>OY759275.1:4270705-4855705 GCA_963662155.1 Lamellibrachia columna
CTCTAGCGCAACGGTAAACGTTCGTAAACCCGCGGGTCCGTCGTCTATCTCGACGGCGTCCATGCGAGTGGCCGTGTCCTTGTGCCACAGTTGATCCGTTAGTTGCGTGTCCTTGGCATCGGTGCCGTAACTCAGCAGTGTCTCTATGTAGGCACGATACGCGTACGTGCTGGTCGAAGGGGTCACGAGCGTACCGTTCAGGTAGACGTCGACTTGAATGAACAGCGAATGCAACCAGTTATTCACTGGTCCCACGGGAAGGACCAATAGGAGATCGTCCCCGTTGGCTCGCGTCACCTTCACCTGCACGTGTAGCATCGTGTTGACGAGATCTAGGTAATCGTCTCCCGATCCGGGTATCAGGAATTCTATCGGTCCACCCGAGTCCAGAGAAGTCATGGGTTGATGTTCTACTATGCGACTGTCGATTATGCTGTTCTGAGTCGGGGGTATGGTAAAGAGATCCAGTTCGCTCTTGACCCCCTCGCACGACTGTCTATGTATGAAAGTCATAGTCGTCGTCGTCGTCGTCGTCGAATATGTCGGCTTCACGTTTCTTGAACGTCTGTCTCTTGCGCTGTCTCGTTGCTGTAGTGCCTCCTTTCTTTGCAGACGTGTGTTTTATACGTTTACGAGATCGCACGCCAGGTATCAAGATATCACGCATCATAGTCTTGCCGGTATCCGTGACGCGTCGTTTGGCAGCACGTTTTATGCTCTGTCCAGACAAGACGTCGTCGGCGATGCGCACGCCGGTCTTCAACGCTCCCTTTCCCAAAGCCACTGCACCTCTTTTGATGAGTGGCATGGCGCTGCGCAGCAGACCTCCGAACAGACTACCTAGTCCGTGACCCCGTTGGTACGGGGCACCGGCGAAGTAGGGTAGAGCACCACCCGCCTGACGCGCGTAATAGTCTTTGTAATTCATCTTCAGAGCAGTCCGGTCCTACGCCGTCGAAAATGAAGCGTCACCGTCACTCTACCGTACTCGAATGGTACGCGTCGTCCGGTGTCGTTTCTTATATCCATCTCGATCGAGTGGAAGTGCGAGTACAACACAGGTACGTAGTGAATGTTAGTGAATCGATCGGACACCGTGGCGCCGTGACTTCCGCTAACCGAGAGGGCTCGCAACAAAGGAGCGAGACTGTCACCGACTATGCGAGACTCCACAACGTTTGTATAGATGTAGATGGTATCGAACCCTTGATCCATGTGCACCACGTTTTCGGCCTCTTTTCGATAGGTGTACGAACCGTCGGGAGTATCTTCTGGTGGCAAAACAACGCTAGTCGACGCCGTGAGACCGATGTTCGTTCCACCTAGTCTCGGGTAAACGCCCGTTCGTGTCATGTCTGCTGCTGGTGGACTGCTGACCACCGAAGGTTCGAATCCTAACATTCTTACTAGCGCGCTGTGGTAAGGTACAGTGAAGTCGGTGCTCGGCGTCATGTGCAACGTCATTTTTTTAGTGATGGAACTGTAGCTCAATTTTGCCCGTGTCTTTTCCGTCCACATGCGACGCAGTCCCTTGTTGACATGATTCATCAATGTCACAGGACCTTTGTAATATCCAGCACTTATCTTTGCACTCGGTATTCGACCCACAGGTTCGTGCTCGTTGAGGAAGAAGTAGTGGTCGTCCACTCCGATGTTGTACCAAGTATGTGGGTACTGTATCTCTGCCAACCCACACTCCCACTCGCCAGTCAGATCGATACGTTGAGGCAAGTCCGTGATGTAATTATTATTATTGTCGGGATACATCTTCATGGAAGCGTTGCTAGGTAGCGTCAGGTAGAAATCATTCGGAATGACGTCTCAAAGTGGGATTGGGCAACAGGTAACCCAACGAACTACTCAACAGGGCCGTCCACAGATTAGAATTCTCGTGACCTGTCGTCAGGTTGTAAATGCTTATCAGGATGACCGTGTAAAAGACGACGACCTGACAAAGAAACACTATCTCCTCTCGGGGACACACGGTACCGAGCAGATGCCAAGGAGTGCTGTCTTTCTCGCTCTGTGCGTCAGTGCTGTCCTCTTCTTCTATGACGGCGGTGGCGGCGACGGTAGCGGTGAAGTCCTCTGTCATCGACTCGTCTGTCATCGTCCGAATGAAGTGACGACAGACGCGCGGCTAGACTTTATAGCGAACGAGAGCCTCGGCATCGACCCAGCTGTTGAACTTGGAGGGGTAGCCGTACCATTTCACAAAACCTCCGTTCGTCTACCCACTTTGCGGCGCTGTAGTACGGATTCCACGCGGTACACTTTATCGATGGGCACCGACACCTTCTGCAGCTCTGGTTCGTAGAAGGTGCCGTCCAGTACTTCGCCGAGATCGTCGATCAATCGGTACACGGGTGGATCGGAGGGGTGAACCTCGTGTATGGTGAACATCTCTTCGCTCCAATTCGCCATGTAGCCTTTTTCGAACAGTCTCTTGAACTTATTGATGCGCACGCGATTCGACACACGGAACTTGGGCACGCCCTTACCGTCGTGACCGTACAGACGCTGCCAAACCTCTTCTTGATTCTTTGTATTCACCTGTGACGGAGTCATGCCGATGCTGCGGTGGTGGGTGTTGTTGTACGAGTGCAAAAAGTCCTGAAGGACGTCGATGAATCGCCACGTCTTGTGTTTCGTGAAGTATCGCCACATACGCGTCTTCAACGTTCTATTGAATCTTTCGACGATGCTCGCTTTCGTCTCCGCGTTCTGAGTGGAGAAGTGGTGGATGCCGTATTTCTTCAACAGAGCCTGAACAGACCGATTCAGAAATTCGAGTCCTTTATCTGTTTGAAACGTCTTTGGCCAGCCTTCGGTGAACGTGCTTTTCAGCGCCGTCACCAACGATGTTGCGGATTTGTTCTTCAGCGAAATGCACCAAGCCACTTTCGTGAAGACGTCGATTACCGTGAGAATAAAGGTCATACCGTCGTTGTCGGTTTTCAAATTCGACAGGTCGACGAGATCGGCCTGCCACTGCTGACGTGGACTTCCCACGACGACGCGTCGTCTCCTGAAATGACGTCTCGCCGGTTTGTGTAGGGTATAGGCGTCCTGTTCCGACAACCATTCTTCGACGAATTTCCGCGGCACGCGCGTGACGCGTCGCAAGACATCGACACCTCCGTAACTCGACACCCTTTTCGGATCGAAGTAGACCCTCTTCAGTCATTTATTCCTCGACGCCATTAAAATAGTTCCGATGCGTTGACAGTGGTGATGACGTTTACTACGTAGCACGGGTCTTGACTTAAAGCAGAACAGACGCTACCACGACCACAACGATGACGAACGACTGAAAGTCTAGTGAAACCATATCTCAAATAGTATGAGATATCGAGCGATAGTGTCGGCGATCAAGTAAAGTCCACCACAAACTAGCGCAACGAAGACGGAACGGTACGCGTCGTGTGGATCGCTCGACATCGCAGCGAACACTGTGCTATGGACAGGTACCGCACCACCTTAAAAGTCTTCCCAACTAATCAATGACTTCAAAGTCTTGTGTTTTTGTCGTCGTTCTGAGGGTGGGGTGGGCATGGAATGTTCCATTCGACTACGTCGACGAGCGAAGGGTGTCCAACTAAGTGATCTCCGTGCACTACTCGCACCAGCACGAGTTCGACGACGAGACGGAGTGGCTGTCGTCGTCGCCTGACGTATGCAGGCTTTCCTGGAGGTATTACCGATCAACTCCATGGGTAGGTTGATGGCACGGAGTTGACGTGCAAATGGCTACCATCCTATCGGATCGGTCTTTCTCTTACGCAACAGATCGTTCACGAGATCCACCACGTTACTTCCGACAATCGGCACACCCTCGTGGTTAAGTTCGCCACATGCGGTCCACGTGATATCTCGTTTGAGATGCTCCATCAAACGTCTGGCTTTGACCTGCATGGTCTTGGGAACGGTGTACACGGCGTCGGCCTCTATTCCGCTAGTAGCGCTAGAAGCAGGAGCTCTTACTGTTCCCTCCACCACAGGTCCCGGCTCCTCTCCCGTTCCTAACCCCGATGGTGCTGCTGCTGCTGCCGACATCGACTCGTTCAAAGAGACCACGCGTACCGGTTCCTTGACGTGTTTATCGGACAAAGCGTTGTACCGCTGCAACACCTGATTATACAATGTTACCTTGGTCCTATCGTCGAGGTCCTTTCTACCGAGAATGGTCATCATCTCGTCGTCGAGGGCTTGTACTTTTTTACCTAGGGTATCTGTCGATGGTGGTGGTGGTGGTGAGCGAAGTGTGTCCAACAGTCGCGGATCCATCAAGACCATCTTGCGTGCGTGTTCCATCTCTCTCCCTCTCTCACTCTCTCTCTACTTCTTGAACAGCACCTCTTGGAGCAAGGGTAGAACGACCGAACTTGCCAACGGTGCTAGGAAGGCCGATAGGAAGCCGCCGCTCTGTCCCTCGCCGACCTGTCGTTGCAGTAAGATGCGTCTTCTCCCAGCAGCTGGCGTTCGTCTCTGAGACAACTCGCGTAATTTCGTTCTGTATTTACTCAAACGTTGCCTCTGTAAATCGGACAATGGAATGTTATTTTTTAATATGTTGTAGGCACACTCGGCCAATGCGCACAACAGATCGGCGTCGGCGTTAGCGATTATGGCTCTTCTCAGTTTGGTGCTCTTGTATCTGTTCAGAGCCTGTATGCACAAAATGTGTCTCTTCACCAGGTCAGACATGGTGCGAATGAAGAGACGATCCACGCACTCGGTCTTTTATATCTTCGGTAAGTACACGCACTGAACACCGTCGTCTGGAAAGATGGCCGTGCGCAGACGCAAGTCTTCGGGCGTGTCCTGTTTGAGATCGATCAATAGATAACCGTACGGTACCGACGTGGCGTCTTTAAAAGCCTCTTGTACGAACTTCGCGCACCCCGGATACATCTGACGAGCCAAGTGCGACATCTGCGATGCGTCACGAGGATTCTTGAATACCACCATGTACTGAGAATTCAGACTGAGGGTACGACTGTCCTTGTTTTTAGGGAACAGGTTCTGTACGAGATACAGCACGGACGTGTTCCTGTGATGATTTTTTTTAATGAACAAGGTCGTGACCCGTTCGTCCGTTTCCGCCATGAGATCGTCTATGACGATGAGGTTCCTCTTTGTCGAATCGAGCATGCTCGCACTCGGCAACCCTTCCTCGAATCGCACGTCGACTAAGTCCATCGTTGCGTAGGCCTCTTTCCATTCTCCGTAACACCACGTGATCCGTTCGGGAGGTGGATCGATCATCGTAGCAGCGTGATGCAGCATACGCGTCACGAAAGTACTTTTACCACATCCCGTCGGTCCGGCGACGATGCATGTGAAAGGATGTTTCCACTGTACGTCCATGGTCGCTTATGAAAGACGACCAGTCTACATCGCTTTTTCTACACGTCCTGTTTATATAGTATGTCGTTACAACTACTGACGACGCGCTTTCCGACTACTACAACAACCGTTTTACATGTAGGATGTATAGACAACACAGCAGGTGAAAATGTTCTTTGAAAGTTCGGGATCGTAACTCCAGCGGAATTCGGGAACTCTCATGACAGGAACCAAAGCATCACCTCGAGACACTGATTGGTCAGGACTAACATCGCGGATCCATATCTTGTATGTAACAGACAGTACCTTAACCTGATCAAAGTTATCATACCAGCGACCACGAAGTTGGTACGGAAATTCCTAAATCGAGAACTTCGAATTAAAGCAAGTCCACCCTCCTGCACCAGCAACGAAATAAGATCCAAGCTGCACATCACGAATATAGCAGCGTGCACTAAGACGAAAGGTTCTAGCACGTCTCCTCTTGTAAGAATTCGCCGTCTATAACGTGTGCGAACACGTTGCCTAGCACTACGTCAATATACCGTACGACCGGCGTGCATCGTCTTTTCTTTTCTTTTTTTACACGTCCACCGGACCCGTGCTCACTCCGTCCTCGTGCACCACGCGTTTTGCATAGAAGTAGGAGAGAGCCGCTCGTTCCTGGACGTACGTGAATACCGACGAGCGATGCACCCGAAACCCGCGGTTCTTTCCACTTCCGCTCCGACGGTTGGCGAGCTCCTCCAGGAACGCGTCCTTGTTGATGGCGTTGTGACGCTTGCTCAGTCCTTTGGTGCTGTACTTGTCGCTGGCTCCGAAACGATAGTACGTCTTGCTGCACAACCCCACGAATCCGACACCGGACCACTCGACCTTGAACAGACCGGGCGTCCTCTTGTCGAATGCTCTTCGTGTCTTACAGCACGCTTCGTCACCGACCCACGGACGATCGGCGAGTCGACAGCGCACGTACTCGTTCCGATGTTCGTCGCAACATTCGGACGGCAACCAATTGGATCGATGTCGGAAATAATGTTCTCGTAGTTCCGGGGTCACGAGGTCGTCGACGGACTCGCCGGCCAAAGCCAAATAGGCGGAATCTGTATCCATCTCGCAGTACTGGAAAAGAGGACGCTCCAGATACCTGTCGATAATATCGTAATAGAACTGCAACATGCGCATCTTGGCGTACTGCAGAACGAAGAACCCCACGTGTACGGGCAGGGCGTACGTGACGGTTTTCTTGTTCATCGATATCTCGTACGCATCGTCGACGACGACGTCGAGTTGTCGGAACCGTCTATCGTTGACCATGAGTGATGCCGCCTTCTCCGTGCAGTATTTCAAGTCGCGATGTCGATCCACGTTGGTGATGGTCTTCCCGTAACCCGAGTTCCCCAGCAACTTCATGGTGTCTGCGATGATGGTCTTGTGCGGGTGGACGTCTCCTTCTCGTCGGGCCGTGGACACTGCATCGCCGAACCGTCGGAAGCACGGGCTGGGAGTGTACTCGACGACCTGATAGACGCGCGTCACCTCGAGCCGTGTTCCTGGTACCATCTCAGGAGCGGTGTCGCGAGTAATATCTTGTCGCCGTGGAAACTGCCCACGAGCATGCGCCGCGGAGTCGTCATGATGTCGTGCTCTTCGGCGTATCGGCGCATGAAAGGTCCGAGATCGTCGCGGGTCAGATGGATGTTTTTAAACACCGGCTGCATCTCGCCAAAATGCGCGCGCAATTCTTCGGGAACGGAAATATCGCATTCGATCAATCCGAATATGGTTCCGTCACACACGCCTCTCAGGGTCTGTTGCGACGTCATCGTCCACCATTCGTGGCGTCGTCGCGGAAAGGCGGCATCCAGACACTTTTTCACGACCTGATCTCTTCTCGTCTCTTTCCAATCGCATTCCCACAACTCGATGACCTTGACAAAGTGACGTAGGTAGGCGGTGTTCTTTCGGATCTCGTCGAGCAGTTGGGTCATGGGTTTCCCGTTGACGGCGTTCGTTTCTAGACTCAAACACGGGTGACCGTGGTAGAAACATCCGTGGAAATGATACGCCGTGTTCGTCTCGCTGCACCACCCGTCCACCGGAAGTTTTCCTATTCGTTTCTCTCGACCGTTGACTTGATGGCGGAAGGCGCGTCCCGTCCGTTCGGCTTCCCACGTGAGCCACTCTGAAGCCATCTGACCGTGGGGTTGTGCCGATTCGGGACGGAAGTTGTTTTGTTCACGGCGTCGGCTGTGCCAGCCCGTCGGCATGTTTTGCATTAACGCCCAGAGGTAAAGGGCTTTGGCATTGTAGCCAACAACGGCCTGGCACAGCCGACTGGCGTTACCGTAATCGCTCTGACGGATCTTAGTGACTCCTTTCTCGTGATAGCGGTGAAAAACGAGCGAAGGTCCACCGACGACGTGATCTTTGACGAGCTGATGAAGATCTTTATTCTTCTCGTTGAACAGCGTAAAGTACGTCTTCTCCGGAAGATCGTTGAACAGGTAGAGCAAGGTCAGACCGGGTACGCTGATGCCCTGCTTGAACATGTCTATGCCGCGTTGAAGGCGAACTGTCTGTCGATGGCTTGTAGAAAGGGAACCACGTCTCTGTTGTTGCATCAGACGAGAAAGTCTCGCAAGGTCGTCATGCCGTTATCGCGCCAGGCCTCTTGACAACCGACGTAATCCTCGTCGGAAATACCCTCGTTCTTCAATCGACTAAAAAAGTCTTTTTTCGGTGGAAGTGCGGTATCGTCGAGTCTCTCCAGACAGTCCATATATTCGTACGGGAAATGACCTTTTGTTATTTTACAACCGTACGCTTTCAGATATTTGTCGTAGCTGAAGCCCGGTGCTATATAGTTTGTCATGTCTTAGAATTTTAGTTGATCGGTTGTCAAACACATGAACGTGTTGTTGCGTTTGATGACGAAAAACGACCCGACGCCATCGTTCTCTTCTTCTTCTTCTTCTTCTTTGTCGTCCTGTTCCATTTCTTCTTCTTCTTCCTCTTTCTTTGACAGGAAGTAGGGAACGAGGAACTGTTTGACAGCATTGAGGTCGTATTTCCCCGAATTAAAGCCGATGACTGGTCATTTATGAAGGCAGTCGTGAAGTTGTTTCATCAGCGTTTTGTACGGGTTGGTCGGTTGACGAGATTCCTCGTCGTCAGGTGATCGTGCATTGCGCAATGTTTCGTCCCAATTCGATCGTGCTTTTACCAGTCGAGCTAGCACGTCCTCGTAAGATTTTTTGATGTTTTCGTAGGCGGCGTCACTCATCGATTGTAAGATGTCCATCATGGCGCTCACCAACTTGTTGGTGTCTCCATCCGTGACGAGACACTGCACTTGTTCGTGTCCCGGCACGTTGGACGCCACGCTGACGCTCAACGGGACGTGACGTGCCACCCAGTGGACCTTGTCGCTGTCCGACGGAAGTTATTTGGTGTCAAAGTAACATTCGAAATCAAAGGTGGCTCGGTACGGGTAGTACCGCAACGATTCGGGGACTCGGATGTTCTCGTCGTCCAGACGTTCGAACACCGACGGAGTCGAATGGTACACGCCGCCGGGATAGATCCGACGCACACCTCCCGTGCACGTGCGCTCGTGTCGGATCAGCCAACATGCGTTTTTCCACAAACTCTCACCGCACTTCCGGCACTTATAGGAATGGCAGTACATTTGAATATTTTGTATGTACGAAAAGTGTGTCTCGTGAAGATTGAGATACATCGTGTCAGAATAATGGCACAACGATCGACGGACGAGTTCTGCGATCTTCTTTCCGTCGTCATCATCATCATCAGACTCGACGAGTTTATAAACGCACACGTTCGTTCGGAAAGTGGTCTCTATACGATAGAGATCATCGAGTGTGACTCCGACAAATCCTTCTATGGGTACATGGTCTTGGTTGTACGTCACGTAAAGTTTTGTAACGGCAGATTCCAAATGACGGACATCACCACCTCGATGAAGAGCTAAGCATCTAAAGAGACACAAATTATCGTTGTACCTCTTGCCGTTGATGGGCTCTCTTTCGACGCCGATGATCGATTTGTTCTTCTTGATGTAGGGTGGAAGAGGAGTCATGTCGACGCATCCAATTATGTGGTTTATGATTGTATTAATAAAAAAAGTCACATTACTCACCAACTCGCAAACCCAGGCTTAGTCGGGTCTCTGACTTAACGCCCACTGCAAGATGTCATTTTGTTTTATACGTTCAAGAAACTCATCGAAATCACCACGATTGGTGATGAGCCTGGGCTCGTCGAAGTATCGTCCGCAACAGTTGGCGGATGAATGATAGTACTTGTATTGACCTGTGTTTTTGTTTTTCAAAACGAACCCGTAACTGAGATTAATTTTGAAAGCATTGGTTTGTTCCTGAAACATTCTATACAAAGGAGGATGTAAATCTGTCGTGTCTAGACTGGTCAATCTGTAATTTACCCTGGTCTGGAGAGGACCTCTGGATACGCGTGTCCTAATGGAGGACCAATTGTTGCGGACGACCTGTAACAAATCTGTTGACAGAGCATCGGGGAATGGAAATCGCTCGGGCGGACCGATGGGATCTTCGCTAATGAACGGGTGGCTTGGTGTAGCATCTTCCCTTTTCGCTCTTTTTGGCAATGGTGGTGAAACGACACATGTCGTTTCATGCCTTTGTAAGTTGTCATTTCTTGAAAACATTTTGTTGCATTTTGAACATACGGTGGTGGTGGAATTACACGCCGTTCTTATATGGCGAAGTAAATGGTAATTTCTTGCAAACACTTTGTTACATTTTGAACATGTGTATTTCATCGTTGCTGGTGATGTGACGAAATAGGTGTGCAAAGATAATATATAGTATATATTTACAAAACTTGCTACCGTCTCGGCATCTCGAAGTGCTCTGTAGTGCTCTGTAGTGTTCAGTCCAAGTGCTCTGTAGAGATCGAAGAACGGTTGTGATGGCAATTGCAGTAGCGGCTCGGTTTATATAGCCTGCCACAACTGCTGACGGTGCACTTTTTTCTTGGGTTTTTCCCGGTTTCATCCGGTTAGAACCGGTTTGAACCGGTTCTGACGTACAGCACGTGAACATCACGTGTACGGCATGTAGAACAATACCAAATAAGGACATGCAGCTGGATACATTTCGCGGGAAAACTGGTTTGACCTTGACCTTTTGACCTTTAGACATCGCGATGTTTATGGAAAATTCCATGACTTCGTTCGAACGTTCCAGAATATAATGCAACGATGCGATATGCGTCTTATAGCTTACATGTACGGCTACGTTTTTCCCGCTGGATGCACGAACTTTCGTCCGCTAGATTTCAGTCTGCTAACTGGGTGAAAAGGCGTGACTTCGTTCGAACGTTCCAGAAATCGGCAGTGTTTGTTTTGTTGACCTTGACCTTGACCTTTTGACCTCGCGGTGTTCTTGCAGACTCGTGGTGAAATAGGCGATACGTAGGTGTCGACGCGAAACGAAATACCTCGAAAGGTTCTCGATATAATGTAACGATGCGATATGCGTCGCATAGCTTACATGCACGGCTACGTTTTTCCCGCTGCATGCACGAACTTTCGTCCGCTAGGTTTCAGTCTACTAGCAGGGTGAAAATGCGGGATCGTGTTTCTTTTCGTGAGCGTGGAAAATTCCATGACGTCGTTCGAACGTTCCAGAAAAAAAAAACCCCACAGGAAACCGGTTTGAACCGGTTCTGTACCCAGACACGTCTCGAAAAGCGCGCCATAATCATCAGTATTAATCCGAACCGCTACTGTCATCATAACCGTTCTTACTGCATGTCCTTTTAGAGTTAGGGTCAGGGTTCGTATTATGGTTCACTACAGACGACATAATTACGGTTATTAACCCTAACCCTAACTAACTGGGAATTGTGTCAGTAAAAAAGGTCGGTGACCTTTGATCTTTGACCTTGCCCCACAGCGCCCTCTGGTAATCAAAACAAGATGGTGCGCCCCTGGTGACCGTATCATCGCAAAACAACATGGCAGCAAAACAACATGGCAGCCTCCATAGAAAGGTCACGTGACATACAAACGAAGAGCTGTGACGTCACAGGTCACGTGACGGCTCTCGACCCATCAGAACCGTCGACACGTTTGACACGTAGCGACCCTGGCGACAATATCACCGCAAAACAATGTCTCGGGGGCGATAATAGGGGATGACACGTTGCGCCCTCTGGTGACGGTTTCACTACAAAACGGTGTAATTTATGCTAATTTATGCAAATGAGCTGTGACGTCATAGGTCACGTGACGGCTCTCGACCAATCAGATCCGTCGACACAATTACCCGCGTGGCGCCCCCTGGTGGTGAAACTGCTCTCGACAAATCAGAAAGTGCCCCAAATTTACCCATTTGAGCGATAATAGGGGATTATACGGTGGCGCTCCTAGCGGCAATAAGCGCACGACCAATCAGAACGCTCCATTTCAAATTTCGACCAATCAGTATGAGCCCCAAATCTCCTTATTTTTAAGGATTCAGAATTGCACACATACTACTTACACACGTCAAACTGATATGCCGGTAGTATGATGCTTTCTGTTAGGTTTTGTTGTAAAGGGCTGTCACATTCCACAGATCTGGGAACGCTGCGTCCTTCATTGACGTGTTAAATATCACAAGGAGAGGCTCAACCAGCTCATTTACCGACAGGCTGTCCTTATCAACTGATAAAGTTTATCGTTGTTTTCAATGTCACTACTAGTTCTGCGGTATATCCACCTATTATAGTAGCTTGTCTTGGCTTTTGGCTTTTGACTCACTGAGCCTATCCTTGCTAAAGATACTCTTCTGGGGTATATGGTGTGTGTGTGTGTGTGTGTGTGTGTGTGTGTGTGTGTGTGTGTGTGTGTGTGTGTGTGTGTGTGTGTGTGTGTGTGTGTGTGTTAGTGCCCTGCGCGGGCCGGGCTTTTGGTCCAAGCCCGGCCCGGCCCGCAGCCCGCGGGCCGGGCCGGGCCGGCCTCTACATAATTTCGCGGGCCGGGCCGGGCCTGGGCCTACATACTGCGGGCCCGGGCCGGGCCTGGGCTAAAAACAATTTAAACACATCGGGCTTGGGCCGGGCCTGGGCCTAGTGTGAGCGGGCCGGGCCGGGCCTGGGCTGGGCCTGGACATAATAAAAATATTCATACAAAACACCGATTATTACTTTATTTTTTTACATAAAAACTGATTATAAATTGTAATTCCGTTTAATGAATGCTTAAAATTATTTCTTTAGTATTATATAGTTGCAAATTGAGACCTTGCATGGAATCTAATGACCCCATAAGTTCACTTGGCTGGAAGTAGCCAGCCCCAAATGTTTACTTTAGAAATATTTGCAGAGGCAATCAAGCCATGATTAACCATCAACTTATCACCCTTTGACCCTACTAGTGGACATTCTATTGTCTAGGTCTTGCCTCCAAACATTGCCCACCTGAATGACCTGCCCACTGCCAAGTGCCCACTAGGCTACTAGCCCACTACCCAGTACCCAACCCAGTTGGTAATTGGTATTTCTCCCCAGTCCTAATTCATTCACACTTGTACTAATTCACACATGTCTGAACCTGTCTGTCTCCGGCTAGTGACTGCAGGCCTGCTGGAAATGCCACTGGGTGTCAGTACCAGTGGGTGACATTTAATTGAAATATCATATTACATTATGTTAACTTAGCTAATTCAATTAACAATATAAATTGGGGTTATGGCTTGCATATGGGTTAAGTCAGGGTTAGATAAACAGATCTCCTACCCTAACAATAAACCAATACATTAACGCCAAATGTAACAAATGTTACCATATTTAATAGCAATGACACTAAAAAGTTTTTCTTTATTTTTCTTCAGGATATTCGTAAGTTTGAAGAAGTTGGTGGTGCTGAATTTTTAGAACTCATCCAGCACACTAAGGACCTTTTTATTTAATTAAACAATAAGTCTGTTTTACAGTTTATTTGTTTTTCGTCTTTGTTATAATATTATAGGTTTATCTTCTCTAAACATAGCGGGCCGCGGGCTTGCGGGCCGCGGCTTACCCATCTTTGGCCCGCGGGTATGGGCCGGGCCTGGGCCTGAAACTTGCGGGCCGGGCCGGGCCTGGGCCAAACATTCACGGTCTGGGTCGGGCCTGGGCCGGGCCTGGGCCTAAATTCTAGTTTGCGGGCCTGGGCCGGGCCGGGCTTGAAAAATTATTGCGGGCCTGGGCCGGGCCTGGACTCTAACTGCTAATTGCGGGCCGGGCTTGGGATCAAATTCTAGGCCCGCGCAGGGCACTAGTGTGTGTGTGTGTATATATATATATATATATATATATATATATGTATACACACACACACACACACACACACACACTAAGAAGACTCACTTAACCTATCTTTGCTAAATATACTCTTTTAGGTTATATGATATAATATATATATATATATATATATATTATATCATATACCCTAGAAGAGTATCTAGCATATATATATATATATATATATATATATATATATATATATATATATATATATATATATATATATATATATACAATATTATATATATATATATAATATTATATATATATATATATATATATATATATATATATATATATAACTCTAACAGCAGCATACGCCGACCATTTATCCAATATTTGCCGCGTTAGGCAGACCGCTGTTTTAAGCAGACCAAAGCCGGTCTGCTTAAAGTGTTGAAGTATTATTTCACAACTAATACGTTTGAGTTTACCATTATCATTGATAGTGGACACAGTTTAGCCGAAAATGAAATAGCATGTGTAATTATTTCCAAAATGAATAAAAATTTCTGTGATTTTGAGCATGTTTTTTCCAGAGCCTTGTATATTTTTGAAGTGCCAAATTTGACGCGTACGGCATACCGGGTAATGATGCTTATAACTTAATATTCCTGCTATATATTGAACGAGGGGTCACCGTTTCGTGTTTATTGTGTAATATGCTTCGAAGCAATGAACAATGTTTTATAATAATGTGTAAATTAAGAAATATGCGTTTTTGTGTTTGTTCTTGGCATCCGACTTCGCGGTCTTCAGCTTCGACTTGGCGTTCGTGTCGCAAAAATTCGCTAAATACTCAGTATATAAAGTTGAAAGTGATGCGCGTACTGACGTTTGCTGAAAACATATGTTCAAGTAATTTGTATAATGTGTGTTTAATTAATGGTGTGTAGTTCGATTACTTTGACAAATGTTATTTGTCGTAAATCGACATCGCGAAACGACTTCCGGCATTGGGTGGTGTCTGCGAAATGCGTCGTTGCCCGTTGGATGTGTATTCGTAAGTATTTCACTAAAAATCAACTTTGCTAATACTTTGTTCATACTCAGTGGATTAACATTTGTTTAGGGTTAGGGTAATTGTAATTACTTTCTGTCATGTAACTACAACATGTAGTTGATTCAGGTTCTGAATTAATGCTGTACGTAATTGTAATTACTGTCTTTCTTGGGTAATCGTTTACTTAACTGGCCTAAATTATTAGAGGTTTATGCCGACGGTTTTTACAGCATTTTGTACCTGAATACGTTCCTTACATCATTCCGCATATATTCCACATAAAAAATTTCATACATTCTTTAAACATATTGTGTTTTAGGCCACTTTTAATCAGTTCTACACATCAAAACAGCGGAACCAATTGCATGATAAACATGGCGCGTGTGCGATTTGCGCATTAGTCACGCCTCGGTGCCATCAGAACCGCGAAGGCGATCTTTGTGTGTATCGCGCGTACAATTATGCATCGTAAAAAAATTAAAAGATAAAAAAGAGAAAGTAAGCTCAAAAAATGTTTCAAACGAAAAAAATCTAAATAAAATTAAAATAGTCTCCCCAGTTTTTATATTAAACGCAACTTTTGTAGAGCACATACAGTCACTTGTAACGTAATATTTAATCTTTTATTTAATTAAATATTTGATGTTACAAATATTGTTTTTTTTTCATAAATTATTTGGTTGATATTAGATGTTATGCGCATGCGCAACTACAAGGGGACATCTCATTGCATTTCATTGTTAATATAATAACATTTTATTTCATTGAATTCATATTATCTGTCGTTTGGTGAACAAAGACTATTGTTTTTGTAATTAAAAATTATACTGTTGATATTGCATGTCATGCGCATATGCAACTTTAAAAGGACAACTCATTGCATGTCATTGTTAACATAACTAAATTGAAAAGAATGCATGGGTTAATTATCTGTCGTTTGGTGAACAAAGGTTATTGTTTTTGTAATAAAAAAATATACTGATGATATTGCATGTCATGCGCATGTGCAATTTTAAGGAGGGATTGAAGGAGTACTTTAATTTAATTAAGTCAATTTATATAAATTTAAGTAAATTTATATAAATTTACAATTTAATATAATCTCTTTACATTAACATGTTCATTTAAATAATTTACTTATTTATTTATTTTATTACTTTTTTAGTTTTTTCAATAAGTCTAAACTGGTGAGTAACCAAACCACATATGTATTCCTTTTGTCGTATATGCTGTGTCTATGTGCAGTTGTAGTATCACTGGATTTGTCTGAATACACATTTCTTGATCGAATGACTGATAACACATTCACAGCAGTAGTTAGTGGAAGTTTCTGAGACCTCCTTATCTGAGCAAAATCACTGGACCAGACATCAAAGGAACATCAAAGGCAAAACCTCCTAATATCGCCCACCGCTTCTGAGTGCGCGCAGCCAATCAGAGCGCCTGAGAGCGCCCCCTGGCGGTCGTAGCCGAGCGTGCGTAACCTAAGCGCCCCCTAGCGACTGGAGGAGGAACGAACATTGACCAGTAGTCATCGATAGTGGACATAGGAACAAAGAAATACACGTAATAGCACCCACCCACCCACCCACCCACCCACCCACCCACCCACCCACCCACCCACCCACGTAAACACGTGACCGTGACCTTGACCCTGACGGAGTGACCAGTCCGAGTGGCTAGCTAATACCAACTGGACGTCCGAACGACTGCATTTAACTGTAAGCCGAAGCGTTTATCCAGCTGTGAGCCGTAGCGCGAGATCAAAGGACGCCAATCTGTACAATGTAGCAAGGGAGCCGAGCTTGCAGTGACGACATTGATGTGGGACCGAGGCATGTTATAGCCGGTTATATGGAGTGAACATAAGACGTAATAAAAGTAAAACCGATAAAGATAAGTAATAGTTATTAATTAGCCGACATGCATGGCTATAATATAACCGCTGGACGACGGAAATCGGACCGTTCGTTAAATAAAATGTAGCAGGACGAAAATGGACTATGTGTAAAATATAATATGTCAACACGCAGTTGGAACAAGAACGCAATACAAGACGGGAATATAAGGTGATGCAAAATTTAATACACGAAAAGCACAAGTACAAATAGAATATAAACGGTAGTAGTTATAAGGAAAAAGAAGTTATAAAATGTTCGTGGGTAGAAGTGTTCATTCAGGAAGCGGTATTGAATGACGTCAATAACGAACGCCGAACGCAACGGGCAGTCATTTTGCGTGCTAAGGCAATGCGGAGGGACACCGATCGACGGCGACGGAACATTGACGGGTAATGGATGGGTCCTCTGTGAAGGCGACGGAAAACAGGTGCGGGTGATGGGACATGCAGGAGTAACAACTGGTGCATGACGGGCTCCCAATTCGTCATATGAGAGCGGAAAGCGGCACGGAAAGCGACAGAGGCGGCATCGTCGTCGGCGGTGGCAGGGTCGTCGGCGTCGTAGTCGTCGGCGGCGTCGTCGGCGGCGTCGTCGGACCACGACTCAGGTGCGGTGGTCGAGGGGGCGCGATAGCCATTGGCGTAATGACAGATGTCGGACATGACGTGCCGCCAACGACTGACATGCTCTGTGAACGCTGTCATCAGATCGGCGGCGTACAGTTGCTCCCGAAAGAGTACTGTCGCTTGACAGCCCCGTCGGTGTACGGCGACTTCTAGCAGCTCCATCATTACACGTGCCCAGTGAAAGTGAGGTATGCTGTAAGTAAAGGACACAACCAGAGTGAGAACATGCATAGGCATCTATATATATAACAGACGTAACCAAGCAACGAGAGATAGGTAATACGAAACCGATCGACTGGCAGACGTTATCGCTAGGCAAGCCGCTACATATGGAACTTGGAACGTGGACTCGACGAACACTCAGCGAGACATGTATACACAGGAACGATAGAAGAGTATGTAAAGTTAAAACAGGTATGAGCTATGTAGAGCTATGTAGAGCTATGAAAGTATAATATTAATAAATAAATAAATAAATAAATAAAAGAAATACTCACACACTACGCATTAGCAACGAATCTCCCACGACACTAAAGAAGGAAAAAAATACAACAAATGTATTCCTTTTGAATAGGTCTAGTCAAGGACAGGTATGAGCTATGTAGAGCTATGTAGAGCTATGAAAGTATAATATTAATAAATAAATAAATAAATAAAAGAAATACTCACACACTACGCATTAGCAACGAAGCTCCCATAAGATCCATAAGAACCAAAAACTCCGCAAAGTCACGTACTGGAACGACAGGCATTATGAATAGAAGTGGTGAACTGAACGTCGTCGAAGGCAATGGCGGTTGTGATGACGACACGACGAACGCAGCAGCTATATATACCATGCTAGAAATAAACCAGACAGCTGACGTAACCCGAGGAACAATACCACACTAATCAGAAAACAGATAAGCGGCCGGCAACTGTCAGCTTACCGACACCGGGCATCCATCACTCAAGGAAAAAGTGGGGGGTTATGTACTCGACAGTGCTAGAACGGCGTGTAGTTAAGACAGTAACTGTACATTTTAACGTCATAAAGTCACCATGAACCGACCTATACAGTTTAGAGGCGGTAAACATTATTTGTCCAATTTCTACGCGTGCAGGATACATGTGTGGAATAGAGAATTTACCAGTGTTGAAAGTGCTTACCAGTGGCGGAAATGCATGCATCATGGTGACATGCAGACCGCAGAAAAAATGCTGTCCACGCGCACGGGTCTACAGGCGAAACACCTCAGCAAGAGCATACGAGAAAAGGAGCAGTTACGCGCAGAATGGAATAAACAACGATATTCAGTAATGTATGCGTTAGTTGCTGTTAAATATCGCGATCCAACCCTACGTAAACGACTGCTAGACACTGGGTATTCCGAGATGAAGGAATGGGTCAAAAGTCGGGAAGGATACTGGGGTGCACTGACATACAGTGGTCAAGCCGGTCAGAACATGCTAGGGCATATACTAATGCGAGTACGCGAGTTCATTCGATTACATCAGACTCCCGCCAGACGATCACAAGACCGATGAACAGAGTACAGCGAGATACCAGACATCCAGCAGCGTACAATAGCAGCATCACGCGCGCGACCAAGGGTCGGCGATAAGAAAGCGCGCCATAGGCAGTGGGAGGTGTATATAAACCCAACGCAGAGTGAACGAGACACACAATCGCACTCCGATCCACAGCACACTTTGAGACTACTACCAGCATCAGCAGAGAAAGAAATGACCGCCCAACAAGCCGATATGATGATGACAGTCAGCCAACTTGAGAAGGAGGTAAGTAACGGCACTTATATATTTAGACGGCCGTTAACCATAGTACAATGTGCTGTACAAGATAAATATATAGTATATCCATCATGTCAGCAGTGTAACAAACGTGTGAGTCCTGAAAACAATGGCTTTGTGTCCTATCCATCGATGGCAGCGTGGTGTAGTGTATCAGTTCGCTATGCGTATCCTCCTACAAGACGCCATCGGTAGTGAAGTGTGGGCAACGTTATTTAATGCCAAGGCTGTCCAGGTGTTGGGATACACGGCTAACGATTACATGAATATGAAGACAGATGCCGAGCGGTATGCAGCACTGGACATGTTGCGGGGGGCCCAAGTCATGGTGACCATTAGGAAACGCGTGGCGGGACAGTATGTAAATTACACGGTGTCAGACTTGGAAGTAGTCACAGTGTGAATCATTCTGTTGACAGGCTGTCGCTACCATCGCTGCTGCAGCTACTGCAGCTGCTACTGGAAGCAGTGACGTCATCGACAGTGAGGGACGTGCGAAGGTAATGGAATGGTTACGTACTAATAGCTCGGAAATACTATTCTCCTCCTCGGTGGACAGCTGTTCACCGCCACCATTCATTACAATAACAGATGACGAGGGGGAGGATAGTGCGTCACAGGCCGATGTCATATCAATAAGCAGTAGCGGTGATATGGAGGCTACGGTGAGTGGTTTAGATAGGATACGGGATCGATCCGAAGCCATGACGAACGAAAATACCTTCTATAAGGCGCTAGAGGTCGCCAGCGTGCGATATGCCTGTGACGAGGTGCATCGCATAATGAATTTAAATGATGATAAGGATCGTTACGTACCATCGTCCAGCATGGTCATGCACGTCTTGTGGTGGCTATCGATAGATGTCATCGCAACGTGTGGGAACATGAAATGGCGTCACCAAGTGAAATAATTGGTTAGAAAGAGTATGTACGCCCAATACGACGATATACAGGGCGACGCGGATGAATATGCCGAATGTAACTAGTTCTTTCTATTCAACAGAGCGCTGGTCTACCGCAGCTGCAGAAGGCATACAAACGCCAAGCCCCGGTCGATGAAGATACCAGAGTGGTGGTGAAGCACCGGTGCACGGGTGCACGCGTAACACCGACATCAAACGACACATCGCAGGACTACTGCAACTCGCCACAAGCAAACCAGGAGGCGGAGCTACCGTGGGGAGCGGTGGAGTTGTCGGAGTCGGAGTCGGACCACGATGATGGTATCATCAGAACCCCCCCTCATTATTATGATGAAGTAGACGAAGAAGCGATCGCTTCATCCCCCGCTCACGAGGACGACGACGACGAGGACTTCACGTTCAGTCCTGCTTCACCACCACCACCACCACTCACGCAAAGTACGGAGGCCGAGAAGACAACAACGGCATCACCAACTACACTCTACGTCTTCCCGATGTCAACCGTCGTCCTGAAGCCAGACGGGGGGTGCGAGCGCATCGCCGACAAACACACCATCACTCACCCGAAGCCGTCGACGTCGACCATCGAGGACGACGCCACTGATGATGAGGAGGATCCGAGAAAGGTGTGTTATTTAGAGATGCAAAACAACATTGCAGGCTTAATAGCGGAGGAGTGGAGGGCATCCGCCCCATCCACGGTAGAGGAAGTGACCGTGGACGTGTGCCGATCACTAGCATTTACGATACTGTCGGCACCGTACCAGGAAATTATCATGAAGTATGTGCGTTGCGCTATCCGTCGACAGCCGTGAACAGTAGTATGTGATGAACAGTAGTCGGTAGTATGCAGTAGGTAGTATGTATGCACTTATAACCATGGTATATGAACATTAGTAGTAGTAGTAGTATTTTTGTTGTTGTTATGTAGATTGAAGTGTACGACGAGGCACCCGTACTCCCAGCCAGCATTCGGAAGCGATCTGGAGTATTGAACGCCACGTATATGACGTCGTCAACAGAATATTATTATTAGTAAACATAACCGAGTTAGTAGGTAGTAGTTGTTGTATTACGTCATATGGAGTGGGATAGTAGTATCTTTTAATTTGTTCTGTAGGATGACGTACCTGTGCTACCGGCTGAACTGCGTAGGCGTGCATGCCGGGAATTAGTGGTGATGATACTAGAATACATTATATCAACACACGATGAACAGTAGACCTATTTCTTTTATGTAGGAGGAGGAGAAGGAGGAGGAGGTGGATGAAGCACCCGTGCTAACAAGAGACGAGAGGAGACGCACAGTACATATATTAATTCAGATAATTGTTGATTTTATTATTGAAACCCCCGAATTTTAAGAAGCACCGTTTGCAACGGAATAACAGTAGTTAGTCGCTCTCTCTCTCTCTCGTTTAATGTATGCTTGTAGTTGTATGACATAGAGTAATGTCTATATATATATATATATATATATCTATATATATACCTACAGACTTATATAGTATTCATCATCATCATTGTACGTAACCTCTGTCGTGGTGTAAAAGCCCACAAGTTAATAACCATGGAACTAGCCACTGGCGTATCGATAACCGATCGTAAGCTAGAGGTCACTGTCGCGGATGTAATAATCCCACAAACCATAAAGTCTTCATAGTAATTATATAAGTCTAACCGTGTATATATGTATATGTATATGTATATTATGTATATGTCTATGTCAGTATATACTCAATAAAACGTCATACAATGAATTAAACGTGTTGTCAGTGGTGTTGCCACGGTCTACATAGTGGAAAGAGAACCCGTAGCCATCGATAGTGGACACACAGTAGCCAATACTACAGGATCACACCTTAGGTCATACACCCTTCACCAATCACCATGCACCAATCACCACCACCACCACCTCCACCACCACCACCACCACCACCACCACCACTACCACACGTACTATATAGCTGTACTAAGGACCGCTGTCTCTCAGTTGTAGACACGTAGAGCATCATGAAACGACACCAATGTCGTCCCTGCGGACTGGTGCTCGACACGTATGCAGCGCTAAAACGCCACGTAGCGAGTCATGCGTCACCGACAGTGAACGAACACACGTATGCGGCGGCGCAACCAATAGAGGTGCCACCTAGCGACCAGGTAAAGCGAACGAAATATTCGTGTAAATGCGATGCAACGTTTGAGAGATGGGACGATCTGCAACAACATGTGAGGTCCGTATGTCGTCTTAGCAGTAGCAGTAGCAGTAATAAAAAACAGACCACAGTGTACACATGTGCGAAATGTGGAGAGAAGTTCACTAAACGCTATAACCTGACCAGACACGCACGACAAGCGTGTACCGACGACGGAGTCACGAAACCACCATCGCCGAAGAGATCAATCAGGGAAGCCACCACACCCCACCATCCACTCGTGACCGATGCAGACCCCATCGACCCACCTGCTCGACTCCCCTTCGCCGACAACCTGTCGACGGAACTGTTAGATGTCGTACGAGCGCACTGGTCGACCATACGGACACGTGTAACGAGAGGTCCTCTCCAGTGCAGGTACGATTACAGATTAACGACGCTGGACACGACCGTTCTAGAGACGCCGTTGAAGAACATGTTCCAGGAACTGACCAACGCTTGCAAGATTAACCTCAGTTACGGGTTCATTCTGAGGAACAAGAACACGGGTCAATACAAGTACTACCATCCCTCGTGCAACTGCTGTGGACGCTACCTGGACGAGCCCAGTCTCATCACCAACAGCAAGGACTTTGATGACTTTCTCGAACACATCCGAGAAACCGACGTCTTGCAATGGGCCATCAATCAAAGACCGGATTCGGCGTGGGTGTGCGAACTCGTGACCAATGTCACATTTTTCGTCAATCGCATCATCGATCACCCGATAGGATGTGTAGGAATGACCGACCTTCCAATGTACATCAAGAAGAACAAAGCCGTCATCGGATTGGAAAAGGAGCCCATCCATGCCAAGAGGTACAGTAACAACCTGTGTCTCTTCCGATGTCTGGCCCTGCATCGAGGATGTGAAAGTCGTCGATTGGAACCAGCTGTGAAGACGCTGTACGAGACTTACGCCCAAGACGGCGTACCCATGGAAGCATTTGCCGTGGTCACGATGGATGACCTCTATCGTGTCGAGACCACGTTCCAAACGAATGTGTGCGTGTACAGTCTCGTACCACCGGATGGAGAGGATGGAAAGTCAACTGCAGAACTCGTTCGTCGCTCGGTACGTAAATACCCTGACACACTCTACCTCAATCTGCACGGGACGCATTTTTCCCTCATCCAGAATAGACGCATGTACTGTCGCTCGTACAGATGTCGGAAGTGCGGTGACTCGTTGTGGAAAGACGCATGGAGTCTACGCAACCACGAGAGCACGTGTACGGGGGGTGCGCGCCGAGTATATCCTGGTGGCGTGTACCATTCGACTCCATCGGTGTTCGAACGCCTGGCCGACGAGAACATCCGAGTGGCCGAAGCGTTGCAGTACTATCCGTACCGAGCCACCTTCGACTTCGAGTGTTGGTTCGACACCGAACACCTTCCGTCTGACAGTGCCCAGGTTCGCTGGGTTGCGCGTCACGTCCCACTGAGCGTCAGCGTGGCATCCAACGTACCCGGACACGAACAGGTGACATGCATCGTCACGGACGGAGACACCAACAAGTTGGTGAGCACCATGATGACTATCCTGCAAACGATGAGTGAGGCCGCGTACGACAAGATCAAAGACTCATACGATCATGTGTTGGAACAACTCGCAGAAGAGCTGACGAAATGGGACGCACGGGAGGAGGCTGCACGATCAGCCACCGACAAGGACGCTCGACCGGCAACCAATCCGTACAAAACGCTGATGGGACAACTGTATGGATGGATGCGTCAGTTACCTGTCATCGGGTTCAATTCGGGGAAGTATGATCTCAATGCCATCAAACAGTTCCTCATACCATACTTCCTGACGACTTCAAAGACCGTGGAACAAGACGAAGACGAGGACGAGGACGAGAGGGAGCAAGAGGGCAACAAGAAAGACGAGAACGATGGCGTCGGGTCAATGTTCGTCATCAAACGCAACAACACTTTCATGTGTCTTTCGACGTATCAGCTGAAATTCCTCGACATGATCAACTACATAGCCCCCGGGTTCAGCTACGACAAGTATCTGAAAGCGTACGGATGCGAGGTGACGAAAGGTCATTTCCCGTACGAGTACATGGACCGGCTGGAGAGACTCGACGACACCGCACTTCCACCGAAAGAGGCCTTCTTCAGTCGACTGAAGAACGAAGGTATTTCAGACGAGGATTACGCCAGTTGTCAGGAGGCCTGGCGCGTCAATGGCATGACGACGTTGCGCGACTTTCTCGTCTGGTACAACAACAGGGACGTGGTTCCCTTTCTACAGGCCATCGACAGACAGTTCGCGTTCTATCGACAACGTGGAATAGACATGTTCAAGCAAGGTATCAGCGTACCTGGTCTGACCCTGCTGTACCTGTTCAACGACCTTCCAGAGAAGACCTATTTTACCATCTTCAACGAGAAGAATAAAGACCTGCACGACCTCGTCAAAGAGAACATTGTAGGCGGGCTTTCGATCATTTTTCATCGCTATCACGAGAAAGGGGTCACCACGCTACGTCAGAACGAGTACGGAGAGGCGGCTCGTCCTTGCCGATCGATCGTCGGATACGATGCGAACGCACTGTACCTGTGGTCGCTCATGCAAGACATGCCTATGGGATGGTACACGCGACGACGAGCAGAGAAGGACTTCCGTCCCGAATCGGCGCAGCTGTACGGACAGATGGCTGGAGAATGGTTGACGTGGGAATCAGAACGCACGGGACGTCCCATACGACATCAGATCAACGGACGAGAGAAGAGAATAGGCAAACATCGGGTGGTTGGATGGTGCAGCGAGACGAAGACGGCTTATCAGTTCCAAGGGTGCTATTTCCACGGTTGCTCGTGCAACCGAGAAGAGGTGAACGCCGTCAACGGGAAACCCATGGCGCAACTGCTCGCCGAGACCCGAAAGACCACCGCCTACCTACGTCACTTTGTCACAGTCATCGAGTTGTGGGAATGCGAGTGGAAAGAGATGAGACGAACCCCGGCCGTACGCAAGTGTGTGGATGCAGCATTTCCCCGACGTCGACACGTGCGATGGACGATGACGTCACAACAGATCCTGAACGGAGTGCGTGCAGGAACCGTGTTCGGCATGATCGAGTGCGACATACGCGTACCGGAAGAATTGCGCGCACACTTTGCCGAGATGCAGCCCGTGTTCAAGAACATCAGTCTGATACGCGAGGATCTCGGTCCGTTCATGCGCTGATACGCCGAAGAACACGACATCATGAAGACTCCGCGACACATGCTCGTGGGTAGTTATTGCGGCGATAAGATACTGCTCGCAACGCCACTGCTGCGATGGTATCTGGACCACGGTCTCGAGGTACTGCACGTGTACCAGGTCATCGAATACGATCCTATTCCGTGTTTCCGGCGGTTCGGCGATGCAGTGTCCAAGGCCCGACGCGAGGGCGACGTTCACCAAGACAAGACCATCATCGCGGACACCATGAAGTTGCTGGGGAACTCGGGCTACGGAAAGACCATCACCAACGTTGACCGACATCGTGACGTCAGCTACTGCACGGAGAAGACGGCATCGCTCCTGGTCAACGATAAACGGTTCCGACAACTCGAGATCGTCGTCGACGATGCGTACGAGATAGAGTTGAACAAGAAAATCGTCAAGTACACCCTACCCGTACACGTGGGATTCTTCGTTCTGCAGTACGCCAAGATGCGCATGTTGCAGTTCTATTACGACTTCATCATCAGATACGTGGAGCGCCCTCTGTTCGAGTACTGCGAGATGGATACAGATAGTGCCTATTTAGCCTTGGCCGGTGAGTCCGTCGATGACCTCGTGACCCCAGCACTACGAGAACATTATTTCCGACATCGTTCCGAATGGCTCCCGTCCGAATGTTGCGACGACCATCGGAACGACTACGTGCGCTGTCGTCTCGCCAATCGACCGTGGGTCGGAGACGAGGCGTGCTGTAAGGCGCGAAGAGCGTTCGACAAGAGGACACCGGGTCTGTTCAAGGTCGAATGGTCCGGTGCCGGGTTCGTGGGGTTGTGTAGCAAGACGTACTATTGTTTCGGAGCCACCGACAAGTACAGCACCAAAGGACTGAGCAAACGGCACAACACCATCGACAAGGACGCGTTCCTGGCGGTGCTCACCAACCGTCGGAGCGGAGGTGGATCGAACCGTGGTTTCCGGGTGCATAAATCTAGCGTGATGACGTACGTGCAGGCACGGGATGCACTCACCTACTTTTACGCCAAACGCGTGGTGCACGAGGATGGGGTGACCACGGGTCCGGTGGACGTATAG
The DNA here is from genome assembly GCA_963662155.1 of Lamellibrachia columna. NCBI lineage: Eukaryota > Metazoa > Annelida > Polychaeta > Sabellida > Siboglinidae > Lamellibrachia > Lamellibrachia columna. Next base: position 4,297,104 of record OY759275.1, read on the forward strand.
AAAAGGCGATGCACGCTGCACTCGTTTCATACGCAATCATGGATGCACGATGGAAACACCCCTTCACGTGCATCGTCGCCGGACCGACGGGGTGCGGCAAGAGTACTTTCGTGACGCGTATGTTGCGTCACGCCGCTGCGATGATCGATCCACCGCCCGAACAAATAACGTGGTGTTACGGAGAATGGCAAGAGGCTTACGCAACGACGGACTTGGGTCACGTGCGATTCGAGGAAGGGTTACCGACGGCGGCCATGTTCGATCCGACAACGAGGAACCTCATCGTCATAGACGATATCATGGCAGAAAAGGACGAACGGGTCACGACCTTGTTCACTAAAAAAAGTCACCACAGGAACACGTCCGTGCTGTATCTCGTACAGAACCTGTTCCCTAAAAACAAAGAGAGTCGCACCATCAGTCTCAATTCGCAGTACATGGTGGTGTTCAAGAATCCACGTGACGCATCGCAGATGGCGACCTTGGCTCGGCAGATGTATCCGGGACGCGGCAAGTTCGTGCAAGAGGCGTTTAAAGACGCCACGGCGGTACCGTTCGGTTATCTATTGGTCGATCTCAAACAGGACACGCCCGAGGACATGCGTCTGCGCACGGCCATCTTTCCAGACGACGGTGTTCAGTACGTGTACTTGCCGAAGGTATAAAACGACCGAGTGTGTGGATAGTCTCTTCATTCGCATCATGTCTGCCCTGGTGAAGAGACACATCGTGTGCATACAGGCTCTGGCCAGAGTCAAGAACAACAAAATTAAAAAGGCCATCATCGCCAACGCCGACGCCGATCTGCTGTGTGCACTAGCCGAGTGTGCCTACAACATACTAACAAAGAACATTCCATTGACCGCTTTACAGAGGCGACGATTGAATAAATACAGGACGAAGTTACGCGAGTTGGCTAATAGACGAACGCTCGCTGCCAGGAGACGACGCATCTTGCTGCAACCGCAGGTTGGCGAGGGACAGAGCGGCGGTTTCCTATCGGCCTTCCTAGCACCGTTGGCAAGTTCGGTCTTGATACCCTTGCTCCAACAGGTGCTGACCAAAAGGTAGATACATGGAACACGCACGCAAGATGGCCTTGGTAGACCCGCGCCTGTTGGACACGCTTCGGTCACCCCCACCCCCACCCACAACCGACACCTTAGGCAAGAAGGTGCAAGCCCTCGATGACGAGATGAAGACCATCCTAGATAGAAAGGACCTAGACGACGGGACCAAGGTGACCCTATTTAATCAGGTGTTGCAGCGGTACAACGTCTTGGCCAATAAACGCATCAAGGAACCGCTACGCGTCGTCACGGTGAACGAGTCGGAGGTGGCGTCGGAGTCGGGGTCGGAGGGTGCAGTCCGCGCTTCTATTAGCGGAATGGAGACCACCGTCTTGGCCACCGTTCCCAAGACCATGCAGGCCAAAGCCAGCCGTTTGATGGAGCATCTCAAGAGAGATATCGCGTGGACCGCTCGCGGTGAACTGATACACGAGGGCGTGCCGGTTGTCGGAAGTAACGTGGTGGATCTCGTTAATGATCTGTTGCGTAAGAGAAAGACCGATCCGACGGGTTGGCAGCCATTCGCACGACAACTCCGTGCCATCAACCTACCCATGACGTTGGTCGGTAACGTCGCCAGAAGAGCCTACATACGTCCGGAGCCGACGGTCACTCCCTCTCGTCGGTCCAGTACTCCTCCGCGTGCTGCATCAGGTAGTGCACGACGATCGCTAAGTTGGACACCCCTCGCCCGTCAGAGCCGTCGAATGGAACATACCATGCCCACCCAACCCCCCGAAAGACGCAAGGCTTTGACGTCATTGGCTGGTTGGGACAACCTATAGGATGGCAGGATGCGTGTCCGTAGCACAGTGTTCGTCATGTCGCCCGATCCACAGGACCTCGTGTACCGTTCCATCGTCGGTGCGATATTTATCAGTGGACTTTACATGATTGCTCACGGTATAGTCCTAAGTTTTATGCCACAGACGTTATTCGAACCCCCCACGCTCGTCGAATGGAACATTCCTTGTCCACCCACCCACCCTCCCCCGCATCACGCAAGGCTTCGTCGTCATTGGTTGGATGGAACACCGTATAAGATGGTACGACGCGTATCCGTAGCACAGTGTTCGTCATGCTCATCGATCCACAGGACGCGTACCGGTCCATCGTCGCTGCGCTATTGTTCGAAGGATTTACCGTGCTGGGAGACGTTGCAGCCGACATTCTTATACGCCAGGTGTTATTCCGACTATGGTTACTCCGCTAGACCGTTGTTGTTCCACCGCTGTCATTGTGGGTGCCATAGTGTGTGTCCTACTTCACGTCGGCGTGCTCCTCGTCATTCGTCAGCAGTCGGACTCCGGAGTCAACGTCACCGCCCCCGTCAACACATCGGTCCTCCACCTCTTTTGATGGCACAGAGGGGAGAACGCTCCTTGAGTGAGGTCTACTTCGATCCCACGAGTGTAGGCAGTTATGGCGGCGTCGCTGGCTTGCGACGCGTCACGCGCCTGCCACGGAAGGCCGTCACGGCATGGTTGTCGGAACAGGACGCCTACACCTTACACAAACCAGCGAGACGTCATTTCAAGAGACGTCGCGTCATCGTGGGTGGTATGCTTCAGCAGTGGCAGGCCGATCTCGTAGACATGTCGAAGGTCAAAGACGTCAACGACGGTATGGCTTTTCTCCTCACGATGATCGACGTCTTCTCGAAAGTGGCCTGGTGTGTTCCCATGAAGAACAAGTCCGCGGCGTCGATGGTGGCAGCGCTGCAATCCACGTTCGTCAACGTTTGCCCCCAGACCTTGCAGACGGATCAAGGCACAGAATTCCGGAACAAATCCGTTCAGGCGCTATTGCAGCGTTACGACATCCATTACTTCTACACGCACAACATGGAGACGAAGGCAGCCGTCGTGGAACGGTTCAACCGAACGTTGAAGACGCGCAGGTGGCGCTACTTCACGAAACACCAGACGTGGCGGTACATCGACATCCTTCCGGACTTGATGCGATCGTATAACAATGCCCCCCACCGCATGATCGGTATGGCTCCGTCACAGGTGAATGCACAGAACCAAGAACAGGTGTGGCAACGTCTGTACGGTCACGATGGTAAGGGCGTGCCCAAGTTGCACGTGTCAGATCGCGTGCGTGTCAGCAAGTACAAACTAACGTTCGAAAAGGGCTACGAGACGAACTGGAGCGAAGAGTTGTTCACGATACACGAGGTTCACCCCTCCGATCCACCCGTGTATCGCTTGCGGGACGATCTCGGCGAAGTGCTGGAGGGTACCTTCTACGAACTGGAGCTGCAGAAGGTGACGGTACCCTTTGATAAAGTGTACCGTGTTGAAGCGGTACTGAAACGCCGTACAGTTGGTAGACGAAAGGAAGCTTTGGTGAAATGGTTCGGCTATTCCTCCTACTTCAACAGCTGGATCGATGTGCAACTATAACGCCTAGCCGCGCACATGACGACACTGCATTCGAGAAATGACACACGACGCGACACCACCACCACCGACCTGCACCACCACCATAGACGAGGAGGAGAAGGAGGTGGACGAACACGAGGATTGTACTGACGCTGCATCGAACGAGCCAGACAGCACTCCCTGGCATCTGTTCGGTACCGCGTGTCCCAAAGAGGAGATCGTGTTTCTGTGTCAGGTCGTCGTCTTGTACACGGTCATTCTGATAAGCATTTACAACCTGACGACAGGTCACGGCGATTCTAATCTGTGGACGGCTCTGTTGAGTAGTTCTTTGGGTTACCTACTGCCCAATCCCACGTTGAGACGCAATGGCGACTGATTTCTACATGACGCTGCCCAGCAACGCTTCCATGGAGATGCACCCCGACAACACCTTGACCCATTACGTCACGCACTTACCTCAACGCATCGATCTGACCGGCGAGTGGGAGTGTGGGTTGGCTGAGGTCCAGTATCCGCACACTTGGTACAACGTCACAGATAACGATGTCTGGTTCTTCCTCAACACGATCGATGCTGCGGACTCGTCCCGACGTTCGAAGTTGTCGTGTGGGTATTACGACGATCCGTTAACATTGATGTATCACGTCAACAAGGGACTGTACAGTATGCGGACGGAGGAGACACAGGCTCAAATGAGCTATAGTTCCGTCACTCAGAAAATGACGTTACACATGACAGCGAACACCCTGTTCACCATACCGTACCACAGCGCGGTGGCGTCCATGTTAGGATTCCGCGAACCCTTAGCCAGCGAGCCGAAGGCGCTTACGTCATCTCCCGTCCTCCTTGCCGACACCAGCCATCCCGACTCGTCGTACCCCTTCCACGTCGAGGCCAACGATGTGGTGAACCTGACGCAGGGGTTCGACACCCTCTACCTCTACACGGACATCGTGGAGTCTCGTATAGTGGGTGACACTCTCGCGCCTCTGTTGCGCGCCCTTCCGATTAGCGGACGTCACGGTGACAGGGTGTCCGCTCGTTTCACTAACGTGCACTACGTACCCCTGTTGCGCTCGAACTTCACCTCGATCGAGGGGGATATAAGGAACGACATGGGTCGACGCGTGCCATTCGAATACGGCAGAGTGATGGTGACGCTTCATTTTCGTCGACGCAAGCCCGGACTGTTCTGATGAATTACAACGATTATTACGCGCGTCAGGCTGGCGGTGCGCTGCCCTACTTCGCCGGTGCGCAATACCAGCGAGGTCACGGACTGGGCAGTCTGTTCGGCGGTCTGTTGCGCAGCGCCATGCCGCTCATCAAGAGAGGTGCCGTGGCGTTGGGCAAGGGAGCGTTGAAGACCGGCGTTCGCATAGCCGGCGACGTGTTATCAGGCCAGAACATAAAAACGGCTGCCAAACGACGCGTCACCGACGCCGTGTTGAGCAGTATTCGAGCCCCCCCTGGTAAACGTATAAAACGAGCGGCCGCAAAGGCGACATTCACTACAGTAAAGCGACGCCGCAAGACACGGACGTCCAAGAAACGCGCTGCCGACATATTCGACGACAAAGATGGCTTTCGTGCATAGACAGTCGTGCGAGGGAGTCAAGACCGAGCTGGATCTCTTTACCGTACCCCCCACTCAGAACTGCATCGCCGAAAGTCACGTGGTGGAACATCAACCCATGGCCTCTCTGGACTCTGGAGGACCGATATAATTCTTCATCCCCGGATCGGGAGACGATTACATGGATCTCGCCAACACGATGCTACACGTGCAGGTGAAGGTGACGCGAGCCAACGGTAACCCTATCGACGCGGGCGAACCCGTGGGACCGGTGAACAACTGGTTGCAGTCGCTGTTCAGCAATGTCGACCTCTCCCTGAACGGCACGCTCGTGACCTCTTCGTCCTTCAACTCGTACCCGTATCGATCCTACATAGAGGCGCTGCTGAGTTACGGATTCGACGCCAAGTCGACGCAGCTGACGAATCAGCTGTGGTACAAGGACAAGGCTAGTCGCATGCACGCCACCGAGCTAGCCGCCGGACCCGATCTTAACCCCGGGTTCGTGACTCGTCGAGAGTACATTGCCGGCAGTCGCGTGGTCGACATGATGGGTCGTCTCCACGTGGATATGTTTCTGCAGGATAAATTCCTGATCAACGGTGTCGACGTCAAGTTACGCCTGGTGCGCAGCAAGCCCGAGTTTGCGCTGATTGCTGCTGGAAACAACGAGTACAAGATAACCATCGTCAACGCGTCCTTGTTCGTGAAGAAGGCCACCCTCAATCCAGCCGTGCATATGGCTCACATAAAGGCTCTCGAGCGGACCCCGGTCAAGTATCCGTTACGACCCGTCGAATGCAAGGTGTACTCCATTCCCACGGGAGCTCTGTCGCACACGCACGAGAACCTGTTCCTCAGCGCTCTGCCGAAACGTCTCCTACTGTGCTGCATCGACAACGACGCCTACAACGGCACGTACGCCACAAACCCGTTTCACGCCAAGAACAACGCCATAAGCTTCGTCTCGGTGTACGTGGACGGTCGTCAGATACCCGCCAAACCCTTCCAGCCCAACTTCGAAGAAAACCTCTTCGCCAGGAGCTACGCGAGCCTGTTCACCTCGACCGGCAAGATATGGCAGGACGAGGGTAACGGTCTGACTCGCGACGAGTACCGAGACGGCTACACCTTCTTCGGTTTCGACCTGACCCCCGACCAGTGCGACGGTCCCTGCTTTAATCTGGTACAAAAGGGCAACCTGCGCATAGAATTCCATTTCCGTGCAGCGCTTCAGACCACCGTGAACGTCGTCGCCTACGCCGAATTCGAGTCCGTGCTGGAAATCGACAAGAACCGCAACGTCATCTACGACTTCTGAGATGGACACCCTGCAGATCGCCCGTCTACTGGCGATGGATCCGAACACCGCGTCCGTCTTTGGCGGCGTCGTACCCCGAGATGGACTGCCTACAACAATTGACGCTTTGCCGATCGCCTTCGTGTGCAACACCGACGACGGCGACGAACCGGGCGAACATTGGATAGCGCTGTACCTGTCCTCCGACGGACGCGGCGAATACTTCTGTTCGTACGGTCTGCCGCCTCGTCACGCGGCGTTCCGCACCTTCTTGAACAAACACTGTTCCGAGTGGACTCATAATAGCAAGAGACTTCAGAGTGCTCTGTCTAACGTTTGCGGACAATATTGCGTCACTTATATCATGTTTCGTTGTAACGGTTCTCCTATGCGTACTTTCGTCAACGCTTTCCGCACCGATCTGGTCGCTAACGATTGTCGCGTGTTCGATTGGATTAACCTGCTGAAAAAGGGTATACCGTACTATCGCATATCGTACTGAGCCTCTGGCGCGGTGGTCGCTCCACCCGTAAGCTCGCCCTCGAACCTCTGGCGCGGTGGAGACACCCGTAAGTTCGCGACCTCTGGCGCGATGGTCACCATTCGCAAGTCGCCTCGACTTCATCTTCATCTTCGTCATACCCGGCTCGTTGTATCCAATCGCATACGATCGCCTCGTTTGTACTGCTGCCGCTTTGTTGTATTCAATAAAATACGTGTGCACCGTACGATTGTGTTCGTCTCCTTACTAGGTTAACGACCCTTCGGTAAACGTAACTAGGTCCATGTTCGTTCCTCCTCCAGTCGCTAGGGGGCGCTTAGGTTACGCACGCTCGGCTACGACCGCCAGGGGGCGCTCTCAGGCGCTCTGATTGGCTGCGCGCACTCAGAAGCGGTGGGCGATATTAGGAGGTTTTGCCTTTGATGTTCCTTTGATGTCTGGTCCAGTGATTTTGCTCAGATAAGGAGGTCTCAGAAACTTCCACTAACTACTCACAGCTCACATCCAGTGGATACACAAACCTGTGCATTCAATGTGTATTCGACGGTTATGCGCCCGTCATGGCAGTTCGTGCAAATGCCACACAATTTCTTTTGTGCAACTGCCTCGGACCGAGGCCCTCGGTGCGCGGAAGAAAGCCACATGACGTAAATACTTACTAAATAGTGTTATTATTTAGGCTTAGACAAGGATTTCCTACAGCAATTTACCTTATTTCTGCCAAGCAGCAGTATGAGTTACACCAGCAGACACCTTTAAAACACCATTGCTACTTAGCGATTTTCTTTCAAATAAATATAAGAAACTTTTACAATAGTTGGTTCATGGAGTTCTTTACATATAACTGGCCATTGATGGTAATGATAATGAAACTGACAATGATGGCTTGTAATGATAATGAAAAGTTATGTAGTCCCATAATGATAATAATTCATTTATGTTTTTACGTAATTATTGTGGCAAGGATACTGAATACTCTATGATGACTCCATCCCTCTAAGAAAGCTGAATAACTGTAAACTGTTGTGTTTTATTTATTACACGTCAAAATCACACTAGCTGTTACAATAGTGTAGCACGTTGATTAATTAATTATTAATATGTTAATTAACGTTATATATTTTGCTGAACGTGTGTATGCGCAATGAAAGGATGCTTTTAATTCACATGTATTATGAGAAAGTAATTAATGTTATTTAATATGAACAATTAAAATTGTTTCTGAGCTATATCTTCTTCTTCCCATTAATCACTGGCAAGGCGGTACTACATCACGATTTCTCCGAAGGATATTTCTGTGAAAACGGACAACACAGAATACCTCCCTACCTCCCTCCCAACAATACCCCTCCCCATCAGAAGGAAACCATGTAGACATGCAATATCAGCATAATTTAAAAAAAAACCTTTGTTCACCAAACGACAGATAATTTAACCCCTGCATTCTTTTAAATTTAATTATATTAACAATGACATACAATGAATTGTCCCTTTAAAGATGCACATGACAGTCAATATCATCAGTATGTTTTAATTACAAAAACAATAACCTTTGCTCACCAAACGACAGATAATTTAACCCATGCATTCTTTTAAATTTAATTATATTAATTTTCATAAAAATAATATTTGCAACATCAAATATAATATGAAATATTACGTTAGAAGTGACTGTATGTGCTCTACAAATGTTGCATTTAATATAAAAACTGTGGAGAATGTTTTAATTTTTTTTCTAGAATTTCTTCGTTTGAAACATTTTTGGAGCCTATTTTCTCAATTTTGTTCTCTTAATTTGTTTTACGTTGTGTAATTGTATGCCCAATACACACAAACATCGCCTTCGCGGTTCTGATGGCACCGAGGCGTGACTAATGCGCAAATCGCACACGCGCCATGTTTATCTTGCAATCAGTTCCGCTGTTTTGATGTGTAAAACTGATTAAAAGTGGCCTAAAACACAATATTTTTAAAGAATATATGAACTTTTTTTACTGGAACATATGCGGAATGATGTAAGGAACGCATTCAGGTACAAAAATGCTGTAAAAACCGTCGCCATAAAGCCCTAATAATTTAGGCCAGTTAAGTAAACGATTACCCTTTCTTGTAACTACAACATGTAGTTTATTCTGGTTCTGAGATAATGCCATTATTATAATTGATCTATTTCAAGTATCTACAACATGTAGTCGACTCAGTTTCTGACATGATAACGTAACTGTAATTGATTTCTTACTGTGACTGTGTAATTAAAAATCACATCAATTATGTTATATATGATTTGATATATGATATGACAAAATATACAATTTTAGTAATCATATTTAAAAATACACTGAATTTACTGAAATGTGTGTTTCAATCAGAAGATATGGTTAACATAAAATGCATTGTCCAAAATAGTGTTCACTTTGAATATCATGCAACATGAGTTACAGCTAAATTATATAACAAAATATATATTTATTTACATGTATATTATATGGTAGTCAAACTACATTAATAGAAGCAACCATGTGGATGCAGATCTTGTTTTAAACATGCTGAAGACTTATTTTGTCAATTTAATCACATTGTGTATTGTTGATGGTTGATCATTTGTTGCCGCCTTATCACCTATACACATTTTTATTGTGTGTGCACACTCAACTTATTGTAAATGCTTTTAGCAAACATACTACACATAATAGCCATTACAACCAATGCCGTTTTAGCAAGTATTCTGATACGTATCATATCTTTACAGCCCTACATTTGTTGTAGACCTGGAAACTCATTTAATAATAAAAATAAATTTGTTGTTTTAATTCACATTATTTATTTTTCAGTTGCTGCAAGCCATCAGAAAAACCAACAAAGCGTAAAGGTATATTGTCATGTTATTAACTAGTGTAACAAATATGACACATAGATACTGTGGCAGATATGATCCTTTACTTTACCAAAAAGATGGTCTGCATAACGATACTCATCTCAAATATGCACTGAGTATAACTTGGAATGATAACTAATTTGCAACATCATTATCTAAGAATATAAAACTCAAAGCTACGAATAATTTTTTTATTTAGTTTAATCCATTTCTGTTGTCTATCATAAATCATGCTACTTGGGGTCTTTTTAGCAATCAATGAAATGTGAATCAGTAATTATTATTATGGACACCTTGTAAATATGTTAATATTGGCGAAGTAGTATAACGCTTCCATTTGAACATATCACTACACGTTTGTCAATTTCTAACATTTGTACTAGTTGATAATAAGAATTGTGCACAGTGTCGTACATTACGTTCTTTATCCATAAACCACTGGCATGGAAAACTTGGTAGTGTATAGTATAGTGCAAATTCTAACATTTGTAGTTTTTTGAGAATAAGAATTGTGCACATTGTCATACGTTAAGTTCTTTATCTATCAACCACTGGCACTGAATACTCGATAGTGTATACCGGTAGTATAGTGCAATAGTTTCCTAGATCTATTGTTTAAGGCAAAATATCAACAACTGCTGGCAAAGCTATGCAGCAAATGAGTCCTGATATGTGTGTGATAACATACACTATTAAGAGTTAATTAAAGAAAATATACAAACCATTGAAATATATTAATTTCAAGTAATTTCAACCAAAAACAAAATGATTTATGTATATCACATATATTTCATTAAAAAAATAATGTCAGTCCTACAGAATATCATTTTACATGTTGGCATTATTGAAATGACATTCTTTCTGACATTAATTCAAAAACATTTTTTCACAGAAGTGTGATGACATTGAAATACCAGATGGATCACAAGAGGACAATGACATGGAAACCTTATCAGTTAATCAAACACAGGTGATGATTCTCATTTAACACCTGAATCAGTGGAAACCCTCAAAATGATATAAACAGGCCACTCTTAAAATGATCGATCACATCAATTGGTTTAAAGTATGTTTAATCAAGATTAACCACAGACTTATACAATAGAAATCTGTAGAGTACAGGGGGTGGGGATCAAACATTCCTATTTTTAATACAACATAGTTTCCTTTCTCAGCATGTGCTAGAACCAAACAAGGGAGAAAGTGTATTAGATATATAGCTTTGTCCTTAGTAAATTAATTAATTGAAAATGTTAAGATAAATATAAGGACATGTTACATCAAAGTAAAATAAGAAACGAATAATAAAAAGCAGTACAGGAGAAACGTCCACAAAGGTAGATAAAGATATGAGGAACTAATTAGCAAAGATAGACTGGAATAACACACTGAATAATAAGACAGCAATAGAATGCTGAAATATTTTAAAACATGAAATTGAGTGCATCATTGATTCGTTGGTAAGTTTTAATTATGGAGCAACACCCTTGTGAATTCAGAAAAAAATTATTTAGGGGACATTTTCAATGGAGCAAAACCCAGTGTGGCTACATTTCAAAAATCATGAAACCAGTCTTATTTTAAGGATAATGGTATGTAATTTGTGTGCCAAATTTCATGATCCATTCAGAATTCCTGGTGAACTTAATTCTTAAGTGATACATGATTTTAGCACTCACGAGGTATTCAAGAGCACATAACCAAGTGCTACACCACAATGTTAATATGATTCCTGATTCTTCAAACTACTGTAATTTCAGTACTATTGATATATTGGTTATGTGTATTAACTTCCATCTCTAATAGGACATTTCTTCATGCATGATGAACTGTAATATCCAATAATAGGTCATTCCACATCAAATCACTGGATGGTCCACACATTGTATTTTCAGAAGTTCAGATCTCTTCAGGAATTTTATCAGATATTCCCCAAATACCCCAATTGAAAAAATCAAATGTTAGCTTTCTGTTCCTAGTAGTTTCGGAGATGTAGGCATATTAAATGAAACTGGTCTCACTTTAAAGGTAGTGATTTGTAGTTTATGTGTGAAAATTTTAATGATCCATGTGGAAATCTGTGATGGTGAACTTTATTCTTCAATGGTGCACAATTTTAATTCCCACGAACCATTCACGTGCACAGTGTTTATATAATTCATGATTCTTCAAACTGGTGTGGTCTCAATGCTATTAATATAGATTATGTGTCCTAACTGTCATCTTTATGATGACCTTTTTTGTCAACAATGGATTTTACATCAAATCACTGGATAGTCCATACTCTTTTTCTTCAGATCTCTTCAATATTTATACAAGATATTCACCAAATGTCACATGTCAGCTTCCTATTAGCAGCTTCTGAGAAAATAATATTTTAAGATCTTAGATATCCGTTAATGTAATTTAGGAAAGTTTGAGGTCCAATAACTAAGTAGGGCTAGAGCCTTGAAGATGTGAATGTTTACTCTCATATAGACATATTACCCCCTGTGCCTTCATTTTAATGTGTCAGATGGTTTTGCATCTGAAGTCTGGGAAAGTTTGTAAAATCACATTTGCCATTTCGCGAGATACCATCTGTGAAACATATTTTTGTTTTAAAGAAATTTTCTGGTGAAAACAACATTTCTGTACAAGAAACTACACATCCTAAGCTCTAAAAGGGAGTAATTCATGTTCCAACATATTTGATGAATTGTGTATAAATAAAAAAAATCAGCCTCGCAAGTGGTGTTTCACTTTTGAGAAATTATAACTACAGTATTTACCATCCAAAATTCAAATTATATATTTATACACACTGATGAATCATTTGAATTTGATTACCCTTTGAAGCTGCAATACCACACTGCTCTGAAACTTTCATATCAGCGCTTATTGTAACTCCTAAGTCCTTTTATAATAGTACCCAGAACAGTATCTCCCATTTTATACTTTACATCCATGTTCCCATGTATGTAGCCATTTACATTTCCCAAAATTGAACATCTGCCATTTCTCAGACCATTTCACTATTCTGTCTGGATCATTTTGTAAATGTTGTTTAACACCATCAGTGTTAACCTTTCTAAACAGTTTTGTGTCATCCCCAAATGTCAGTACATTACTTGTTATATTGTCATCTAAGTCATTGATATAATAAAGAATAATAAAGGTCCTAATCCTGATCCTTGTGGTACCCCACTCAAAGCTTATTTCCAGAAACTTCTCCATCTACTACAACACGCTGTCTTCTGTCAGTCAGCCATTGTTCTATCCAGTCAATTATGCCATCCCCGATACCATGGGCACTTTTAATTTAAGTAGTATTTTTTATGTGGTACTTTATCAAAAGCTTTCTGAAAATCTAAGTAGATAATATCTAATGGCTATCCCTCGTATATCCACTTGGTGATTTCTTCCAAAAACATAACATATTTGTTAAGCATGATCTCACATTTAGGAATCCATATTGAGATGAATTTAATAATTTATGCCTAACAAGGAAGTCCACCATATGGTCTTTAATTAACCTTTCTAATAATTTACAAATTACTGACTTTAAACTCACTGGCCTGTAATTATCTGACTTATTTCTTAAATCCTTTTTAAATAATCGTATGATGTTTGCTTCTTTCCATTCAAATGGAACAACTCCCTCTTTTTAATGACAAGTTAAACACTCTTGCAAGTGGTATACTGATTTGTTCTACTGTTTCCATTAGTAGTTTTGGAGGAATTCCATCCACTCACGGTGATTTATTATCCTTCATTTCCTTTATTTTCTTAGTTACCATTTCTGGAGTTACGATTAACGGCCCTAAATAATCAGATTTACCCTCCTGAAATTTAGCACCTGGAACTGGTAGCTCTTCCATTGGATCCCTTCCATCACATTCTGTGCTGCAGCCTTAATTGTCACCTGGCAGACTGTTATCATTCTCTCTCTCACCCATCAACTGGTCACCTTTCCCTCCCGTTTCCTGGCTAAATTGTGCTCCTGTCACCTTCCCTCTTGACGCCTTCCCTCCTGTCTCCCTCACTCCCATCGCTTTCACTCTCGTCTCCTTCCCTCCCGTCTCCTTCGCTCCTGTGTCCCCAGGTACTCATGTACACAGCTGGTACTCATGAGGGAGAGCAAAAACAACATTTCAGGAAGTATTCGTTACCGAGTTGTTGGACCTCAAACATTTCCCAAAATTATAATGCCAGTAATTTGTGTACAAAACCAGTTATATATGAGAACGCGGTAGCACAGTGGCTAGAGCTTCGGACTCTCAGTCTAGAGATTCCGGCTTCGAATCCTCTTGTTGTCGTTTTGAACCTTGGGTAAGTTCGTTCACTCCACGTTGCTCCAGTTCACTCAACTGTATAAATGAGTACCTTGCTATATACAGTGGATATTTGTGTATAAATAGTCCTCACGCATTAATTGCAGCATGGCTGAATGCTTCCCAGAGAAGCCGAGATGGCATTCTAACGAACAGGTCTGCCAGGGGGTGAAGTGTAAAGCACTTTCAGCAGTCCTAATGACTAGATACCGTGCTATATAAGAACATGCCCTTACTTTTTAACTTTCTTAACCTGTTTTGGTATTAACCCAAATTCTGATCACGGGACTTGCTTGGCAACCCATGCCTTCAATCAGTTAACTTGTGATAAATTACCAAATAAATGATAAAATAAATAATGATGACATAAATAGGTACAACAAAAATAAATTAGAACATTTATTAAACTTACTTCCTGAACACGGAACACTGTAAATGGCTTGGCGACTCAATTTTGGGGTTAAGAACCGCTGTACTAGAAGGTCACAAAATTATTAATCTCAGAAACTACTAGGAAGTAGGAAGCTAACATTTGAGATTTGTTCAGTTGGGTATTTGGGGAATATCTGGTGAAAATAGTGAACATTGTGCTCACAAAAAGGAAACAATTTCTTTGATGTGCCAGTAACGAGTAAGCCAAGTGGGTAAATCCATGATTAGGCAAAGATAATGTAGGTCTTAATTGGTCAGAAGACAAACTGAGAAACCCCTAATTAGCCAGAAAACCACATTGGGCAAATTGCTACATGGGCAAAATTAGCATGAATAGTGTTAGTTATTTTTATAGCAATTGATGTTATTAAATGTGTAAACAACGACAAGTAAAGTGCTTTGAATAGTGCCTTCCATCAACTCAAGTTCATAGACTTATAAAATGAAAAATAACAGTCCACTTGCATCTAATCAGCAATTTTACCAACAAAAATGTAACTTTAATTAAATTGAAGTTTAAATTTCATGAATTGGTGTGAGGTTAATATATTTTTATTGGGAAATATCTTAATTAATGGTAATGTAACTAACTTTTTAAAAGTTAATTGTTCCTTGTCTGATATACACACACTACACACACCTTCAAATTCAAAACAACACTTGCACTGACAATTTGTTGTCCTCTAGTCCTCTATTACCTCTGCTTGTCGTCCTCTATTACCTCTGCTTTTGATGTATTTTCTAGAATGTTATTGTAAGGTGGCAGTAATGTGGATTTATCAAGTGTCATGAATACAACATTGTATTAATCAGCATGACTCATCTTTAAAACCTTAGTTCTTAGCCAGTCACTGGGTTCAAATAGCAAATTATCTATGCATATTTTATATTTGAATGTTTTCATTTGTAAAAAAAAACACGTGAACACAGTAATACATTTTTTAAGTAGATGATACATTTTTCATTTTATATTACAGTATCGCTGCAGCAGATTAACTTTGGGATGAGGAAACACATTGTCTTCATCTCTTGTTTGAAGACCGTTCTCACAGTGTGTATGTAGCATGTAGAGATCCAAGCATCATCGCATTGAATACGATTGTGGGTACACTTACTGTGAGAGAGCAAGCTTTCATGTACATGATCTTATATGGGCAAGGCAGCAGAGAACTGGAAACATACCTACCGACAAGTGACAATCAAGTGACAATTTCACAGGCAGAATTTTAACATATATCAATTAAATCTATTTATGTTAAGTTCATAATAATCATATTGTATTTACTAAACATTATATTATAAATTTGCATAGAATATCATCTTGTTATGATGTGTAATTTCGAAAAAAAGCAGATGCTGAGCTGCCCTGAGTGGATTTTGTTAGTCATCTCATGCTGATGACATTGCAATGCTTGTTCCATAAACTAAGGGGATGCAAAGATTGTTAGATATTTCTTATACTCAAGGATGTGACACTGACAATGATATACTCTGTAATAGAATAAGGTCTCGGATAATGTTCTATGATTGATATTAAGCTTGGTGACGTAGTATTGAATGCAATTATGAAAATCTTGGACATAATTTGTGATGAAAATGATATCAAATACAAAGAAGTATTTAGTGGAGATGTAATATTGTTTTTACTCAGGCAATTCTACTTATGTACAACGAAGGTGAAGAACAAGCTCTTTGCAACTTAAATATATTGCAGTAAATTCCGTAGTGTATTTTTTTCATTTTGGGCTAATTATAGAAAGCCAGTTGTGCAGCTTTTTATTGTTTCTTATTACATTGCATTTAGCATTTTGCACAGCCTACCTAGATAAAATGTAGTGCTAGTCTTATGCTTGCTATCCAAGCATTGATTGTTGTAATATTCAGATTATAAAAAAGTATTAGTGCAAGCTGTTTTTTATGCAGAATATCTGCATCCACGAACTACTTTGTTTAAAGTACTGGAAATAGGTATGAGTACAACTCTTCTGTACTTTGTATGAAATGGGTACTTGCAGTTTATACACTATTGTAATAGTGTAGCATTATTACATGTTTTATTGTTATGTTGACATCATGCATATTCCTGTACTGTTTTGTATGAAATAAATTACTGATTGAATTGATGACTGATTGAAGTGATTAAAAATAATATGGCTCTTCAATATATTACTTCATAAATTCCCTACTATTATAATTGGTGGTACTAAAAACATGGATTAAATGGTGCTCTGTTTGTTTTTAAATGCTGTTTGTGTCCTAATAATTGGTGAGAGGTTGGCCCTCAAAATAGGAGGGAGATGAGATGTTGATACCCCAGCCACACCCCTCTTGACCACCTCAAGACAAGTTAAATTGGATTGTGCAGACCTGTAGTATTCATGCATACCATGTATTTGGAATAAAAAAAATTTTCAATGAAAGAACAAACTAGCATTTTTACCAGGATGATTTATTAAAAACAACAGTAGCACCATTAAAATCATTGTGGGTATTCATTTGTTAAAACATAATGTGAATGACAACGCCATGGTGGTTTATAAATTCATTAACATGGGTTCATAGGCTAGGCATGGTGTTTATGCACATAATTTTGCACAAGCTAACACGCTTACTAGCCAGTTTTGATATTTATTACCACTACTTAACTTAATGAATTAAAAAAAAAATTATGTAAACGAAATAAAAAATATTACTGTGGTATACTTGACAACCCTCCCAGATTTGTTGTTAAACTCCCAGAAAAGAAGAAAATCCCAGATTGTACGTTTTTGTGTGCAGTTTAAAGTTTCTGGTGAGCCTCAATAAGAGGAACAGTTGGATGTTGCAAGGGGGTGCAGTTGGAAGTTTTGGGGGACCCTCAAGGCCCGTCAAGGGGGTGCATTTGGAAGTCCCAAGGGGGTGCAGCTTGAGGTTTTTTCGTGAGCCTCAAGGGGGGTGCAGTTGGAGGCTTTTGGTGGACCTGAAATCTGGACTTCGAAAAAGTTTTCAGGTATACTACGGATTAATGCTATAGCATACTAGTATAGGTACGTAACCATGTGATGTAACTATCGCTCAGCAGACCTGTATTACAAGGCAACATTTTACGAATTGTGAAAACTATTCATTAATAATTTAGGGTAGGATTAATTTTCATATACCATCCGATGTGATCGCAGCTTACCGAATTTGTTTCGAATAATCAATCCACACAGCCACGGCCAGGCTAGGAAATTTCCGAGACTGAGTGATTGTCCCGCGTATTTCCGTTAATCGCTAATTTCATATTAAATAATTAATAACAACAATATAATATACCGTTCACTTACTATAATCATATTCATATAATGCATAATATACTAAATGTTCATAGTGTAAACACTCCGGCAATTCCTATAGGCTAGCGAATTGATAATAACCACAGGCACAGACAGATTAATTATTATTTATGTTGTCCTCTTCCAATAACTCGTCCTATATATATATATATATATATATATATATATATATATATATATATATATATATATATATATATATATATATATATATATATAATTCTAAAGTCAGCATACGTCGACCAGTGGCTGCCAGTGCATACCGGCACGCTTGAAGAGGACCGGGCATATATTTTATTTAGTAGATTTTCCAACGATGTGAAGTTGGAACATAATTTGTAAAACTAATTTAGCACATATATGCTAAAGGTTCATTGGAATATTTCAAAGAATGACATATATACAAAAAAATGCGGTCTGCTTAAAACTTTATGCACAGATTCCTACTTACGCAGACCGGAGCGAGACCGGAAGTTGTATATATTTTGTTAGCCTTTTTTGTGATAGTATCAGAGCTAGTGTATACCGAGCTGCGTCACTCCGACCTACGCCATTTTGTATATTGACGTTCAGCGCCTCCAAGTAGGGAGCAGCTACAACTTTCGTCAAGGCATTCGGTAACTCGACTCCGCATGCGCCAACTCTCTAGTTACATTTCCGTGTGAGAGGGCAATCGACCTCATAAAGTGCTGTTGACAATGCGATTGCGTTTCATCCTATCTGCTACACAAACGCAAACTGTTCTCGAATATTATTGCTTTTACTACAAACCTCCTTAAACCTGGTAATGTAAAGTGCAAAGCTTAATGCAGAAATATTCATATTTCAATGTCTCAAATTAATGTCATGCATTTCAACATGAAGTAGTGTTTTTAATGTTCACATTATTCTGTCGGCTAAGCGTACACATACTCAGAGTTCACTATTTCGTAAATCCGTGCATGTGTAATGTGTCAATGTCCATTGTAGACTCGGTGTACATATATTCACCATTTCTACACAGCCTTCACAAGCTTTGTCTCTTCTGCTGTGTGTAGTAGGGTCTGCAAGCTTTGCTTGGTCCATTCCTCTATATTATCCAGTGAAATCCGTGAAAAGTGTAGTGTGTCTTCAAACATGCAGTGGAATCCTTAAACATGAAATACAAATAAGAAATATATAAAGCTTATTAATATATGTACAATTTTTTATACAAAAAGATAATGTTGTTTTACTACTGTTAATTATAATAACAGTATTCCAAATCACACAAGAATCTGTTATATTGCGTATGTTAAATAAGTAACACAGTTGTGTGCGACAGAAATTTTTTTTTTTACAAAAAGGGCGTGTGTGTGTGTGGGTGTTTGTGTGTGTGTGTGTGTGTGTGTATGTGTGTGTGTGTGTGTGTGTGTGTGTGTGTGTGTGTGCGTGCGTGCGTGCGTGCGTGCGTGTGTGTGTGTGTGTGTGTGTGTGTGTGTGTGTGTGTGTGTGTGTGTGTGTGTGTGTGTGTGTGTGTGTGTGTGTGTGTGTGTGTGTGTGTGTGTGTGTGTGTGTGTGTGTGTGTGTGTGTGTGTGTGTGTGTAAAATTATCAGCACATAATTATAAAAGTGCAGATGGCGTGGGTTTAAATTGTTAAATATCACAACGTCTGGTGCAGCCGAAGTCGCGTGAATACCGGAAGTCACAAATATAATTTAAAAACTGTGAAACTATTTCATTTTAACGAGCGCTACAGTAAAAATAATGAACGACATGCAACAACTGTACATTTATAATTACTATGTTTGAATTAAATTCATTAGATGGCAGTTTTAAATAGTTCGATTCCGTGGATTTTTGAATAGCTGTGTCAACCACATGGCAGTGGCAAAGTGCGATGCGCGCACGGCGCTCCCAACCTTGACGAAGTCTGAGACCCATCCAATATAGCTTTGTTAAACCATAAAACTATCACTTAATTTTACTAACAAACTATAACAATTGAGCACTTTTATTACTAGTCCACAAATAAAGTTATCAACACTATTTTGCATGACCAGACACAATGCATGCGGGCGCTGGGCGACGCCTGAAGCTGGGCCAACGTCGGCGGCGTTAGTAGTAGGCGAATAGGTCTCAATAGTCATTCGGGAGATCGTACGGACGATACACTTCCGCTTCCGGTTGCGCGCGCAGCCTTCTGGGTAAGGAGCGCCTCCTAGCGACTGTAGCGCCTCCTACCGACTCGAGGTGGACCGAAGGAAGGGTCTCCGGACCTCTAAGGCGACTGTAGCGCCTCTTAGCGACTGGACGAGGACCGAAGGAAGGGTCTCCGGACCTCTAAGAGCGATCGGAGCGCTATTTTACCCCGAACTACCCTAACCCCCTCCTAGCGACTGTAGCGCCTCCTAGCGACTCGAGGTGGACCGAAGGAAGGGTCTCCGGACCTCTCAGTTTCCACACGCGGCCGTATTTCATCGTTCCTGCATTTATTCCGACCGCCTAAAGCTCCCAACGATTCAGATGCGTCACACACAATTTATAACGTCTCGTGCTAGTCATTGCAACAATACCGAGCGCCGCCGCACTGCGTGACCTCTCTGTCAGTTTCCACACGCGGTCGTATTTCTTCGTTCCTGCATTTATTCCGACCGCCTAAAGCTCCAAACGGTTCAGATGCGTCGCACACAAACGCTTCATTCTACAACAGATAACGCAGCGGTCTACTGATAAACACGCGTCAGTTCGTAGTCCGCTAGATATCGGGTTAAGGGATGATGTTGTTTGCACAGCCAGACTCGATAAACACGCGTCAGTTCGTAGTCCGCTAGATATCGGGTTACGGGATGATGTTATTTGCACAGGCAGACGCGATAAACACGCGTCAGTTCGTAGTCCGCTAGATATCGGGTTACGGGATGTTATTTGCACAGCCAGACTCGGTAAATGTGTTTGTTTCTCGCCTAACAGATCAAAGGGTATGTTAACAGTGGTCATTAACAGGGTAATTAATAACTGAGATCAAAGGACCTAACGAGAAGACGAGAAACGAACAAAACACGATATCGTACTATATTTTCTTTATATGTAAATAGTTAAAAATAATGCGCTTTTACACTTTATCCATAACTCCTACAGTTTACCCATAATTCCTCAAATTTACCCATAATTCCCCGATTGAATAAGAGTACAAGGACATTTTATTAAATATTTGAAAATAATGACACAATATCGTCCACAAACGTTAGACAGAGGACTCTAAAGTCTCTTGCCATTCCGACATAAAGCTGACGTAAGCTATAAACAATAACTGAGATCAAAGAGTATGTTAACAGTGGTCATTAACAGGGTCATTAATAACTGAGATCAAAGGACCCATCGATAGTGGACATAGGAACGACTGTCTGTTAACAGTGGTCATTAATAGGGTCATTAATATCAGATCAAAGGGTATGTTAACAGTGGTCATTAACAGGGTAATTAATAACTGAGATCAACGGACCTAACGAGGAGACGAGAAACGAACAAAACACGATATCGTACTATATTTTCTTTATATGTAAATATTTAAAAATAATCCGCTTTTACACTTTATCCATAACTCCTACAGTTTACCCATAATTCCTACAATTTACCCATAAGTCTCCTATTGAATAAGAGTACAAGGACATTTTATTAAATATTGGAAAATAATGACACAATATCGGCCACAAACGTTATACAGAGGACTCTAAAATCTCTTGCCATACCGACGTAAAGTTGACGTAAGCTATAAACATGCAGCTGACGTATGCCGCACACACAACAATACCAAATAAGGACATGCAGCTGACGTAAACGACATCAGACGTGTCGCGGAAAGTGTACCATCAGCATATTTTCGTTATATGTCAATATTTTAAAATAATGCGCTTTTACACTTTACCCATAACTCCTACAGTTTACTCATAATTCCTTCAATTTACCCATAATTCCTACAATTTACCCAGCACACATATGTAGTGTAGTGTAGTGTGTTTGGTCCTTCAACGAGCTGTTACTCACAGACCCCTTATATTCTGATTGACCGGGCGAGGCAAACTATTACCAAGATTAAACCTGTCTGAACTTCCGCACTGTGTGCAGTGACACTCTGCTTTACTAAAAGATGCATGATTATATGAATAATAAAGATGCATTCACTACTTACTGCGTGCAGTGATTCCATCATGCTGTTGCCTTAATTTATTTACAATCATGATATGCATGGATACATTTGATACCATTTGATGTGTATGGAGACATTGACTACCATGTGACATGCATGGAGACATTGACCGCCATGTGGTATGCATGGAGACATTGACTGCCATATGACATGCATGGAGACATTGAATGCCATGTAACGTGCATGGAGATATTGACCACCATGTGACATGCATGGGGACATTTACCGTTGTGTGATATGTATGGAGACATTTGACACCATGTGACATGCATGGAGACATTTACCACTGTGTGATATGCGTGGAGACATTGACCACAATGTGACATGCATGGAGACATTGACTGCTATGTGACACGTAATGAGACATTTACCACTGTGTGATATGTATGGAGACGTTTACCACCATGTGATATGTGTGGAGACATTTAACCCTGTGTGATATGTATGGAGACATTTGACACCATGTGATATGCGTGTAGACATTGACCCTCATGTGACATGCGTGTAGACATTTACCACTGTGTGATATGCATGGAGACATTTACCACTGTGTGATATGTACGGAGACATTTTACACCATGTGATATGCATGGATACATTGACCGCCATGTAACATGCATGGTGACATTGACCACCATATGATATGCATGGAGACATTGACTTCCATGTGACATGCATGGAGACATTGACTACCATGTGACATGTATGGAGACATTGACCACCATGTGTCATGTATCGAGAAATTTACCACCATGTGTCATGTATGGAGACATTTACCGCTGTGTGATATGTATGGAGACATTTACCACCATGTGATATGTGTGGAGACATTTACGCCTATGTGATATGTATGGAGACATTTGACATCATGTGATATGCGTGGAGACATTGACCACAACGTGACATGCATGAAGACATGTATTCCAGTTATGTACTGAGGGTGCAGCTACCATGTATTCGAGCTGTGTCCTGGGTGAGCAGTAACTGTGTATTCTAATCGTGTACTGGAGTTGTAGTGACAATGCATTATAGCTATGTACTGGAGATACTGTGAATATTTTGTATTTTAGCTGTGTACAGAGTGTGTAGTGACTATATATTATAGATGTGTACTGAGGGTGCACTGGCCATGTATTCTAGCACTAACTGTGTATTCTATTTGTGTACTAGAGTTTTAGTGACTATATCTTACAGCTATGTGCTGGAGATACAGCAGCGACCATGTATTCCAGCTGTGTCCTGGGTGAGCAGTAACTGTGTATTCTAATCGTGTACTGGAGTTGTAGTTACAATGCATTATAGCTATGTACTGGAGATACAGTGAATATTTTGTATTTTAGCTGTGTACAGAGCGTGTAGTGACTATATATTCTAGATGTGTACTGAGGGTGCACTGGCCATGTATTCTAGCAGTAACTGTGTATTCTACTTGTGTACGGGAGTTGTAGTGACTGTATCTTACAGCTGTGTGCTGGAGAAACATACTTTACATTTATTTATTTTATGACACTGTCTCGAAGCTGTCTTGCTGTTTCTCATCGTCTCAGTATACATTTATGTACAGGAGCCAGGATGTGGCTGGAGGTAGGAGAGACGGAGGACAGTATAGTATGGTGGACGCAACGTATCAGGAGTCAGGATGTGGTTGGAGGTAGGAGAGACATATGACATTATGGTGGACGCAATGTATCAAGAGCCACAATGTGGCGGAGGCAGTGCTTAAGGAGCCAGGATGTGGCTGGAGGTAGGGGAGACAGAGGACTGTGTGGTGGAGGCAGTGTGTAAGGAGCAAGGATGTGGTTGGAGGTAGGAGAGATAGAGGACTGTATGGTGGGGATAAAGTATCAGGAGGCGTGATGTGGCTGTAGGTAGGAGAGACAGAGGACTGTATGGCGGAGGCAGTGTGTAAGGAGCAGGGATGTGGCTGGAGGAAGGTGAGACAGAGGACAAGACAGTATGGTGGACGCAATGTATCAGGAGCCAGGATGTGGCTGCAGGTAAGGGAGACAGGGGACTGTATGATGGACGCAATGTGTCAGGAGCCAGGATATAGCTGGAGGTAGGAAAGTCAGAGGACTGTATGATGGATGCAATGTATCGGGAGCCAGGATGGGGCTGGAAGTAGGAGCAACAGTATGGTGGAGGCAATGTAAAAGGAGCCAGGATGTGGCTTGAGGTAGGAACAACAGAGGATAGTATGGTGGAGGCAATGTGTAAGGAGTAAGGGTGTGGCTGGAGGTAGGAAAGACAAAGGATTGTATGATGGACGCAATGTGTAAAGTGTCAGGATGTGGCTGGAGGTAGGAACAACAGAGGATAGTATGGTGGAGGCAGCGGCTGATCAGTGTCAAAAAGACAAGACGAGTGGGAGCGCGCAAGTCAAAGTCCACCAACAACGACTGACCAATGTCAAAAAAGACAAGACGAGAGGGAACGCACAAGCAAAAGTCCGTCAACAGCGACTGACCAATGTCAAAACAGACAAGACGAGTGGGAGCGCACAAGTCAAAGTCCACCAACAGCGACTGACCAATGTCAAAAAATACAAGACGAGTGGAAGCGCACAAGCCAAAGTCCACCAACAGCGACTGACAAATGTGAAAAAAGACAACACGAGTGGGAGCGCACAAACCAAAGTCAACCAACAACGACTGACCAGTGTCAAAAAAAAAGACAAGACGAGTGGAAGCGCACAAGTCAAAGTCCACCAACAGTGACTGACCAGTATGAAAAAGACAAGACGAGTGGGAGCGCACAAGTCAAAGTCCACCAACAGCGTCTGGCGATCGTATCGTCGCAAAGCAAAAGTCAAAGTCCACCAACAGCGGCTGACCAGTATCAAAAAGAAAAGACGAGTGGGAGCGCACAAGCCAAAGTCCACCAACACGCGCGTGCTCCGTGTCGGCGCCGTCAGTGGCGGTACGGAAAAAAGGTGTAACCCCAACCTGTTGTCGGTTGTATAACCCTCGATAGCCTGCATTGAGACAGTACTGCATTGAGACAGTGGTAAATGTCTCCATACATATCACACAGTGGTCAATGTCTCCACGCATATCACATGACGACCGCCCGTGTTCCGTGGTGGTGGTGGTATGGAAAGAGGTGTAATCCAACCTGTTGTCGGTTGTATAACCCTAGATAGCCTGCACCGAGACAGTGCTGTTTTCCAACCCTAGCATCACATAGTTGTTGGCTCGTAGATAGCCTGCATTGAACCGTTGTGTATGACAATGTCTTGTTTTCTTCATGTTGTGTGTGACAGTGTCTTGTTTTCTTCAAGTTGCGTATGACAGTGTCTTGTTTTCTTCAAGTTGTGTTCAATATCTCCACGCATATCACACAGTGGTAAATGTCTCCACACATATCACATGGTGGTGAATGTCTCCATACATATCACACAGCGGTAAATGTCTCCATGCATGTCATATGGCGGTCAATGTCTCCATGCATACCATATGACGGTCAATGTCTGCATACATATCACACAGTGGTAAATGTCTCCATGCATGTCACATGACGGTCAATGTCTCCACGCATATCACATGATGTCAAATGTCTCCATACATATCACACAGGCGTAAATGTCTCCACACATATCACATGGTGGTAAATGTCTCCATACATATCACACAGCGGTAAATGTTTCCATACATGACACATGGCGGTCAATTTCTCCATACATGTCACATGGCGGTCAATGTCTCCATGCATGTCACATGGTAGTCAATGTCTCCATGCATATCAAATGGTATCACATGTCTCCATGCATATCATATGGTGGTCAATGTCACCATGCATGTTACATGGCGGTCAATGTATCCATGCATATCACATGGTGTAAAATGTCTCCGTACATATCACACAGTGGTAAATGACTCCATGTATGTCACATGAGGGTCAATGTCTACACGCATATCACATGGTGTCAAATGTCTCCATACATATCACACAGGGTTAAATGTCTCCACACATATCACATGGTGGTAAACGTCTCCATACATATCACACATTGGTAAATGTCTCCATATGTGTCACATAGCAGTCAATGTCTCCATGCATGTCACATTGTGGTCAATGTCTCCACGCATATCACACAGTGGTAAATGTCTCCATGCATGTCACATGGTGTCAAATGTCTCCATACATATCACACAACGGTAAATGTCCCCATGCATGTCACATGGTGGTCAATGTCTCCATGCACGTTACATGGCATTCAATGTCTCAATGCATGTCATATGGCAGTCAATGTCTCCATGCATACCACATGGTGTCAAATGTCTCCAAACATGTTACATAGCGGTCAATGTCTCCATGCACGTCACATGGCAGTCAATGTCTCCATGCATGTCATATGGCAGTCAATGTCTCCATGCATACCACATGGTGTCAAATGTCTCCATACATGTCACATGGCGGTCAATGTCTCTATACATATCACACAACGGTAAATGTCTCCATGAATGTCACATGGTGGTCAATGTCACCATGCATGTCACACAGCGGTAAATGTATCCATACATGTCTCGTAGCAGTCAATGTCTTCATGCATGTCACGTTGTGGTCAATGTTTCCACGCATATCACACAGTGGTAAATGTCTCCATCATGGTGTCAAATGTCTCCATACATATCACACAGCGGTAAATGTCTCCATGCATGTCACATGACGGTCAATGTCTCCAGGCATGTCACATGGCAGTCAATGTCTTCATGCATACCACATGGTGTCAAATGTCTCCATATATATCACACAGGGGTAAATGTCTCAACACATATCACATGGTGGTGAACGTCTCCATACATATCACACAGCAGTAAATGTCTCCATACATGTCACATAGCAGTCGATGTCTCCATGCATGTCACATGGTGGTCAATGTCTCCATGCATACCATATGACGGTCAATGTCTGCATACATATCACACAGTGGTAAATGTCTCCACGCATATCACATGATGTCAAATGTCTCCATACATATCACATAGGCGTAAATGTCTCCACACATATCACATGGTGGTAAATGTCTCCATACGTATCACACAGCGGTAAATGTCTCCATACATGACACATGGTGGTCAATTTCTCGATACATGACACATGGTGGTCAATGTCTCCATACATGTCACATGGTAGTCAATGTATCCATGCATGTCACATGGTAGTCAATGTCTCCATGCATATCATATGGTGGTCAATGTCACCATGCATGTTACATGGCGGTCAATGTATCCATGCATATCACATGGTGTCAAATGTCTCCATACATATCACACAGGGTTCAATGTCTCCACACATATCACATGGTGGTAAACGTCTCCATACATATCACACAGAGGTAAATGTCTCCATACGTGTCACATAGCAGTCAATGTCTCCATGCATGTCACATTGTGGTCAATGTCTCCACGCATATCACACAGTGGTAAATGTCTCCATGCATGTCACATGGTGTCAAATGTCTCCATACATATCACACAACGGTAAATGTCCCCATGCATGTCACATGGTGGTCAATGTCTCCATGCACGTTACATGGCATGCAATGTCTCCATGCATGTCATATGGCAGTCAATGTCTCCATGCATACCACATGGCGGTCAATGTCTGCATGCATGTCACATGGTAGTCAATGTCTCCATACACATCAAATGGTATCAAATGTCTCCATGCATATCATGATTGTAAATAAATTAAGGCAACAGCATGATGGAATCACTGCACGCAGTAAGTAGTGAATGCATCTTTATTATTCATATAATCTTGCATCTTTTAGTAAAGCAGAGTGTCACTGCACACAGTGCGGTAGTTCAGACAGGTTTAATCTTGGTAATAGTTTGCCTCGCCTGGTCAATCAGAATATTAGGGGTCTGTGAGTAACAGCTCGTTGAAGGACCAAACACACTACACTACACTACATATGCGTGCTGGGTAAATTGTAGGAATTATGGGTAAATTGAAGGAATTATGAGTAAACTGTAGGAGTTATGGGTAAAGTGTAAAAGCGCATTATTTTAAAATATTGACATATAACGAAAATATGCTGATGGTACACTTTCCGCGACGTGTCTGATGTCGTTTACGTCAGCTGCATGTCCTTATTTGGTATTGTTGTGTGTGCGGCATACGTCAGCTGCATGTCCTGACACGTTTATAGCTTACGTCAGCTTTACGTCGGTATGGCAATAGACTTTAGAGTCCTCTGTATAACGTTTGTGGCCGATATTGTGTCATTATTTTCCAATATTTAATAAAATGTCCTTGTACTCTTATTCAATAGGAGACTTATGGGTAAATTGTAGGAATTATGGGTAAACTGTAGGAGTTATGGATAAAGTGTAAAAGCGGATTATTTTTAAATATTTACATATAAAGAAAATATAGTACGATATCGTGTTTTGTTCGTTTCTCGTCTCCTCGTTAGGTCCTTTGATCTCAGTTATTAATTACCCTGTTAATGACCACTGTTAACATACCCTTTGATCTGATATTAATGACCCTATTAATGACCACTGTTAACAGACAGTCGTTCCTATGTCCACTATCGATGGGTCCTTTGATCTCAGTTATTAATGACCCTGTTAATGACCACTGTTAACATACTCCTTGATCTCAGTTATTGTTTATAGCTTACGTCAGCTTTATGTCGGTATGGCAAGAGACTTTAGAGTCCTCTGTCTAACGTTTGTGGACGATATTGTGTCATTATTTTCAAATATTTAATAAAATGTCCTTGTACTCTTATTCAATCGGGGAATTATGGGTAAATTTGAGGAATTATGGGTAAACTGTAGGAGTTATGGATAAAGTGTAAAAGCGCATTATTTTTAACTATTTACATATAAAGAAAATATAGTACGATATCGTGTTTTGTTCGTTTCTCGTCTTCTCGTTAGGTCCTTTGATATCAGTTATTAATTACCCTGTTAATGACCACTGTTAACATACCCTTTGATCTGTTAGGCGAGAAACAAACACATTTACCGAGTCTGGCTGTGCAAATAACATCATCCCGTAACCCGATATCTAGCGGACTACGAACTGACGCGTGTTTATCAGTAGACCGCTGCGTTGTCTATTGTAGAATGAAGCGTTTGTGTGCGACGCATCTGAACCGTTTGGAGCTTTAGGCGGTCGGAATAAATGCAGGAACGAAGAAATACGACCGCGTGTGGAAACTGACAGAGAGGTCACGCAGTGCGGCGGTGCTCGGTATTGTTGCAATGACTAGCACGAGATGTTATAAATTGTGTGTGACGCATCTGAACCGTTGGGAGCTTTAGGCGGTCGGAATAAATGCAGGAACGATGAAATACGGCCGCGTGTGGAAACTGAGAGGTCCGGAGACCCTTCCTTCGGTCCACCTCGAGTCGCTAGGAGGCGCTACAGTCGCTAGGAGGGGGTTAGGGTAGTTCGGGGTAAAATAGCGCTCCGATCGCTCTTAGAGGTCCGGAGACCCTTCCTTCGGTCCTCGTCCAGTCGCTAGGAGGCGCTACAGTCGCCTTAGAGGTCCGGAGACCCTTCCTTCGGTCCACCTCGAGTCGCTAGGAGGCGCTACAGTCGCTAGGAGGCGCTCCTTACCCAGAAGGCTGCGCGCGCAACCGGAAGCGGAAGTGAATCGTGCGTACGATCTCCCAAATGACTATTGAGACCTATACGCCTACTACTGGCGTTACCTAAATTTGAGCGTGGCATGCCTGTTTTTCAAATTCGACTTACTTTTTTTGCACATCGGACAATAGTCATAATATACATATCATTATAAAGCTAATATACTAAAGTATCCGTAAATCTGGATAGTATCACATAAACACTTGCGAAATGTAAACGAAGTCGAAGGCCGACACCAGTAAAGTTCTGTTTGAACACTGGATGTCTCAATAAGATAAAAAAAACTATATTTAATATACAGTATAGTACAAGAGTGATATTGTGTCCGTCGACGGCGTCGCGGACAGAGTCGTATTTTATTCGAGGACGAATTATTGGAATAGGACAACATAAATAATAAATAATCTGTCTGTGGTTATTATCAATTCGCTAGCCCATAGGAATTGCCGGAGTGTTTACACTATGAACATTTAGTATATTATGCATTATATGAATATAATTATAGTAAGTGAACAGTATATTATATTGTTTTTATTAATTATTTAATATGCAATTAGTGATTGACGGAAATACGCGGGACGGTACTCAGTCTCGGACACTTCTTAGCCTGGCCGCGTAATTTTTTTTCCTATCAACGTTCCGGGCTATTAACATAAATGGGCAGAGATTTTACAAAGATGACTGTGACGGATCATCACGTGATGTGCATTCAGCCGACTGTTACGCGTTATCACGTGAAGCGCATTCCCTTCGAAGATGGCTGGTTGTTTGTGAGCGAATCGATCGTTTGGTGTTTAGTTGTATTCATTGAACTGTTCATATGTGTGAAAAAAAAATTACGCAGCCTGGCCGTGGCTGCGTGGATTGATTCTTCGAAACAAATTCGGTTGGCTGCGAACACATCCGATGGTATATGAACATTAATCCTACCCAAAAATATTAATGAATAGTTTTCACAATTCGTAAAATGTTGCCTTGTAATACAAGTCTGCTGAGCGATAGTTATATGATAGGGTAACGTACCTATACTTGTATACTATAGCAATAATCCGTAGTATACCTGAAAACTTGAGTTTCGAAGTCCAGGAGATTTCAAGCCCACCATCAAGTTGTCAAGTATACCACAGTGATATTTTTTTATTTCGTTTATATTAAATTTTGTATAATTCATTAAGTTAAGTAGTGGTAATAAATATCAAAACTGGCTAGTAAGCATGTTAGCTTGTGCAAAATGATGTGTATAAACACCATGCCTAACCTATGAACCCATGTTACTGAATTTGTAAACCACCATGGCATTGTCATTCACATTTTACTGTTATGTTTTAACAAATGAATACCCACAATAATTTTAATGGTGCTACTGTTGTTTTAATAAATCATCCTGGTAAAAATGCTAGTTTGTTCTTTCATTGAAAATCTTTTTATTCCAAACACATGGTATGCATGAATATTACAGGTCTACACAATCCAATTTCACTTGTCTTGAGGTGGTCAGGAGGGTGTGTGGCTGGGGTATCAACATCCCATCTCCCTCCTATTTTAAGGGCCAACCTCTCACCAATTATTAGGACACAAACAGCATTTAAAAACAAACAGAGCATCATTTAATCAATGTTTTAGTACCACCAATTACAATAGTAGGGAATTTATGAAGTAATATATTGAAGAGAAATATTATTTTTAATCACTTCAACCAGTCAACAATTCAATCAGTCGTTTATTTCATACAAAACAGTACATGAATATACGTCATATCAACATAACAATAAAACATGTAACAATACTACACTGTACTAGATTACAAGAGTGTGTAAACTGCAAATACCCATTTCATGCAAAGTACAGAGGAGTTGTACTCTTACCTATTTCCAGTACTTTGAACAAAGTTGTTCGTGGATGCAGATATCCTGCATAAAAACAGCTTGCACTAATACTTTTTTATAATCTGATTATTACAACAATCAATGCTTGGATAGCAAGCATAAGACTAACACTACATTTCATCTAGGTAGGCTGTACAAAATGCTAAATGCAATGTAACACCAAACTTAATATAAATCATAGAACATTATTCGAGACCTTACTCTATTAAAGAGTACATCATTGTCAGTGCCACATCCTTGAGTATAAGAAATATCTAACAATCTTTGCTT
Source organism: Lamellibrachia columna (assembly GCA_963662155.1). Taxonomy (NCBI): domain Eukaryota; kingdom Metazoa; phylum Annelida; class Polychaeta; order Sabellida; family Siboglinidae; genus Lamellibrachia; species Lamellibrachia columna. Next base: position 4,328,815 of record OY759275.1, read on the forward strand.
GTTCCCTTAGTTTATGGAACAAGCATTGCAATGTCATCAGCATGAGATGACTAACAAAATCCACTCAGGGCAGCTCAGCATCTGCTTTTCTTTCAAAATTACACATCATAACAAGATTCTATTCTATGCAAATTTATAATATAATGTTTAGTAAATACAATATATTTATTATGAACTTAACATAAATAGATTGAACTGATATATGTTAAAATTCTGCCTGTGAAATTGTCACTTGATTGTCACTTGTCGGTAGGTATGTTTCCAGTTCTCTGCTGCCTTGCCCATATAAGATCATGTACATGAAAGATTGCTCTCTCACAGCAAGTGTACCCACAATCGTATTCAATGCGATGATGCTTGGATCTCTACATGCTACATACACACTGTGCGAACGGTCTTCAAACAAGAGATGAAGACAATGTGTTTCCTCATCCCAAAGTTCATCTGCTGCAGCGATACTGTAATATAAAATGAAAAATATATCATCTACTTAAAAAATGTATTACTGTGTTCACATGTATTTTTTTTACAAATAAAAACATTCAAATATAAAATATGCATAGATAATTTGCTATTTAAAACCAGTGACTGGCTAAGAACTAAGGTTTTAAAGATGAGTCATGCTGATTAATACAATGTTGTATTCATGACACTTGAGAAACCCACACTACTGCCACCTTACAATAACATTCTAAAAAATACCTCAAAAGCAGAGGTAATTCCACAAAATGCAAATTGTCAGTGCAAGTGTTGTTTGAATTTGAGGCTGTGTGTAGTTTGTGTGTAACAGACAAGGAACAATTAACTAAAAAGAGTTAGTTACATTACCATGAATTAATATATTTCCAAATAAAAATATATTAACCTCACACCAATTGATGAAATTTAAACTTCAATTTAATTAAAGTTACAGTTACATTTATGTTGGTAACATTGCTGATTAGATGCAAGTGGACTGTTATTTTTTATTTTATAAGTCTATGTACTTGAGTTGACGGAAGGCACCATTCAAAGCACTTTACTTGTCGTTGTTTACACATTTAATAACATCAATTGCTATAAAAATAACTAACACTATTCATGCTAATTTTGCCCAAGTCCCAATTTGCCCAATGTGGTTTTCTGTCTAATTAGGGGTTTCTCAGTTTGTCTTCTGACCAATTAAGACCTACATTATCTGCTTACTCATGGATTTACCCACTTGGCCTACTCGTTACTGGCACATCAAAGGAATTGTTTCCTTTTCGTGAGCACAATGTTCACTATTTTTACCAGATATTCCCCAAATACCCAATTGAACAAATCTCAAATGTTAGCTTCCTACTTCCTAGTAGTTTCTGAGATTAATAATTTTGTGACCTTCTAGTACAGCGGTTAACTGCTTGAAGGCATGGGTTGCCAAGCAAGTCCCGTAACCGGAATTCGGGTTAATAACAAAACAGGTTAAGAAAGTTAAAAAGTAAGGGCATGTTCTTATATAGCGCGGTATCTAATCATTAGGACTGCTGAAAGTGCTTTACACTTCATCCCCTGGCAGACCTGTTTGTTAGAATGCCATCTCAACTTCTCTGTGAAGCATTCAACCATGCTGCAATTAATGCGTGACAACTATTTATACACAAATATCCACTGGATTTGAAGCCGGAATCTCTTGACCAAGAGTCCGAAGCTCTATAGCCACTACGCTACCGCGGTCTCATATATAACTGGTTTTGTACACAAATTACTGGCATTATCATTTTGGTAAATATTTGAGCTCCAACAACTCAGTAACGAATACTTCCTGAAATGTTGTTTTTGCTCTCCCTCATGAGTACCAGCTGTGTACATGAGTACCTGTGGGACACAGGAGCGAAGGAGACGGGTGGGAAGGAGACGAGAGTGAAAGCGATGGGGTGAGGGAGACAGGAGGGAAGTTGTCAAGAGGGAAGGTGACAGGAGCGCAATTTAGCCAGGAAACGGGAGTGAAAGGTGACCGGTTGATGGGTGAGAGAGAGAATGATAACAGTCTGCCAGGTGACAAGGCTGCAGGACAGAATGTGATGGAAGGGATCCATTGGAAGAGCTACCAGTTCCAGATGCTAAATTTCAGGAGGGTAAATATGACTATTTAGGGCCGTTAAACGTAACTCCAGAAATGGTAGCTCAGAAAATAAAGGAAATGAAGGATAATAAATCACTGGGAGTGGATGGAATTCTTCCAAAACTCAGTATACCACTTGCAAGAGTGTTTAACTTGTCATTAAAAGAGGGAGTTGTTCCATGTGAATGGAAAGAAGCAAACATCATACGATTATTTAAAAAGGATTTAAGAAATAAGTCAGATAATTACAGGCCAGTGAGCTTAAAGTCAGTAATTTGTAAATTATTAGAAAGGTTAATTAAAGACCATATGGTGGACTTCCTTGTTAGGCATAAATTATTAAATTCATCTCAACATGGATTCCTAAAAGCGAAATCATGCTTAACAAATATGTTGTTTTTTGGAAGAAATCACAACGTGGATATACGAGGGATAGTCATTAGATATTATCTACTTAGATTTTTAGAAAGCTTTTGATAAAGTACCACATATACTACTTAAATAGACGGGAGGGAAAACAACCGGAGTGAAGGAGAGGGGAGTGGGAGAGACAAGAGCAAAGGATTGGGAAGTGGGGGAGACAGGAGCGAAGGAGACAGGAGGGAAGGGGTCAGGACATAATGTGATGGAGAGGATCGAACGGAAGAGTTATTCTGCAGCAGTGATAGAGGGGGTGATGAAGAGAGCGAGGGTGTTTGTGGGGGATTCGATAGTTAGGAAGACCGACAGAGTCTTAAACAAGGGAGATGATGTGGTGGTCTGCTTGCCTGGAGCCAAAATAGAGGCGATAACTGAGAGGGTAAAAAACATCGTAGGCTCGGGTAAGGGTGGATCTGTTTTAGTACACGTAGGGACAAATAACGTAGAGAGGGAGGGTACAACTGCCATATGAAATATAGGCAGTTGGTCAGAACACTAAAACAGACGCGTGTTGCTCAGGTAATACTGTCAGGGATTTTACCTGTAATGGGCAGGAGGGGTCACAAATATCGAAATTGTCGGGGGATGGCAATTAACATGTTAGTCCAGAAGCTATGTAGGGAAGAGGAAGTTGGATTTGTGGGTTTATGGGGAAGTTTGTTGGGAGGGCTGATATGTACATGAAGGATGGGCTTCATTTAAGTGGAAAGGGGGCGGCAGTATTCGCTTACAAACTTTCAGTAGCAGTAGATAGTGACTTGGGTACAATGACAACTATTTTTGGAAGTAAACATTCTTTAAACTAGAAGTGCAGGGGGGTTACCTAGAGGTGTATCAAGCAGAACAAGAGGCCACTAGCACAGATAAACCAATATCAAATCATCCGAATCATCCATATATGGTCTTTAATTAACCTTTCTAATAATTTACAAATCACTGACGTTAAACTCACTGGTCTGTAATTCTCTGACTTATTTATCGAACCCTTTTTAAATAATGGTATGATGTTTGCTTCTTTCCATTCAAACGGAACAACTCCCTCTTTTAATGACAAGTTGAATACTCTTGCAAGTGGTATACTGATTTGTTCTACTGTTTTCATTAGTCATTTTGAAGGAATCCCATCCAATCATGGTGATTTGTTATCCTGCATTGCCTTTATTTTCTTAGCTACCAATTCTGGATTTACAATTAACGGACCTAAATAGTCAGATTTAGCCCCCTGAAATTTAGCATCAGCAACTGGTAATAAACTAATATCTTCTTTGGTAAACACTGAACTGAAGTAACCATTTAGGTCTTCCGCCATTAAAAAACCCTGTGATATTATATTTCCAGCACTGTCTTCTAGAGGTCCAACCTTGTCTTGTACGTTTTGTTTACTCCTGACATATGCATAAAAACTCTTACTGTCATTTTTTATGTTACATGCTAGTTTTTGCTCATAGCTTCTTTTAGATTGTCTGATTTCAGTTGTAGCTGCATTAAGTGCCTCTTTGTATTTTGCATAGTCTTCGTCCTTTCTGGTACGCCTATAAACCCTCCACATAGTTTGTTTTAGCATTATTTTTCTAATAGCCTCTTTTGACAAGTGTTTCTTTCTACACCGTTTTCCTTGTTTTTGGAAGGGAACAAATTTATCGATGATACTCTCAATTTCATATTTTAGAATATTCCAACATTTAATTGCGGTCTTATTCATCAGCCTGTTATTCCAATCTAGCTTTGCTAAATATTTCCTCATATCTTCGTAGTTACCTTTGTGGAAGTTTCTCTTGTACGTTTTCTTATTTTTACTTTCTGATTTTACATTGATGTCAAAATGTATTTGATTATGGTCCCTGTTACCCAATGGTTCAAATATTTTTACATTGTCCACTAATTCTTTTTGTTATGACAAAACTATATCTAATACATGTTCTCCCCTGGTTGGTTCTAGCACGTGCTGAGTAAGAAAGCTATCCTGGATTAAAAATAGAAATTGTTGGTCCTCAATCCCTGTGCTCTCTAGAGAATTCCATTGTATGTGTCCATGGCTAAAATATCCCATTATGATACATTCCCCTTTACTAACTTCCTTTATAGCGTTTTTATTTTTGTGTTGTCCTCTTCGTTTATGTTTGGACTTCGGTAAACTAATCCAATAGTTAATTTTGAATTTCCTGAAACAATTTTGCACCAAACAGCTTCATCGCAATCTGCTTCCCTTTCTAGTTTTATTTCATAAGCCTGAATAGATTCTTTAACATATAAAATAACTCCCCCGCCCCTTCTTCCTATTCGATCTTTCCTAAACATTACGTATCCTGTCAGTCCTAATTCAGCATCTGTTATATCTATGTTGGCCCATGATTCAGTTATACCAATTATGTGAGGGTCAATATCTTCTACCATAATGTTTAATTCGATTTTCTTATTTACTATGCTCCTTGCATTTAAACATACGCATCTATAACCTTTTTCAGAGATGTTTTTCGGATGATTTGATATTGGTTTATCTGTGCTAGTGGCCTCTTGTTCTGCTTGATACACCTCTAGGTAACCCCCCTGCACTTCTAGTTTAAATAATGTTTACTTCCAAAAATAGTTGTCATTGTACCCAAGTCACTATCTACTGCTACTGAAAGTTTGTAAGCGAATACTGCCGCCCCCTTTCCACTTAAATGAAGCCCATCCTTCATGTACATATCAGCCCTCCCAACAAAACTTCCCCATAAACCCACACATCCAACTTCCTCTTCCCTACATAGCTTCTGGACTAACATGTTAATTGCCATCCCCCGACAATTTCGATATTTGTGACCCCTCCTGCCCATTACAGGTAAAATCCCTGACAGTATTACCTGAGCAACACGCGTCTGTTTTAGTGTTCTGACCAACTGCCTATATTTCATATGGCAGTTGTACCCTCCCTCTCTACGTTATTTGTCCCTACGTGTACTAAAACAGATCCACCCTTACCCGAGCCTACGATGTTTTTTACCCTCTCAGTTATCGCCTCTATTTTGGCTCCAGGCAAGCAGACCACCACATCATCTCCCTTGTTTAAGACTCTGTCGGTCTTCCTAACTATCGAATCCCCCACAAACACCCTCGCTCTCTTCATCACCCCCTCTATCACTGCTGCAGAATAACTCTTCCGTTCGATCCTCTCCATCACATTATGTCCTGACCCCTTCCCTCCTGTCTCCTTCGCTCCTGTCTCCCCCACTTCCCAATCCTTTGCTCTTGTCTCTCCCACTCCCCTCTCCTTCACTCCGGTTGTTTTCCCTCCCGTCTATTTAAGTAGTATATGTGGTACTTTATCAAAAGCTTTCTAAAAATCTAAGTAGATAATATCTAATGACTATCCCTCGTATATCCACGTTGTGATTTCTTCCAAAAAACAACATATTTGTTAAGCATGATTTCGCTTTTAGGAATCCATGTTGAGATGAATTTAATAATTTATGCCTAACAAGGAAGTCCACCATATGGTCTTTAATTAACCTTTCTAATAATTTACAAATTACTGACTTTAAGCTCACTGGCCTGTAATTATCTGACTTATTTCTTAAATCCTTTTTAAATAATCGTATGATGTTTGCTTCTTTCCATTCACATGGAACAACTCCCTCTTTTAATGACAAGTTAAACACTCTTGCAAGTGGTATACTGAGTTTTGGAAGAATTCCATCCACTCCCAGTGATTTATTATCCTTCATTTCCTTTATTTTCTGAGCTACCATTTCTGGAGTTACGTTTAACGGCCCTAAATAGTCATATTTACCCTCCTGAAATTTAGCATCTGGAACTGGTAGCTCTTCCAATGGATCCCTTCCATCACATTCTGTCCTGCAGCCTTGTTACCTGGCAGACTGTTATCATTCTCTCTCTCACCCATCAACCGGTCACCTTTCACTCCCGTTTCCTGGCTAAATTGCGCTCCTGTCACCTTCCCTCTTGACAACTTCCCTCCTGTCTCCCTCACCCCATCGCTTTCACTCTCGTCTCCTTCCCACCCGTCTCCTTCGCTCCTGTGTCCCACAGGTACTCATGTACACAGCTGGTACTCATGTCACATAGCAGTCGATGTCTCCATGCATGTCACATGGTGGTCAATGTCTCCATGCATACCATATGACGGTCAATGTCTGCATACATATCACACAGTGGTAAATGTCTCCACGCATATCACATGATGTCAAATGTCTCCATACATATCACTGTCGTTGTTGGTGGACTTTGACTTGCGCGCTCCCACTCGTCTTGTCTTTTTGACACTGATCAGCCGCTGCCTCCACCATACTATCCTCTGTTGTTCCTACCTCCAGCCACATCCTGACACTTTACACATTGCGTCCATCATACAATCCTTTGTCTTTCCTACCTCCAGCCACACCCTTACTCCTTACACATTGCCTCCACCATACTATCCTCTGTTGTTCCTACCTCAAGCCACATCCTGGCTCCTTTTACATTGCCTCCACCATACTGTTGCTCCTACTTCCAGCCCCATCCTGGCTCCCGATACATTGCATCCATCATACAGTCCTCTAACTTTCCTACCTCCAGCTATATCCTGGCTCCTGACACATTGCGTCCATCATACAGTCCCCTGTCTCCCTTACCTGCAGCCACATCCTGGCTCCTGATACATTGCGTCCACCATACTGTCTTGTCCTCTGTCTCACCTTCCTCCAGCCACATCCCTGCTCCTTACACACTGCCTCCGCCATACAGTCCTCTGTCTCTCCTACCTACAGCCACATCACGCCTCCTGATACTTTATCCCCACCATATAGTCCTCTATCTCTCCTACCTCCAACCACATCCTTGCTCCTTACACACTGCCTCCACCACACAGTCCTCTGTCTCCCCTACCTCCAGCCACATCCTGGCTCCTTAAGCACTGCCTCCGCCACATTGTGGCTCTTGATACATTGCGTCCACCATAATGTCATATGTCTCTCCTACCTCCAACCACATCCTGACTCCTGATACGTTGCGTCCACCATACTATACTGTCCTCCGTCTCTCCTACCTCCAGCCACATCCTGGCTCCTGTACATAAATGTATACTGAGACGATGAGAAACAGCAAGACAGCTTCGAGACAGTGTCATAAAATAAATAAATGTAAAGTCTGTTTCTCCAGCACACAGCTGTAAGATACAGTCACTACAACTCCCGTACACAAGTAGAATACACAGTTACTGCTAGAATACATGGCCAGTGCACCCTCAGTACACATCTAGAATATATAGTCACTACACGCTCTGTACACAGCTAAAATACAAAATATTCACTGTATCTCCAGTACATAGCTATAATGCATTGTAGCTACAACTCCAGTACACGATTAGAATACACAGTTACTGCTCACCCAGGACACAGCTGGAATACATGGTCGCTGCTGTATCTCCAGCACACAGCTGTAAGATATAGTCACTAAAACTCTAGTACACAAATAGAATACACAGTTAGTGCTAGAATACATGGCCAGTGCACCCTCAGTACACATCTATAATATATAGTCACTACACACTATGTACACAGCTAAAATACAAAATATTCACAGTATCTCCAGTACATAGCTATAATGCATTGTCACTACAACTCCAGTACACGATTAGAATACACAGTTACTGCTCACCCAGGACACAGCTCGAATACATGGTAGCTGCACCCTCAGTATTCTGGTGACAAGTTAAACAATTTTGCAAGTGGTGTACTACTTTGCTCAACAATTTCCTTAAGCAGTTTTGGTGGTATCCCATCAACTCCAGGTGATTTATTATCTTTCATCTTCTTAATTGTGTTTGCTATCATTACAGGAGTTACAAATAACTGCCCTAAATGTTCTGATTTATTTCCCTCAAATTTAGTAAATGGAACTGGAAGTGAGCTGATATCTTCTGTGGTAAATACTGAGCTGAAATACTCATTCAGGACCTCTGCCATTTGAAACCCCTCTGAAGTTATGTTTCCCCTCTTGTTTTCCAGTGGTCCGACCTTATCTCGAACGTTCTGTTTATTCCTTACATTAGCGTAGAAACTCTTTCAGTTGTAAGTGCCTCTTTGTAATTTGCATAGTCTTCATCCTTTCTAGTACGTCTATAAACCCTCCACATAGTTTGCTTAAACACTATTTTTCCAATAGCTTCTTTTGACAAATGTTTCTTTATAGACCGCTATCCTTGTTTTTTGAAGGGAAGAAATTTATCGATGATACTCTCAATTTCATATTTTAGAATATTCCACCATTCAAATGCGGTCTTATTCTTCAGCATGTTATTCCAATCTAGCTTTGCTAAGTATTTTCTCATATCTTTATAGTTACCTTTGTGGAAGTTTCTCCTATACGTTTTTTTAGTTTTACTTTCTGATTTTACATTGATGTCAAAATGTATTTGATTGTGGTCACTGTTACACAATGGTTCATGTATTTTTACGTTGTCCACTAATTCTTTTTGTGATGATAAAACTATATCTAATACATTTTCTCCCCTGATTGGTTCTAGCACGTGCTGAGTAAGGAAGCTCTCCTGAATTCAAAATAAAAATGATTTGTCCTCACCCCCTGTACTCTCTAGAGATTTCCATTGTATGTGTCCATGGTTAAAATATACCATTATGATACATTCCCCTTTACGAACTCCTTTATAGCATTTTGTATTTTTGTGTTATCCTCTTCGTTTATGTTTGGACTTCTGTAAACTAATCCAATAGTTAATTTTTAATTTCCTGAAACTATTTTGCACCAAACAGCTCCATCGTAATCTGCTTCGCTTTCTAATTTTATTTCATAAGCCTGAATAGATTCTTTAACATATAAAATAACTCCCCCTCCCCTTCTTCATATTCGATCTCTCCTAAATATTATGTATCCTGTCAATCCTAATTCAGCATCTGTAATGTGTGTTGGCCCATGATTCGGTTATACCAATTATGTCGACATGGACTTATTCTTTTCTCTGTGGATTTGCGATATATGTGTGAGGGATTTCATAAATTATAGGCGTGTGCCTGTCATGCATGGTAAAGTCACCCTGCATGTTCTATATGATATCGACATGGGTGTTGACTGTGCCAGATGTCGAGAGCTGATGAGTTATTTGGGAATATATATATATATATATATATATATATATATATATATATATATATATATATATATATATATATATATATATATATATTTATATATATATATATATATATATATATATATATATATATATATATATATAATGTGCTTTTGTATCATATATGAACTGTTGGTGATTGGTGATAATAAAACATGGTTGTTACTGTCATGGAAAGTAATCTTTTTGTAATATTTTTTTCTCTTAGACCATGCGATTTACATACCAGTCCTTGATTTTCCGAGACTACCAGATTTATGTAGAAATCTCCTGGATTGGCATTTCTGAAATTAACATGTATGCACATGTGAATTCCGTGATATACAACCGACACTTGGGTGTCAAGAAGCAGAAGAAATGTGCCCCAAATAATTAATTATGAGTACATTTATCGGACACATAGAAAATATTTCATAAATAGCCGCCATATTGTGCACGTGATGTCGCCTTTGGGACACATGGTCTAAGGCGATTTTATGTGGGGTGGTGGTGGCAGCCTGTACAATGAGGCGAGAGTGGGCCAGCAGATCGGCAATTCTTAGCATGACCTTATATTGACCTACAACGTACCCGTTTTGTTATCACATTCACAAAACATCCGACTTTATGTCAGATTCAAGAAGCACATACGTTTCGACAAAAAGGTAATAATTTAACACTTTTACATGGTTATTGTCAGGTAACTTTAGTGATATACATATATATATACAGACATGAAATACGTGTTTATAGTTCGGTGTTTTTGTAAGGTTTCATGTTTTATGAAAATCTATACGTTTTTGAGCCGCTGCGCACGGCGGCCATTTAATGTCGATTTACACGGTTATAATGATGTTTTAACTAGTAATATAGTGTGTCGAGCTCCCGAGAACTAAGTATTCTGACCGATTCACGTAATCATATAAATCTGACAGCCTAATGCTTCGGGATCCAAATCTTCGATCCTCAGAAGAATGCATTCCATCTAAATTCACAACTGTCGTTCGAATGGATGACAACTTGGACATCAAAGGAAACCACATTCAGCTATAGAATTAGCTACGATTATCGAAGAATATAGGCCGGCACATATGTCTAAGTCTAGTAATCGTATAGTGCCAAATAAGGTATTTTTGTTATTTGTCCTAAAATAAATACGCGAATAGGGACGCTTATTTGGCACTCAAGAGTAGCAATAGAAGGCGCAGTATACAAGTAAATTGAATTTAATGTGTGCTTATTTAATATATTAATGGTGGGTGTAAAAATAATTTATTTGTTGTAATGAATTCATAAAACCGAGTTTATTTGTGATAATATTGGTGCTCTTTTGCAGAATTTTCGGTAAAGTGGTCATTTCTAAAAATGGAGCATCTGGACTATATTTCGGGTTATTGTTATTGAAGTATTTGTTGGAATCATGGCCCATTTCAGCCTAATATACCTTCAGATGGAAACTGATTGACATGAATTTCCCAAATATTACCATTTGTGCTCTGTTTGTTTTGAGAATCGACCAAATGTACGTATGTATGTATCCATGCATGCATGCATGCAAGTATGTATATTGTTCTTGGCCATAATGAATAGCAGGATTGTAGTCTGAAATCTCTTATCAGGATGAACATTTATTAATCAACATGTATGCGTGAATTATTTGTCTACATTCTTGCCTATATGTTGACATATTATTCTAATGATGAACACCTCTACGTAGGACTAAACTAATGTAAACAGTTACTAATATTAAACATGTCTGCATAGAACATATTATTATAACAGAGTGACAAGTTATTAGTAAGAAAAACACATCTACATAGAACACGCTAATGCACAACTGGACATTTTATTTACATAGCACCTACTTCTAAAAAATACTATTAAAAATATAGATGTTCATCATTATTAGTTAGTCATCCCATAACAGTTGTTCACGATACGTCTCCAATGATGTCTGTCCTCATGAGCGATGTTAGTGAGTCTGATTTTAATTGGAACCTTTTGAACTCGTACTCTGTGCTAGAGACTACCTTTGAAGTCATTAGATGACGCAAGATCCCGCAATATGTATTCATGTCCTCATTTCCATTCAAAGCCTTCATGGTCGACAAGAGGGCTAGTAACGATATCCCACTAGTTGGGGTTTAACGGTTTACAGGTTGTAGCACTTACATTTTGTGGGAGTGCTATTCGTGTACTAGCCATGTCTTTTTACAGTGTCCAAAGATGTTTCTCATAAAATATCCAGGTGTTAACAAGACACTCGCTTCACATTCGCAAGCATTTTCGCCAGGACCCAGAACTGCAGTATGATAGGAAACATAGCATAGATCAAAGACAGTTGCTTTGTTGCATTAACAAACTGTCCACTGTTGTCATGATTTCTCCGTATCTTGAATTAATTTTGCACATTTCTGCAGAAATGGTGTGTTGTTCCATTTATTGTAGGATACATATTTACAGTTTTGTGAAACAAAATTAAATTAACTTGGGCATTGAACCCCGATATTGGGTTAAGCGTGCCAAATAAAAATGATAATTACACTTGAATTGAAATTAGAACAAAACAAAAATATTAATTTAGAAAATATTATCATTGTAACGGCCTAAGCATAAAAATTATGAAATATAATTCTGCAGTTTATAGAAAACGGACACTGAAATGGCTGAAGGAAGCCTATAAAACAGGTTCAAAAGTGGCAATTTTGAAGCAGTAAAAGTATTGTTTTGGTGTAATAAACTGATATACATAGTTTAATTATTTGTATACATATGTTTGACGGTATTAAAATCAGTGGAGCATTCCGACCATCAGTGGAGCATTCCGACCATCAGTGGAGCATTCCTACCATCAGTGGAGCATTCCGACAAAGCGGTTGGAGCATTCCAACCAAGGGCTTGGTGCATTCCGACCAAGCGCTTGGTGCATTCCAACCAAGTGGTTGGTGCATTCCAACCAAGCTGCTGGTGCATTCCAACCAAGCGGTTGGTGCATTCCAACCAAGTGGTTGGTGCATTCAAACCAAGCTGCTGGTGCATTCCAACCAAGCTGCTGGTGCATTCCAGCCAAGCAGTTGGAGCATTCCAACCAAGCTTTTGGCATATTCCAACTAAGCGGTTAGGGCATTGCGATGGTGCATTCAGACAGAGGGGCATTCCGACCATCGTTTGGTCGCGTCGGCCGTAATACCGCTTTGGTTCGGCAGCCAAATTATTGGACGTCTCTGCGAATTAGCATAATATTGGTTGTTTCAACATTGAAATTATTGGATGCTTTGGCAAATTAATTGGTCTCTTAGGCGGTGTTGTGCATAAATTGCATTTGAATAGTATACAAATGTTATTTCCATGACAAATGCAACAAAGCAGACAACAGTATGTTTAAATAAAAAAATGCAAACTATATTCATGGACTATTTTAATATTATTCACGTTTAAAATCCACGTTTGTAAGGGTGGTAGGCAAACAGGTCCACATGTTCTTCCAATTTGCTATTCACCCTATTGTATAGGATAAATGTAGGCGTCCTGGATGAGCATCATAAAAGTTTGTCACGAGTAGCAGCGCCATGCGGACTTTGTGTGAAGGTCATACATGTTGATATAAAAACAAGCGGAGTTTGTGTGAAGGTCATACATGTTCATATAAAAACAAACGGACTTTTTGTGAAGGTCATACATGTTCATATCAAAACAAGCGGACTTTTTGTGAAGGTCATACATGTTCATATCAAAACAACGCGTAGGCGCAATCATTACAAGATGCAGACAGTTAACAATGCAAAATATGTCTGTACGGTAAAAACAACTTGGAGTTGGAGTATTTAATAACTGAAACAAGGACGACATGGCTCCCGGTCTGACTGGCCCGCATTTTAACGTGTCCCATATTGAATGAATCACTTCAGAAGCCATGCTTACTATTTCTCTCCACATATAGGTCCTAAGACTAGCTTTCATCTGGTAGGAATTCTGCTTGACCTCTCTCTAGTAGCCACAAACTTACAAGACATTATGAAATATATGAAGTAGATAGACAACACGTCAAATTAGTCTGAAAAATATATTAAATGTGTGATGCGAGCATGCCTTTCTAGCTTCGGAACTAATTAGTTGTCTTTTACAAAGATATCCATGAGAGTCATTTGTGATATTTTCTTGTTTGTTTTAGCTATTTGAGCCCAGAAGTTTCTAACGAGATCAGAGTATGACCGCGGCGTGAACTCATTCTCAACAGAAGGCCGTCTATTCCAAGTGGAGTATGCCATCGAAGCTATAAAGGTAACTCCTTTACTCTTGAGGGCTGAATAAATGTCCCTATACGTGTATTTATTTGATGAAAAATGCCACCCTATACTCACCTTATTTGGCACTACACTATTATTAGATTTAAACATTTGTGCCGGCCTATATTTTCCGGTAATCTTGGCAAATTATGCAAGGCATAATTTGTTTAGGAGAGCAATCGCTCTCACTACCTATTGTTCTTGCTAATCAATCAGCCATGGAGCGGTTTACCGCTCGCGCTAACATCACTTGCTCGCAACTGGAGCTGCACGTGGCTCCCTCTGATGGCTAAGTTTTCATTTTCATCCTTTTGAACAACAGTCGTGCATTTAGCAGGATCCGTGCTTCCAGATTCTAGATTTTGATCCCGAAGCGTTAGACCGTTAGATTTTCATGATTAGATGAAACGGTCAGCATCCTTACTTGTCTTAAATTGTGGCAATGCGCAGCACTTTAAACCTGTTGCAACTGGCTGGCGGCGGTTTCTCCTGAAACGGGCTTGGCCTTAGGTATCCAAATCAATAAAAAATGAATGTCCATTTAAAAACGGACAATTTCCCGGTTTTTGTCAGATATGAAACGTGGTTACTACGACACGAAGACACACGAAGTTTATGCATATTCGAAAAAACAAAAATACACTGGAATCGGCGAAGTTCTCGGGACGCCTTGGGCTTCGCTTTACGTCGAGTAAAATGGTGAAAGCTATCTTCGGCGCTAAAAAAAAATACTCTAATGCGCTTTTGCACTGTACTATTATTTGTTTTGAACGATTTGCCACCCTATGCTGTTTATTCGGAACTGTACTATTATTAAATTTGACCGATTTGCCACCCTATATTATTATTTGGCCTATACGTTTCTTTGGCACTCGAGAGTATGTTGTCCCCAGGGCTCGGAATATGTGACAGCACCGCAGCAATTTACCACAATGCCCTAGTCATTTGCCATGATGCCCCTGAGAAAGCATAACACTTTCAGCCGTAAAGCCCGCCTCTGGTGGCCGCGACACTTCAGACTGGAGGCACTGTGGAGGCAGATCATTTATACCCAACAACACCAGGCTGGAGACACAGTGGAGGCAGATCATTAAGTTATCTGCCTCCTCTGTGGCAGGAGACAAATGTTGTATCCAACGAAATTTTTTCTCCAACGACACTTCAGACTGGAGGTACAGTGGAGGCAGACCATTTGTCTCCAACGACACCAGGCTGAAGACACAGTGGAGGCAGATCATTTGTCTACAACAACACTTCAGGTTAGAGGCACAGTGGAGGCAGATTGTTTGTCTCCAACGACACTTCAGGCTGGAGACAAAGTGGAGGCAGATCATTTGTCTCCAACGACACTTCAGACTGGAGGTACAGTGGAGGCAGATCATTTGTCCCCAACAACACCAGGCTGGATACACAGTGGAGGCAGATCATTTAATGATCTGCCTCCACTGTGGCTGGAGACAAATGTTGTCTCCAACGAATTATTTCTCCAACGACACTTCAGACTGGAGGTACAGTGGAGGCAGATCATTTAGCTCCAACGACACTTCAGACTGGAGGCACAGTGGAGGCAGATAACTTGTCTTCAACGACACCAGGCTGGAGGCACAGTGGAGACAGATCGTTTGTCTCCAACGACACTAGGCTGGATGCACAGTGGATGTAGATTATTTGTCTCCAACGGCACGAGGCTGGAGGCACAGTGGAGGCAGATCATTTGTCTCCAACGACACTTCAGACTGGAGGTACAGTGGAGGCAGATCATTTGGCTCCAACGACACTTCAGACTGGAGGCACAGCGCAGGCAGATCATTTGTCTCCAATGACACATCAGGCTGGAGGCACAGTGGAGGCAGATCATAATAATGATATTTTTTGAAAATAATTATAGTGTGCTAAATTCCTTTTGAGACCAAAGCTCGGCAGCGTACCAAATCAAAAGGGGTTAAGCAGTTCATAATACACAAACTGTTCCATTTGCAAAGAGTTGGATTGTTATGCTGGGGAACTTTGGGTGATAAGCACGTTTAGACAGATGGGTTATTATTTTTATGGCGAAATGTGATCATATTTCCTACATACTTAACACTAACAGGGAGTGAGTTCCTCAGGGTTGGTGCAACAACTGAAAAAGCTTTAGTTCCGACATTTGTCTTACCACTGGGAACAAAAATAGACTAGAATTAGATGATTGAAGCTGTCTGGTATGTTCTGCAGTAGTGACCAGTGAATGTAAATATGCTGGTTGCTTGAATGAAAGTGCTTGATATGTAATTGTACAGATCTTTAAAATAATGCGATATCGGACATGGAGCCTATGCATTGATTAAAAATTTGGGACTAACTGAGAGAATAGACTAGATAACTACCCTTGCCAAATAATTCTCCCCTTGACAGCAATATTGTGATTAAGGGAATTGCAATTGTCAAGTCTACTGCTAACAGGAGCAGTTAACTTTTTTTGTCAGTCCAACATTTTTTTCAGAACTTAACAAAATGCGTGTACGCGCTCGATCGTGCACATGAGCACGGTGACTTGATTTTTTTTTAAATATAATATTAATATATAATCAAGTGATAACAATATATATATATATATATATATATATATATATATATATATATATAGCAGAATAACAACACCCAAGTCCATTGCAGATTGAAATAGGCACAACAAAGGCATTTAAAATTTATTATTCAACATGAGTTGTACATTTTTTAATAATATACCTTCCACATTGTATTTTATTAAACCTATTAACATTAAGTCACTAATCCTTCCCCATATAAATAATGTAACTGGTATACATAATAACAAACTGCTGAAGTGGGCCACAAGAATGATAACATACAGTCAGTATATAATCCACACACTCATATCCATTGCTAAGAATTGTCAAACAGCTAAAATTTTAAGATATCGTTAAACGACAACAATTAAACTGTTATCACTAATATGTCAACAGAAACCTTCCTAAATACCTGCAAAATATAAGCATAATACCTAATTATGGTGCACATGCATATGGCACAAAAGTCATGGGAATATCCACATTGAAATTACAAACACTGAACTAGCAAACAAAAACATTACAGATAGCATCACTTGATTATTCAATAACACCCCTAATCCAATAATAGACAAAATCCACACTCACCCTCTTAAAATGCTTCAATACGTACACAAAGACCTACATCATTTTAATGTACTGTGCAACCTTCCTAATTAGATATTGCTATGAATATGCATGTGCACATTCAAACTTAAACTGCCAATTAACCGTTCAAATATACCATGATAAATGCCATGGTGCTTTGAAACAGGTAAACCATGGTAAAATACCATGATATACCATGAAAACCATGGTAATCCATGATGCTTTGAAACAGGGATGCCACTGTAAAATACCATGTTGTTTTGAAACAGGTAAACCATGGTATACCACAGTTTCCCGTGTAATTGCATGGTTTACTGCGTAATACCATGGTATACCATTGTAAATATAGGCCAGTTTAATTTAATTAGTTTTTTATGCGCTAATGTTAGTAAGTCATTTGGTGGTAACTGGTTTGGTCAATATATTAAGCCTAGATTAGCAACAGAAAAAAAACAGGTTTCTAAACGGTTTATAGTTAAACCACCCAAGTGGATATGGACGTAATCCTTATGGTGCCTAAGATTGATGGTACTGTTTAGACACTTCAGCTTTCCCTTTAATCCTGACATTTGCTAAATTGCTCTGACCCGAGGGTCAACGTAATTGGGGAATCGAGAAGGATCCCTGGGAACCCTGGATTTGGCCGAGCTCCAAGAGTTCAAAAGTTTAACTTGCAAACTGGGCAAGGAAGACTGGCAGACGTCATTGTCCAGCGGTTGAGAGGGTGGGTGGATTTAACAAGTTGACCAATAGTAAAGCGCACTGCCTCACTGCAATCACAGCGCCTCTAGTGACGGCGTCTGATTTTGGAAAACTGGGAGTATAAATACCCCGAAGGAGCGTTTACAAGGGAGCGGCAAGACTATTTTAAATATTCACATTGAGGTGTGTAGTCATGCTGAATTTTAGGCATCAACATTTTCAGTAAGTGTGGTCCTAGCGGACAATACCTTCTTTAGCATTAGCATTAAAAATTACCGGTCAGATTTAACCATGTTTCTTTTTAATCTTTTAGACTTTAAGAGTCTGTATACATTTTAAGTGATATTTACATTCACTACTTTTCTTTACGGTTTACAGTGATAGAAATATTCCCTGTTATTGTTATCGTCATCGTGAGTGATTATATTGCTACTATGTACGTAGCCGTCTGATGTACAATATTTAAATCGTTTCGAAACTGGAGAACAATGCGTTCACTACACTTCTGTAGTACTCTATGTACTCATTGGTCGAGTGAGTACAAATTCAGTTATAAATCTCGACCTGGCGAGCGCAAAAACGACGGACAATCAAAATATCTTTCGTTGTGAGATATGCCTCCTCTACTATTGCGTGCGGCCCCGAAGAAGACAAGAATAGGGAGGCATGTATCTTACACCATGGTATATTTTCATAAGGTTGCCTGGGCCGTAGTTAGGACAACCAACTATAAGTATAAAACAAGTATATTGACTGAGAACGAATTAA
Organism: Lamellibrachia columna; assembly: GCA_963662155.1. Taxonomy (NCBI): domain Eukaryota; kingdom Metazoa; phylum Annelida; class Polychaeta; order Sabellida; family Siboglinidae; genus Lamellibrachia; species Lamellibrachia columna. The sequence continues at coordinate 4,347,334 of OY759275.1, forward strand.
GCTACCGATAAATGGCAGAATGAAATGACGATATATATATATATATATATATATATATATATATATATATATATATATATATATATATATATATATATATATATATATATATATATGTATATATATATATATATATATATATATATATGTATATATATATATATATATATATATATATATATATATATATATATACAGCCAATGTATATATATATATATATGTATATATATATATATATATATATATATATATATATATATGTATATATATATATATATATATATATATATATATATATATATATAATTATGTGTTTCCGTTCTTCTGATAAAGTACTCGCAAGAAATAAACATAAACTGACAGTACAGACTGAGCCTGTATAAATAAATCTTCAGACTTCACCTATAATTGACCTACGGCTAAATCTAAGCTAACGCTATGTCAGTTCACGGCCTTTGGCTGTCTTTGAGTTTGGCGCCTAAAATTACGATGTGCTACTTTCGTATGCTTTGCGAACAAAATAATTTATATAATGCTCAAAATCAATGTATTGGATAATACAAAATACAGCCAAATTCACAAAGGAATTTGTAAACACGAACCTTTATTGTGGCGCGCCAGTCGCATATAAAATTAAGTAAAATTATAACGGTAAAACAGCGGACTTCAAAGATGGCGGCGTGGGGTAGACTTGCATGAAAGATTATGGAGCTTACAAAAAATATTATCATTGCTTGTTAATTTTTTTTGTAAGAATAACTACACGGATCTTAAGAATGTTAGGTTCTTTTAATTTTATTTCGCTCCCCGCATGGTGCGTCATCGCGCAGACAACATTCCCTTACACCACATGCAAAATGTAATACAAGTAATAAATCATAGGCATACGCGGCGCGTCAGGAATCAGTGCTCGGGCCTCCCTCGGTCCGAGTACTAATAAATCAGGTCACACTAGCCTAGTGCACTCACGGAAACACAACAAAGTTGGCTAGTCCGGAATGACCTTACAGAATACGAGAGGGATCGTGTTCAAGGGTCAACAGGTCGTAGTGCCAATGGCGCTACGCAAAGCTGCAATCAGCGACATCCATGATGGACACTTTGGTATTGTGAAGTGCACCGAGAGAGCGAAGACGGCAGTGTACGTACTGGCCAGGGTACATCAATCAAATCCGTGACACAGTCGAAAGCTGCGCTGAGTACCAACATAATAGAGCGGCAAACCCAGCGATGCCGATGCAGCCACATGAAGTGTCAAGTTACTCGAATCAAGTGATAGCGAGTGACTTGTTCGAGCTTGATGGACATTCGTATCTTTTAGTGGTCGACTGTTACAGCAAGTGGCCAAATGTTGTCAAACTGGCTAATACGAGTAGGAGTACCGTGATCGGGTATATAGAGATGTTTTGTGATTTGGGAGTTCCTCAGAAATTACTTGGCGACAACGTGGCTAAATACGGAAGTTCCAGATTATGTGAATTAATGATGTGTCATGGAGAGGCACTGAACTCTGCCTTATAGGCTGTTGTATTGTAGTGAGTAGCTGGTTCATCCATGTAAACTAAAACACTTTTGAATAATCGACTGTGTGTGCGTGCGTGCGTGCGTGCGTGCGTGCGTGCGTACACTAATTCCCACTTTTATCCCATAAGCCCAAACAGCCAGACAGAAGCCACCAAAGCAGAGGTAAACAGAGTAGTGGATGAGTACAGAGAGAGAGAAAACGCAGAAAATGCGACGTGATTGTGCACAATATGAAAGAGCAACCTCTGTCGTGCAACCTAGAAGGTAGAAAAGGACGCGACATGCTGCGTATAGCAAAACTAGCAGTATTTAGAGGTTTTGCAGACATTACGGTGAAAGAAGAGGTCAGGCTGGGCAAGTGGGCAAAGGACTGGGGGTGAGCTTCAACACAAACAAATGTTACTGATTTCTTCTACAGTTTTAATATTGCCGTCCTAGAACGCGTAAACAGCAACCCATAAATTGGCCTCACCATTTCATACGACCTTAAATGGCACTCACATATATCAACCGTCACAAAAAAGCAAACTCCACACTCGGTTTTCTTGTTCAGACTAGTCGATGGCTCTGTGCCGGCCATACCTCCTGATACATTCCCAAAGACCAAACAAAAGACAAATGAAGCCTAAACTTTTTACATATTAAAATATAATGTTTTTCAACGATGCTAACATTCATAATATGACTGTTAGCATCGTTGAAAGACATCAAAACAATAACTCCAGGTGCTTTGTAGTGCCTGCTGCCCACACAAACCAATTCAGAAATTCCTATTTCGTATAGACAATGGTTTAATGGAACACAGTGAGCCTCAAGTGCGAGCTGTAACAATAAACGAGTTCAGCCGCCTCTCCCGCGACTTATATAGAGTAGATTCCATGCGCACTCATCCATACGTAGAATATAGCCAAAATTGGCTTCTTATGTCGCACCACAATTAGAGTTGCAAAAAAAAAACAGAAAACAGAGACAGGCAAAGAAAGTGACAGTTCAGAAGAGATCCCGATCCTTTCAAGTGCTACAAAGGTTCGACTACATGTGTAGTGATACATGTTCAGTGGCGAACTACGTGAGTAGTAATACATGCATTTGCAAATAAAGATCAGTTATGTGTCACCCCTAAGAACCACGTGTATGTTATATGTGTAGTGTCTCTGAATATACAACATCACCGAAGTTGCAGCATTTAAGAAAGTGCTCATAACACCAATCCTACTAACAACGAGAAAAGAACAGGACACTGCGTGCTGAGCTAGCCAGAAGAAAACCTGAAGGTGAGAGAAATAAAAATGGACCTACCTAAGCTAGCGGGAAATGCTGATACAGCCTGACACGTAGTTACACAGCTGGACGAGACGCCCGACTGTCAGCCATTTCGAGGGGCTACAAATAATGGAGGAGGAGCGTATAACAAATAATGATGTTACCAGCCCCCACACGTGCACTAATGTTTGAACGCCACGCACTGATTTTATGCACAAGGTATTGTTGAATATGATTCAGATCGTATGAACTGTACGAAAACATTGAAATGCTGGTCAACATATGTTGACACCCCTACAAAGAAGCTGGATGAACTGAATACATTATTGCTAGCGATAGTCCTAGTGTGTAAGTCTGCCCAAAGAACAGTGACATTAAGCTCAAGAAGACTATTATTAAAATATATAATTATATATGATTAATTCCCCAACAACCTAGAAGGAATATATATATATATATATATATATATATATATATATATATATATACCGCATTACCTGTACAATGCTAAAAATACCACATTACCTGTACATTTGTAATGACGAAAATTACATGAATTTTCACTTTCGAATATGCATCAAATATGTCCAGTATGATTTCAGTTAACCTTTTTATAAATATAAGTGCTTGTTTTTTATTTCAATTGCATATTTATAAGTATACTAATTTTATGTACAGGTAATGTTGTTTTCATTAAAAACTATATTACCTGTACAGCTGATATATGTACAGGCAATCAAGTGATTTCACGTATATAAAATTACAACCAATGATAAGGATAAGGATAAGGATAAATTTTATTTGTCCCAACAGCAGAAAAACATAGATACATTTTATTGAGTGGCAATATAAATCATATAAATACATATGATACATGCACATATAGAACTGTACAATATATAATAACAACTAATAATTCATCAATAAAAGTAATACATTATGTAACAACCAAAAAAAAAAAAAAAAAAAAACATATTTGCTGTGGGACGGGAGACTCCTACTAAGACCAACACTGGTCGCTATCGTAGGAGCCACCCAAACTAAAAATAACAATAAACATATATTCCCTATACATATATTTCTACATTAAAAAAGTAGAAAGCATGTTTGGTTTTTTGTCTGTGTCTTACATATACTCAATTTACGTGTGTGATGATGTGTTGTACTGGTGTGTTTTATGTGTTGTTTTCGCCTGTACGCGTGTAAGCCTGTGTGCAAGTATACAAATTGAAAATTTTAATTGTGATTGCATGAATTATGTTATGCTCATTCATAATTTATTTAATTTAGTTGGCATATATAGCAATTTAGGAAAGTGCATGTGTCATTATATTTTTGTACAAGGTAATTTTTGGCATAAATTGAAAAGCCTTTCAAACTATGAGTCACTATCTTGTCTATAACTAAATCAGGGGTATTGTTTATAACATGTGGCAAGTTGTATTTAAGAATTTTTTGCAAATTCATGTTTAGTTCTGTAAGTATGTAGTTCCGTTGTTCTCCTAGTATTATAGCTGTGAATGTATGTATTTGGGGTTATTTGCCAGTGTAATAAGTAGACAGGTAGATTTTGATGTTTATATTTGTAACAACATTTAAGTTCTTGTAGTTTTAGTAAGTATTCTACTTTTAGTGTGTTGAGTTTTTTTAAAAGTGGTTCTGTGTGTATTGTATTTGCTTAATGTTTTAATTCGTACTGCTTTCTTTTGTATTTTCACTAATCTGTTTCTTTGATATCCACATGTCGTAATACAGTAATTAATATGAGGTAATATCAATGCATTGTATAACATAATTTTTATTTCTAAAGGTAATACATGTTTTAATCTGTTTAGTATTCCTATAGTTTTGGAACACTTATTTGAATATATTTTGTTTTTCAAATTTAAGTTAGTATCTATAGTTAAGCCTAGGTAGTTAAATTCTTCCACTTTCTCAATATCTATATTATTTATTTTGAGAGATAATGTCAGTGTAGTTTTATTTGGCATTTGGAAGATCATATATTTAGATTTACTTTTATTTAGTGATAGCTTATTTATATTAAGCCACTCAACTATTTTGAGGAGTTCTTCATTTATTACTGATTCTGTACTTTTATTTTGGACACTATCTCTGAAAGTTTCAATAGTGCTAAATAAAGTGGTATCATCAGCATATATTATAAAGTTAAACATTTGGCTGGCTTGTGAGAAATCATTTATATATATAGTAAATAATAGTGGTCCAAGGTTGGACCCTTGTGGTACTCCAACTTTAACGAGTAAAGTTTCAGATGTGGTATCATCAAATTCGGTGTACTGTTTACGGTTGTTTAAATAGCTTTTAAATAAAATAAGAGTTTTACCATCAAAGCCATAGTGTCTTAATTTATTTAGTAATATTGAATGGTCAATAGTGTCAAATGCCTTGGAAAGGTCAAGAAAAATACTAATTGGTAAGTAATTTCTATCCATTTTAGTAATGATTCTATCTACTAGTTCAAGTGATGCATATTCGGTTGAATTATTAGGTCTAAATCCGTACTGATTATAAAAAATAGCTTAGAATCAATAAAATAAGCAGATAACTGATTGTGGATGATTTTCTCTAAGACTTTAGAAGTAGTTGGAAGGAGAGAAATAGGCCTATAATTTTTGAATAATGTTGGGTCATCGTTCTTGAAAATTGGAATTACTTTTGCAATTTTAAGTTTATCAGGAAATATGCCTGTATTTATGACTTGGTTAATTACTAAGGTTAAGGATTTAATGATTGCGGGTTCAATTATTTTCAGCAATTTTGAAGAAATGCCGTCGATTCCACTATTGTTTTTTGTTGGAAGATCATTTATTGTTTTCCTTACAGTTTCTTCATTAACATTCTTAAATTTGAGAACAGATTTAACTTGTGTATTTAAATAGTAGTCATAGTTTTTATTTCCTTTATACTGAATGCTTTCTGCAATAGTTTGACCAATGTTTGTAAAATAGTTAATGGATTTCTTTCTGCTATATCAGTTTTATCAGTAATACTAGTACCATTTTCTTTAAAAATTGTCGAGGATGTTTTCTTTCCTTTATTTTTTGAAAGAATTTCATTGATGGTTTTCCAAGTATTTCTTATGTCATTTTTGAATCGGTTAAATCGTGATTCAAAATAAATTTGTTTAACTGCACGAATATTTCTTTTTAATATGGAGTTGTACGTTTTGAGGATAGTGTTTTTGGTCTCACAATCTGGTGAATTTGGGTCAGACATTTTTAATTGTTTATAAAGTGTGTCCCGATGTCTAATATATTTTAACAGACCTTGAGTGATCCATGTCGAATTTTTATGTTTGTATTTATTATATTTAATTATTTTAATTGGCATTTTTTGCGCGCATAATTTCTTCATGCATTATGTTATAATTTAGATTGGGGTCCTCATTTTGATGTTTATGTAGTTTGTTGTAACAGTTATATGAATCTATTTCAATTTTGACTTTCTGCATGGCTTCTTCACTTTGTGTATCAATTTTTATAAATTTGGGAGGAAATTCTGTTTTTGGAATATTGTCTAGAAATAAAAAATAAGGTTGATGGTCTTAAATTTTTTTTTCTGAAAATCCCAGCAATGCTATATATAGATTTATTTAGCTTACACAAAAGTTATCTATCAGTGTTCCATTGGTTTTAGTGAAACGAGTTGGGAAAGTAATTTGAGGGTAGAGACTATGTGATATTAAAGTATAAAAAAAATCGCTGTAGATTCTGTTTTCATTTATTTTAAGTAAATTTATGTTAAAATCCCCAGCTATAATGAGATTATTATTGCTATTTTCCAGAGATGATAGAACTGATGAAAATTCATCAATTAATTTTGTAATATTTTTATTGCATGTTCTTGGAGGTCTATATATATTTCCAATGGTCCATCCAGTTACTTTAATCATTAGCCCTTCCCAGTGTTCGTACGTATTTAGATTCATTTTTACTTCAGATTTATATTTATTGTCCACATATATTAGTAACCCTCCTTTGTTGCTACACTTTTTCCCCTGTGTTATACAATCATATCCATATAAAAAAAATTGAGAAATCATCACTATCAGCTTTCCACGTCTCTTGTAAGCAAATTATTAATTTAAAATTGATACTACGTAAGTCCTCTACGAATATTTCAAGTTCATTTAACTTTGCATTTATAGACTGAATGTTCGAGCTTAGAATATTAAAATTGTTAGTGTTACTGTTTGCTAGAATGGTGAACTTATCAATGTCATAATATGAAGAGCATCGTATTACTTGAGGCTCGTGATTTTCATCATTATTTTCATTTGTACTTAAAACATTACTTAGGTTGTTTTGATTTCCTCCTAAGTATGAGAGGAATGCTTCATCGGATGTTAGTGTGCATGTGCCTTGAAATTGAGAAAATTCTTCAGTAGGTATCGACATAATTTAGATAGATGAGTGACAAATTAATATTAAATATGCTGATATTACTAATATTACTAGTACATGTATACAGTTCTGCTGATATAATAGTCATCACTGGAGAGGATAGTATTGATGACGTAATGACATTGATAACATTATAGTCCTTATTGGATTAATTATTTTAGACATACACGTGTTGTTATTGAGCAACAATTTATCTATACAAACAAAGTTAAAATTTTGTATTTTCAAAGTATGTTCACATTTATCAATGCATATTGATAAACCATTACCATTTATTGACATTGTAAAAAAAAAAAAAATATATATATATATATATATATATATAATGAGCGGCCACTTGCTGACCTTTTATGACATGCAACACAGTTTTTCACGAAAATAAATGGCGCTCGTGTTTTCTGTAGTGTAGCGCGAAATTGTACTTACTTTACACTTTATCCCTTGTCATAGTCGACAAGGCGACATTATACCCCGGCATCAGACTGCCATACTAGTTACGCAACTCTAATACTTACTGAGTATAATGTGTAAGGTAAGCAGCAGCTGAATACGACTGCGTTACCGACAGTCTAAGGCTAAGCTAAGGAAGGCCGAAGTGGAGTACTTACAGTCACAGTCACTCAGTAGCCAGCAAGCGTGCAGTACTCATACATACTATATACTCATAGTCTGTGACTAAGGTACATGCAGTCTGCAGTCTAGTTGGGTATATGTTTGGGTTAGAGTTCCAGTCAGAGACAGAGTTATTAATTCAATACTTTCATGGCGGCCGAGTGCACACCAGCACAGCCACAGACAATATAACTCACGATGAACACATCTCTTAGCGCTTCACATTACATTAGAACGAAATCATCATGATTCATGTTCGACAATTTTATTCTTAAACCAATGTTATACTTGGAAAATTGGCAATGGCATATTTATATATATATACTATAGGCTACTGATACCTAGCTCACACTGCTTTACAGGCAAATTGTCCATCAAAATCCATAGTAACTATAATGGAGCATCTGAACACGCACTACTTGACTCTAATCCTGATTTTGCATATTTTCTACTGGTCTTGGCGTTGTTTGAGTAATGTGCAAACAAACCTGATCTGTCCTCTAGCATAACAGTGTGTATAACTGGATATAATAAAAAAGTTACACACTATTGACTAATTATAGGACCTATTAATAAAATATCATCAACATTTAAAACGTCTGCCGCAATTTGTTTAAAATCAGGCCCTTTCCACAAAAATGTGGTTAATGAATGGTTTAATTAATATTAACAGTCAGATTACATTGATATATTGTAATATTATACGTGGACTTTAGAACGCCTATATTTGTAATATAAAGTCATCAATACACATAACAAAACAAAAAATTGTATTAAAAAATACCAAGTAATACACGTGTAGACATCTCATTTAATCCGAACACAACTATGCACAGAAATTAAAATAAAAAAGCAAAACAGTACGTGTAGTTATAGGTACATTTAACACACACATATATGCTTTACCATGCAGTTATAGAACCGAGATGTAATGGTTACTGCAGTATGCACATGAAATGGTCTAATGCAGCAATTAGCACCTTCAGCACCTTTCCGATAAAATAACGAAACCTTTACATCAATATCGTAGGTGAACAGGCTCGACTCAGTTTGGGGAGGGGAGGGCCTTTTGCCCGAATATTCATGCGTCCTTTTCCTGTATATTGAGTTTGAGACGGGGGGGTGCTCACATCAGTTTTTGTCTCTAATATATTTATTATTAAATTTTCTGTTTGTTTCACCGTTATCTGTTGGTTTCCGGTCAGTGCGACACCGTTGTTTTGCTTCATTTAACAATTAATTTGTTTTTTGGTGCTGAAATCCTTTCGTTACAAATTTTGGGGGGTGTCCGCATTCATTCATTATATTTGAACTATATTTGTAGATCAGGACCACAAAGGTCTGACTGACATGTATAACATAGATAGTTCCAAAATGCAAACTATCAACACAAAAGTTTTTTAATTTACATATTATATAACTACCAGACGAAATAATTAAATTCTTAATTACATATGTCATCACACAGAGGTGGTAACTAACGTAGATCTACTTCACAAATGCATTGTTTAACATCAGCATGGAAACGATGACAGTAGTGTACCACACATAATCATAGTAACATGCTTACTGTACATCATTTCATTTAGGAACCATCATATACTGAATCAATTGAATGCAGCTAAAATTATTTTTATTTTTTTTGCTCAATTATAATTTTTTCTTGCTTTATTTGTTGACATTATTAGTTGTAACTTAGCATAACTGTTGCCATTTAAATAGTATTCTGGTATGAATCTTCTTTCTGCATTGTACAAAACATAGTTTGTATCACATCATGACCGTCACTGGTTGACACACAACGATCCAACCATGAGGTTGAATCCCATCTCTCACTCAAATAAGTAAAGGTATTGGCAGGCAATAACAGCTCACTAGACAACTAGTTATTCTCAACCCAGAACTGATTCAATGCCACCTATAGGGCATGTATACACATAATATAAAAATTTCTGGTTATTATAGTTAATTTCTATTCCAGTTAGCCAGTCAATATCCAGATTTAAACATGCAACATGCATATCAAGGCAAGTGCGCCACAGTATGGCCACTCCTCCTGGGTTATGGCCCCTGCATAGGCGATCCCTATAATCTACTGCAGTTGCCCCTGTGCCGTGAAAATCTGAGTGCAGAGTATTTAAAGATCCAATATCTTGTTTACTGAACCAAGTTTCTTGGCGACATACAATATCAATGTCATCATTATTCAATTTGTCCAGCACACACAGTCTGTGATGTAATTTTGAGGCATAATTTGGCAAGCCCCTACAGTTACATGAAATAACTTTCATCATTGAGAGTCCGTAAAATTGCTCCTACTAGCAGCCGATAGTTTCACATCAGTGTTTGTGCCATCACGCCTGTGTTCTCGGGTATGATTTCTCCACCACCAGATGTATGCACCCTCTGGCCATAGCGTTGCAGACAAGAATACCCTCGGAAGTGGGCAGTTACAAGTGATGTGAAAAAAACTGTACATCTCAGTAGATTTCACCTGTTCTACCACAACATCAAGGAGGAGTCCAGATGCCATATCAGCAGCACAGCTGTTAAGTTTGGATCAAGACGTGAATCAAATACATTTGCCCAGCAGAGATCTGACAGGTTAGCAGCTCATATTGCCACATTATTTGCACTGCCAACGATTGCTGAACCTTTCTGCACTAACTTGGTAGGCACAGTCCTGTGGTTCTTACGAATTGTCTTCCATATATATATATATATATATATATATATATATATATATATATATATATATATATATATATATACATACATATATATATATATATATATATATATATATATATATATATATATATATATATATATATATATATGTATAACCAATGCTAGTTGCTGATTAGTCAGTCTGTGTAACAAAGCATTTGATGCAATTCAAGTACTTTTGTAAGAATAACACCTAATAAGTGTATGAGCTCTAAAATTACTCATTTCGATTGGTGCTAAGTGTAATGGCATACACAAAAGGCTCATTAGTTTCATAGCACATTCTTAAAGCAAAAGGAAAGGCAATATTTACACCGTATAGGCCCATTAACAATCAAACATGGCTTGCATACCATCAATACCATTATGGCTTGCATACCATCAATACCATCATGGCTTGTACACCACCAATACCACCATGGTTTGCATACCATCAATACCACCATGGTTTACATACCATCAATATCATCATGATTTGATTACAAATATCTTCTTTAACCTCTACTGCTTTAGTCTTTTCATGTTGTTTAATTTTGTCTTGATGATGATCCAATTGTGTTGTATCTTTTGATTCTTTTTTGAATGCTTCTATCTCGGTCTTTCCTGTTGAAAGAAATGTTAATGCAACAAATGAGCAGAAAAATAGGTTGTTAGAGTGAATCAGTTGCACCTATTGTCCTCTTTTATGCGTTACCGTAATATTGTTTAATTAATCAAAACATCACTCAATGTAATCTTCCAATGTATATTTTAAAAGTAGCACAATACAATTTTGAAGCAGATTTATCATAACAACCACCCAAGTGTCATCAAACTTCACGGTGCATTATTCTTAACATCCATATCAATGAAAACTGTTAGTAAACATATTTTTCCACCAGTCCATGAAATAAATGTGTGTTTAATAGTACAACGCTAGCAAGAAACTTTATTAGTTATGTTTTATTAACTTTAATCTATCATATGCCCAAAATATTGCATTCTGTTCATTTTACAATATTATATCTTGTGCCTAAATAAGAGGAAAACTTATATGTTGTACACAAGTACAATAACTGACCAGTAATGACTCTCCATCATACTCTTTTCAAAATATGATGTGTTTAGCATGGTCTCCTCCTCACTCCACCGTGTGTGTGGCCTTTCCGGAGCTGCAAGGGAAAACAACAAATGTGACTTGTGGGAAGCATTTTAAAATTAAAGTAATTCAAGGTATACATGTATATATATTTTAGCATTATAGATTTTTTAAAAATGTGTATCATCGATCGGTCGTATTGTAGGCATTTTTATATGCCTATAATGCCATTTTAGTTTATAAATTTCCATATACATATTACTTATCTTACATAATATTCCATTATGTACAACATAGTTATTGTCAGATTAAAGGGTAGAATATAAAAACAAAGCTTAAAGTGAATAAATAATGTGGCTTACTCTTAGCCAGGGGCACAGCCAGTATTTTCATAAGGGATGTAGTGGGGTAAAATTGGTTTTGCCCAAATGTGGACTTTCAGCTTTTTTTCACAATGCAAGGTGTTTATGAGGTTTTAGGTGATAAATATTGACATTTAAGATGAGTATACAGTTTACTAATTAATGCTCTATTTGTTTGATTTAACTGTCTCTATTTGTAGCACAGGCAGACCCTTGCACAATTTGTTATGGTTGGCCCCAAATTGAAGTCATGTGCATACATTTTAGTATTAAACAAACACATGATTGCTCACACATTGGTAGAATTATGTCAATGTGCAATTGAGACATTTCATATAATGATTATTATTAATGCCATTATAATCAACTCTCAATGGCTCCTTTTGCTGCTTATTTGTGGCAGTCGAAGACCCTCCAAAGCCTATAGATGTCATGTGCATACATTTTAGTATTAAGCAAACACATGATTGCTCATACGTTGGTAGAATTATGTCATGTGCAATTTGGACACTTCATATACAGATTAAATGTCAATTGAAGACATTATAATCACCTCTGAATAGCTCCATTTGCTGTTCATTTGTGGCAGTCGAAGACCCTCCAAAGCCTACAGATGTCATGTGCAAACATTTTAGTATTAAGCAAACACACGGGAACAGTTTGCCTATAGATACTATCTGTAGACAGACACACAAACACACAAATATGCTTAAGGCTCAAGTAATCAACATGTATAATGTACCCTACCTCCTTCTAACACGAAACATCTGCAATCACCACCTGTTGATTGGTGGATATGTGGTTAGTGGCACAAATGCAGAGATATGGTACACCTCTATCTACTACCACCCACACAACAACATTCCCATTCTTTTCATATGGTACCAGCCTACCTTTCCTGTGTGATGGCTCAGTGGCGTTGACACTAGATTCGATTAAGCCAATACATAATATTATAGTAATAGATACTTAAGTAAGGACTAAATAACCATATGTCTGAAAACAGAGCAATTCATAAATAGTATAATTTATAATTCTTACAAGACATGATGATATCCATTAACTAATCACATACAATCATTAGTACAATGTAATGCATATGAACTAACCAGAACTCCTTCTCTTATATGTATGTATGTATGTATGTATGTATGTATGTATGTATGTATGTATGTATGTATGTATGTATGTATGTATGTATGTATGTATGTATGTATGTATGTATGTATGTATGTATGTATGTATGTATGTATGTATGTATGTATACAGTATATTTGTATGCTGTATTGTATGTATATGTGTATGCATGTATGTATTTGTGTATTGTCGACGACGTCTGCTGCTGCAATTTAATGCTGTCGAGTGAACAATGACATTTCTTTCGTATTATATTAAGTATATTCCAATATTTTATATTTTATTACATTTTACGAGTCAGCTGTGGTATAAAGACACGGCCACTCCATGGATGCCGTCGACATAGTCGACGGACCCGCGGCTAACGAAGGGTTCGTGGCTCGACGAGAGAACATCGTACGGAGTCTGGTCATTGACATGGTGGGCCGTCTACACGTGGATCTGTTTTTGCAAGATGAATTCCTGATCAACGGCGTCGATGTCAATATACCTCTGGTGCGCAGTAAGTCTGCGTTTGCACATATGGCTGGCGGGGTCAACCCCGATTATAAGATCAATATCGTTAATGCCACCGTGTTTGCAAAGAAGGCCACTCTGAATCCGACCGTGCAGATGGCCCACATCAAGGCTCTCGAGAAGAGCACGGTCAAGTATCCGATGCTATCCGTCAACTGCAAGGTGTACTCCATTCCAGTGAACGTCATCGCCTACGCCGAATTCGAGTCCGTGCTGGAAATCATGTCGTACCCAAAGACGGACTATCTACGACAACGATAGACGGCGCTGTGCATGCGGCCTTCGTGTGCAACACCGACGACGGTGACGAACCGGGCGAACATTGGATAGCGCTGTACATGGACGCCGACGGACGCTGCGATTACTTCTGCTCGTACGGTCTGCCGCCACGACACGCTGCGTTCCACACCTTCATGAACGAACAATGTTCCGTGTGAACTCATAATATAGATTTCAGAGTCCTCTCTCTCTAATGTTTGTGGACAATATTGCATAGCTTATGTATTGCTTCGTTGTATCGGTTTTCCGATGAGAACTTTTATCAATCTATTCTGCACCGATTTAGTATTTAACGATTGCCGCGTGTTTGATTGGCTTAAACAGCTGCGACAAGGTAGACTCTTCTATCGCACATCGTACATCGATCGAGAGTCTGGCGACTGTGGACGCACCACCACAAAGCGCGCGATCTCTGGCGTGATGGTAAACATCCGAAAGTTGCCTCATCATCACCCTCGAGCCTCTGGCGATGTGGAGACGCTCCTAAGCTCACGACCTCTCGCGTGATGGTCAACATCTGTAAGTCGCCTCATCATAATAATAGTTGTAGTTTTAGTGATATTACACGCTACCCTTGTTGTATCATCATGCGTGTGTTGTTCAATAAAATACGTGTGCACTCGTACGATATCGTATTGTGTTCGATTCTCGTTTTCTCGTTATTCCCCTTTGATCCCTATTAATGGCCCTGATAATGAACGCTGCTGCTGCTAACAGACCCTTTGATCCCTGTTCACGAATACCCCCGCTCCCGTCGGCAATACCAAATATGGAAGTGCGTGACTTCGTTCGAATGTTATAAACGTGTCAGGACATGCACACACAGCTGACGTAAGCCGCACACAGAACAATGCCAAATAAGGACATGCAGCTGACGTAAGCCGCACACAGAACAATACCAAATACGGTGGTGATATGAAAGCGCGCTGCACACTGAGTCTAATGCGATGCCTGCTGTCGGAGTTCAACGCAACTGTCGAAAGAACAGTTACATTTTTGTTCCTTGACCTATTCTACTATTTTTATTTTCGTTATATGTCAATATTGTGCTCTGATCATAACACAATATTTATTAACTATTGAAATACAAAACTTGCAGGAATATTGCATATGATATGTTCAGTATATTATATAGAACATAACAGCAGCGGATACAGGGGGTCTTAGGGGTCTCAATACCCCCTAGGCCATCTTACACCAAATATGTCCGAGGCAAATATTACTGTAAATGACAACGTGTGTATAGGCCTACATCGGAAGTAGTGCCAATGCAAAGACTGGTGTATTACCAGCCGGCTAATATTAACCCTTCTGTAAGTAAGTAAGAAGGGATCGAGGAACAAAAATTACAAAAAAATTACAGACCAGTGAGTTTAACACCAGTTGTATGTAAATTACTCGAAACATTAATTGGAGACCACATGGTGGAATTCCTTGTAAAACATAAATTAATAAATACATATCAACATGGGTTCCTAAAAGTAAGGTCATGTCTAACTAATCTCTTATGTTTTTTTGAAGAAATTACAAAGTGGGTAGATGACGGGTCACCAGTGGATGTTGTCATGTTAGATTTTCAGAAAGCTTTCGATAAAGTGCCACATCAAAGATTGTTACTTCAACTAAAAGCCCATGTCATAGGTAATGATGTAATCAACTGGATAGAAAAGTGGCTTACACACAGAAAACAGAGAGTAATAGTAGATGGTGAGATTTCAAATTGGAAATCTGTTTTATGTGGGGTACCACATTGATCAGTCCATATTCTCTTTTTAATATATATATATATATATATATATATATATATATATATATATATATATATATATATATATATATATATATATATATATATATATATATATATATATATATATATAAATGATTTGGAAGATGACATATCTAGCAAAGTACTAAAATTTGCAGATGACACAAAAGTATTCAGAAAGGTTACTAATGATACAGATAAACAAAGTTTACAAGATGAGCTAGAAAAATTAGTTAAATGGTCAGAAAAATGGCAAATGTTATTCAATAGGACATGGAAACATGGACAAAGAATATAAAATGGGGGATGCTGTACTAGGTAGAATAAGGAGAAACAACTAATTGTACATCTGTACAAAGCAATATTTAGACCACGTTTGGAATGTTGTATTCAAGCATGGAGGCTATATCGTAAAAAGGACACATACAAACTAGAAAGAAGACAACGAAGAGCAACTAAAATGATTCCAGAATTGAGAGACCTTAGTTACGAAAGCCGCTACTTACAGGGTGGTTTGACAACACTAGAGACCAGGAGACTAAGAGGAGACCAAATAATTTTTTTTTAAATAGTGAATGGTTATGAGGATGTTGACAGGAATATGTTCTTTAAACTTAAAGAAGGCAGTAGAATCTGAGGACACAAAGCAGCATTAGTTAAGGAGCAGTGTAGGTTGGACATGAGAAAGTACTCTTTCTCGCAGAGGTTGATAAATGAATGGAACAAACTGCCAAATGATTGTGTTAATGCTAGTAGTGTGAATATGTATAAAAATAGAATTGACAGATATCTGACGAGGGCGGGCTACATATAAATGAGAACATTGTTGTACTCTCGATAAGCCAACGGCTTCCTTGTCCACTTGCCATCTTGAACTTGTTGTTTGGGATGGCAATCTTGTTAAAGTAAAACGACACGTGTCGTTCCCCCCTCCCGGTTCGTAAGTAGAACGACATATGACTACGACTGACTGAGACCCACGCCAATCCTAAATCCGCCATAATATTTAAAATATGTATAAAACAATGGCAAAATTAATTATTTAACGTATTTTATTAAGTTGCGGAAAACATATTTTAGCTCAATTTAAACAATATTAAATATTTGACCACCAAGGAATATTGTCACTTCAGTAAAACTTTGCTAAAATTTTCATTTATTATTTACCTCCATAAACAGACAAACAAGTTGTGGTGCCGTGCAAATTTGTGAAATATGTGACATGATAACAGCTACACAAGCAGCAAAACTGTTATCAAAACCCCAATTTTACCCACCATGAGTAATGTTAATTTATTATTCATCTCTATATACGTAGAAAACCTATTGAACTGCCGGGCAAAATTTTTTATTTGCTATATTTCAATCACACGAGTTCCGAACAAAATGCAATAGTAATGATTCCGGTTCTAACAACCGTGGTCATCTTGTTCTTATATTGCAGTTTGTTCCAAACAAACGCCGATGGTCCTGTCACGTCGAAAGACACCTCTGGCGACGTCAGTGACAATGCACGAGCGAGAAGCATACGCCAGATACGCATGTGTCAAGATGAGTTTGAGACATTGAAAAGCACATCATATTCCATAGAAGCAAGAGGACATAAATTGGCAGATGGCAATTTCAATGTTCCAAGGCAGTGCTTAGATTGGTGTATGCAGGAATTGAGATGCGTTTCCGCTGTGCACATCAGAGGGGACACCATGGATCAGTCGGTTTGTTATTATACGGAAACACCCACAACAACAGAAAATTCACTCAATATGTGTACATATTTCAGGATTATTTTTCGCTGTCCAAAGCATTACCGATGCCGCGATACTCCGTGCCTAAATGGAGCGACCTGCATTAATGCGACGACGAGCGGCAGAGGAGTCACATGCATTTGCGCTGACGGTTGGAAAAGTTGGTTTTGCGAGAAACTACAAACCTGCCTAGACCATAAATGCCAAAACGGTGCAACGTGTCGCTACACCGAACAAGTCGGAATCAACTGCTCATGCCCTGCTGGTTACGAAGGTTTCTATTGTCAATGGCCCCCTAGCACCACCGCCACCACAATTAACTTAACCACCACAATTTTCACCTCAATTATCACGACGGAGGACAACAACGCCGGAATGAGTGCAAAGGAGAAAACACTGGTCGTAGCGGCTGTCGCTGCCGGCGTCGCCGCCACCGGTGTGGCCGCAGCGGCAGTCATTGGGGCCGCGACAACCGGCGGAGCAACCGTAGTGGCAAGGTATGTTATGTAAGACGCTGCTCAAATGTCAAATCATTTCGCTCGATTCGTTTTTAGAATCATTTAAACAATACATATAGTATAGGACTATGTTGATGGTGTCGTTAACAAATTACTGGTTTGTGTTGACTGTTACGTTTTCCGATAACGAGTTCGTGTTTTCGTACTACCGTTATACCGCCATTGCCGCCATGACGTGTCGAGTAATTAAAACTGTAGTTTTTTCGAATATCATAAATTAAATTATATCATGAACTAAATTATTTATTCCATATCACCCCACGTACACATCAAATATGCATTCTTTAAAAAAATATTTTGCACTTGTTTAATCCATCTAGTGCCCACTGCCCCGTTGCATCAACGTATTCAGCAACGAGAGTGAGAAGCCTACATTTTCGATCACCGCGGATGCAATTAGCAGCGCTTTTTGGACATCAAACAAACACACAATATTTTTAACGAATGTATGTTTTTTGTGCGTAGAATGATTGAATGAATGTATTTACATAACAAATGAGACAATAATGTCGTTTAGCGGCGTATATACTTTATATCAATATAGGTCATGTTATCTTTATTATTTCGTTCCAGGTGTAACCTATCTTCTTAACTTCTGCTTTCGGTACGTTAATAAACAAACAATTTTAATGATACGAAAAACGAACAGTGCATATTGGCTACGAAAAAACACTATTTCTTATTGAGAAGAATTAGTCAAAGTAATATATTATTTATTGATTGTGTAAATGCCAGTAGCTTAAGTACGAGCAGGATCAAACTGAATTACCGAATGTATATCTGATAAGGGATGGCTATGCATGAATGACAAATGGTAGGCTGTCAATAAACCATTTGCTTCCTTGTTCACATCTGAAGTTTGTAACAATGCGTTGTGGAGGACGAATGCTCACAATGATTGTTGGCAAGGAATTCACATATAGATATGGGAAACACGAGCGTACGGGGCGTCGTACGGGGCGTCAGCCATAATATTGGTTTTAAGCAAATATGCCCACAATTACCCATAACTATTCACTTCTGGCCCCCACGACACGGTGCCCGCTATCACATGTCACACATATTCACATTTGAAGACAGAGAGAACAAACAATGACACATTACCCTTTTACCACAACCCCCATTTCATAGGCAGCTTAATTTCTGTGGAATTGCCAAACGGCGACTTTACAAAAATAACTAAATCTTTATTAAAGGGAAATAAAAATCATGGTTTTGGGCCTATGCACCTATAAAAGTTACTAAAACATAACCATTTGCTACTACAATTAAGAATATCACGCTAATGATTTACTATGAGTACCTTGTTGAGCGCACATCATCTTAATTTCACGGGCCGTGCCATGCTGTTAGACAACCCTACGCCACGAGTGTAGTAGTCTAGCAAATTTCGATCGCCAAATGAAAATGTATTTTGCATACACTTATTAACATATGTTGGCCTTTGTTTACTAAACTAGTCCTCCTTACGACAAAATAACCCATTTGATTGAGACTCTACCTTAATTGGTTCTGTGTGTACCAGCATCAGTTAAAGGTAAGGGGTTTGATCGTAAACAAATTGTTATCATGAAATCATTTTAATTAGCGCAAACTATATATATTCTAACATATACCGACAGGCCAAACGCGTCTAAATGAAGAATACGCAATTTTGAAATCAACGTTTCGACGGTTACAAATCTCGAATTCTTTTGTAAATGTTGTTTGTTTTGAGAAAGTAATTGTTTTTTTACCACGTGACATGTGCATATGCGTAGTAGATATAGGAGAAGTTTGGGTGTTCTAGGTGGTCATGTTCATAGTTAGGTCAGAAGGTAAAAGATCGTCCATTCATTGCACACATTAAATTTGATGATGGCGATATATTAAACTTACCTCTGTTTTGGTCGAATACCAGTGCCGTGATTGTGGTACGCTTTTTGGACATCAAACAAACACACAATATTTTTAACGAATGTATGTTTTTTGTGCGTAGAATGATTGAATGAATGTATTTACATAAAAAAATGAGACAATAATGTCGTTTAGCGGCGTATATACTTTATATCAATATAGGTCATGTTATCTTTATTATTTCGTTCCAGGTGTAACCTATCTTCTTAACTTCTGCTTTCGGTACGTTAATAAACAAACAATTTTAATGATACGAAAAACGAACAGTGCATATTGGCTACGAAAAAACACTATTTCTTATTGAGAAGAATTAGTCAAAGTAATATATTATTTATTGATTGTGTAAATGCCAGTAGCTTAAGTACGAGCAGGATCAAACTGAATTACCGAATGTATATCTGATAAGGGATGGCTATGCATGAATGACAAATGGTAGGCTGTCAATAAACCATTTGCTTCCTTGTTCACATCTGAAGTTTGTAACAATGCGTTGTGGAGGACGAATGCTCACAATGATTGTTGGCAAGGAATTCACATATAGATATGGGAAACACGAGCGTACGGGGCGTCGTACGGGGCGTCAGCCATAATATTGGTTTTAAGCAAATATGCCCACAATTACCCATAACTATTCACTTCTGGCCCCCACGACACGGTGCCCGCTATCACATGTCACACATATTCACATTTGAAGACAGAGAGAACAAACAATGACACATTACCCTTTTACCACAACCCCCATTTCATAGGCAGCTTAATTTCTGTGGAATTGCCAAACGGCGACTTTACAAAAATAACTAAATCTTTATTAAAGGGAAATAAAAATCATGGTTTTGGGCCTATGCACCTATAAAAGTTACTAAAACATAACCATTTGCTACTACAATTAAGAATATCACGCTAATGATTTACTATGAGTACCTTGTTGAGCGCACATCATCTTAATTTCACGGGCCGTGCCATGCTGTTAGACAACCCTACGCCACGAGTGTAGTAGTCTAGCAAATTTCGATCGCCAAATGAAAATGTATTTTGCATACACTTATTAACATATGTTGGCCTTTGTTTACTAAACTAGTCCTCCTTACGACAAAATAACCCATTTGATTGAGACTCTACCTTAATTGGTTCTGTGTGTACCAGCATCAGTTAAAGGTAAGGGGTTTGATCGTAAACAAATTGTTATCATGAAATCATTTTAATTAGCGCAAACTATATATATTCTAACATATACCGACAGGCCAAACGCGTCTAAATGAAGAATACGCAATTTTGAAATCAACGTTTCGACGGTTACAAATCTCGAATTCTTTTGTAAATGTTGTTTGTTTTGAGAAAGTAATTGTTTTTTTACCACGTGACATGTGCATATGCGTAGTAGATATAGGAGAAGTTTGGGTGTTCTAGGTTGTCATGTTCATAGTTAGGTCAGAAGGTAAAAGATCGTCCATTCATTGCACACATTAAATTTGATGATGGCGATATATTAAACTTACCTCTGTTTTGGTCGAATACCAGTGCCGTGATTGTGGTACGATTCGCAGTGCTTGCATACTGAGCGAACATAGCTGTAGCGGAGCTTTGCTGGATATTCATTGGTGCCTTTCGCGATACGATTGGCTTGACGAACGTTTCTTATATTGTCAGCCTCCAAGAGACACTCGTTTTTGCCAGTACAGATGGCAAACTATCCAAAACCTGAAAGTGTGGCTTTTCATGCCTGCCGATCAGAAAAACATAGCCCCCCATTGCAACAGACATTGTACTCGATTCTGAAAAAAAAATGCTACCCATGTGGTTGACAGCAGGTCACAATGTACATGAGAAGCAAGCTTAGAGCAGGTACCCAACGTGTCAATTAACAGGTATATCGTTTTTTGTAATACCAAAATAAATTCAAACCAGTTTTTTTTAAATCTGAAAACAATGTATACGATTGGCTTGACGAACGTTTCTTATATTGTCAGCCTCCAAGAGACACTCGTTTGTGCCTGTACAGATGGCAAACTATCCAAAACCTGAAAGTGTGGCTTTTCATGCCTGCCGATCAGAAAAACATAGCCCCCCCCATTGCAACAGACATTGTACTCGATTCTGAAAAAAAAATGCTACCCATGTGGTTGACAGCAGGTCACAATGTACATGAGAAGCAAGCTTAGAGCAGGTACCCAACGTGTCAAATAACAGGTATATCGTTTTTTGTAATACCAAAATAAATTCAAACCAGTTTTTTTTTAAATCTGAAAGCAATGTAGTTGGAACATTTTCAATGGTACTTTATAAAGTGCGGATAATTTTAAGCTAATCTATGAATCTTGAACCAAGTGTACTGTCCATTTATATTAGGGAATGTCTAATTTGTTAAAAAAAACATTTTGGTTGCCTGTTCCAAGCTTCCTAAAATATGTAATTTCCGATAAATATGTTGTGTACAGTACATAATACTACACCTATATGAGGGTGTATGGCAAGAAATGGGAGGTTGGTCGTAAAAAAAAATTGGTGGGAAGTTGGAAGTTGGCCTCACAAATAGATGGGATTGGGTGGAGATGGAACACACACCCCCCCGTAAGACATATTATATATGTCTTACAGGTCGATGGCTGATGGATTTTGTCAGACTGCATGTTGCACAGTTGATCAAAGTCATTGTCCATTTCGCAATGATAATTGCACGAGCACCAACTTGTTGAAGTAACACTTCCCACTGGCCCTGGATTATTTGTCATGATGCGAATCACAAGGCCTGGCTCCTTATCTCTCCTCTGTAGAAGCAGCCACTTTGTCTGTTGTTCAGTCTGGTCTTTAGTGGCAGCATGAGAGGAATAAAAAGGCACCTTAGAATGATTATGTTATATATTTATTTATTTGAGAATTATTTAATAAGAAAATGTTGGTGTGCATTTCATTTGATATTTAAACGATATTTACTTGTATGAGCATTTCTATAGTTTAGGCCAACTGTTGTCCCTGCCTATTTGTAAACATTTGTACAATGTGGCATGTTTACGATGATAATATGCAAATTTGTCACTGCAAATTTTATTACCTAAAGTTTATGATTACTTAAAGGTAATTAATCAATTCAAATTTTTCATTTTAAATAAATTTTGCCAGAAAAAAAACCAACCTAGTATCCCCTGCAACATGCTGGCTCGTCTGTGCCACTTTGTATGTAGTTTTTGTGAAATCATCAGACAAACTATTAAATTAGTTAATGGTTGTTCAAGCATTAACTAAAGCAAAAATAGAATTGATGAAAAAACACGATTTTCTTCCTTCGTGAAATTTCGTAACTTTGTCATGTAATCGGCGAGATGATGGAAGTCTCGCATTGACCAATACAGTGCTTACCGTTTTGGATATCCATTATTTTGATCCTTACTACGTCTAACGATTAAGTCAATTATTTTTCAATGATTAGAACGAAAATAGGCATGTTTTTTTATTAAATTGACTGCGGATGTTATATAAACTATTGATACACTCCACATTTCTACACTATTTAACTGGATTTGCGATAGGCTAAATCAGTTGACGAAGCAGTTTTAAATAAAAAAAAATTGCATGTCTGGGTGTGAAAGATTTCTTGGCTTATGTTTGTGTACTGTAGCATGTGTGTCCGTCTCCAGCATATTCAGAGGTGCCAAGTAACATTGCTCCACAAGAAGTGCTAGATCTACCACTTGTCATGAAAAACTCGTGATGTGAGGGTGGTGAAGTTTCGATGCTGCAGGCCTCGTGCTATGGTTCTGGCAGAAGAATGTTTATATTTTACAGTAGATTTACATAATTCTGATGCATTTTCTGTTTGAAATGGTGATTTCTGCACATTTGGATTCAAAATGAGTAAATGTTTGTCGTTTTGTGGTACATTTTGATTCGAAAGTGGGGAATAGTGAGATTTAGGAGAACATTTTAGAAAAAGGGATAGTTCCACTGTGGTAGACTCTGCATGTTCTATCACTTACATGATGCATGTGTATTGTGGCTGCTGCAAAGGGCTGCATGGATATTATGTGCACTTATTACTGTCTGTAATATTTGGCCAACAACTTGAAATGTTGATCAATAGATAACATCTACAAAATCCATTTGTTAAATTGTATGCCTTCGATATTGTATATATAGTAATAAAATATGTTTTCATAATTTGTTCAATAAGATACTATTCTACATATTGTTTTCTGTATTTAAATATGGTGCTAATGCAGATGTGTGCTTGTCAGTGACAGGTAGCATGTGAACTGCATGACATGCTAATTGATTTAATCCTTAAAATTAGAGTGATCAAGCACAATCTCAGCTCTGCTGGGTATATTATTACAATGTTTAGATATTATACTGTATAATGTATTTGATATAATTTATTTCACTACAGTTGATTGTATGCCCAGAAATACGTAAAATGAAGCTAAGAATACAGAAACCCTTGTACACTTTATAAGTAAATAATGATAATGTAAACAAAAGCAAAGACATCGCACATAATTATATTATATAAAAAAAAATATTAAAAGTTCACAGATCGTGCAAATCTCTTATTTTTCTTTGACTGCGTACAAGATATTTGTCAGAGAAATCACCTATCCGGGTTTTTTAACATTAAATTGTAGATTCTTAGAGTTTTTCGTAACATTAAATTGCACTTTTTCTTCTATTGTTCGTATTTTCTTACAATGCGGTGCGAAATATTTAACAATAAAATCGCCTTTCCGGTTCTGATGCCACCGTGATATTGTTACAGCACATATCGGATGATCGCCACATTAACAACACCGGCTATTGCCGGTATAGCGTTGTTTTGGGCACTAAAAGTGCGCTCAAACACATTATTTTTTTTTTACAAATAAACGTCCTTTTTTGTAACTGATCCGATGGGGAGTGATGCAAAGAACACATTAGCATCGAAAAAATTAGGTAAAAATGTCATTTACTAGCGTTAATAATTGATATGCATATTATTAACGTTCGGCATAGCAAGCTTCGCCTAGCTCCGCCCCTGTTGTTTTGCGCCATAAACACTTGTCGCAACTTTTCTTAACGAAACAGTAAAGATGCAAACATATGCATCTGCCTTATTAAACGCATTTGGGCGGGCAGTATCATTTACAAATGTTTATTCTAATACCAAGAACATTATATTATTACATGAACAGCAAATCCCTTACCTTTAATGTTACATGTGCTTAGCTCCTTTTGTACAAGTAGTATACATGATAACCTGAACAAGCAAGGATGGGTTCCATGTTTCGATGGTAACTAAAAATAGATTTTTGGGAAAACCCTGATGATATGATTACATGGGCATCATCAGCGCTCCCTGGCGACGAAAAGACGGGTCAAGGAGTAGTCAAGGAGTCCTCTAAGAAGGGTCAGAGGTCATCCGACGTAAGGGAGCAGCGGCGGCGTCGGTGGCGGCGGGGGCGGCGACTAACATAACATGGCTCAAAGGAAACGAGAAAGGAACAAAACACGGTATTGAACGAGTGCACACGTATTTTATTGAACAACACAAGCATGATATATAAGTTTTTATAAGTTTTTATAACTTCATGCATTTCCTTTCAGCATATTTGTAAAATGATTGTTTAGATTTTATATATTCACAGCATCCTGATTGATGTGTTTTGGTTCAATAGAGATATCTTACGTATTGCTGCACCTTGTATATGTTTATGTTGAATAAAATTCAATTCAATTCAATTCAATGATACAACAAGGATAGCCTGTAATACCATTACGACTACAACTATGCTGTGCACCACTTCAGAGATCGTGAGCTGAGGGGTGTTTACTATCACCCCAGTAGTTCAATTGGTTCCGAAGAGATGCCAAGGAGTGCTGTTGTTGTTGTTCTGCGCGCCCCACCCCACCTGTCAGCAGATGTTCCATGTCAAAGAAAACACAGAGGGAGGATATACCACTGCCACAAGCCCCGCCCCACCTGTCAGTAGATGTTCCATGTCAAAGAAAACACAGAGGGAGGATGTACCGCTGCCACAAGCCCAGTCCCACCTGTCAGTAGATGTTCCATGTCAAAGAAAACACAGAGGGAGGATGTACCGCTGCCACAAGCCCAGCCCCACCTGTCAGTAGATGTTCCATGTCAAAGAAAACACAGAGGGAGGATGTACCGTTGCCACAAGCCCAGTCCCACCTGTCAGTAGATGTTCCATGTCAAAGAAAACACAGAGGGAGGATGTACCGCTGCCACAAACCCAGCCCCAACTGTCAGTAGATGTTCCATGTCAAAGAAAACACAGAGGGAGGATGTACCACTGCCACAAGTCCCGCCCCACCTGTCAGTATATGTTCCATGTCAAAGAAAACACAGAGGGAGGATGTACCGCTGCCACAAGCCCCGCCCCAACTGTCAGCAGATGTTCCATGTCAAAGAAAACACAGAGGGAGGAAGTACCACTGCCACAAGCCCCACCCCACCTGTCAGTAGATGTTCCATGTCAAAGAAAACACAGAGGGAGGATGTACCACTGCCACAAGCCCCGCAACACCTGTCAGTAGATGTTCCATGTCAAAGAAAACACAGAGGGAGGATATACCACTGCCACAAGCCCCGCAACACCTGTCAGTAGATGTTCCATGTCAAAGAAAACACAGAGGGAGGATGTACCACTGCCACAAGCCCCACCCCACCTGTCAGTAGATGTTCCATGTCAAAGAAAACACAGAGGGAGGATGTACCACTGCCACAAGCCCCACCCCACCTGTCAGTAGATGTTCCATGTCAAAGAAAACACAGAGGGAGGATGTACCACAGCCACAAGCCCCGCAACACCTGTCAGTAGATGTTCCATGTCAAAGAAAACACAGAGGGAGGATGTACCACTGCCACAAGCCCCGCAACACCTGTCAGTAGATGTTCCATGTCAAAGAAAACACAGAGGGAGGATGTACCGCTGCCACAAGCCCAGCCCCACCTGTCAGTAGATGTTCCATGTCAAAGAAAACACAGAGGGAGGATGTACCGCTGCCACAAGCCCCACCCCACCTGTCAGCAGATGTTCCATGTCAAAGAAAACACAGAGGGAGGAAGTACCGCTGCCACAAGCCCAGCCCCACCTGTCAGCAGATGTTCCATGTCAAAGAAAACACAGAGGGAGGATGTACCGCTGCCACAAGCCCCACCCCACCTGTCAGCAGATGTTCCATGTCAAAGAAAACACAGAGGGAGGATGTACCGCTGCCACAAGCCCAGCCCCACCTGTCAGCAGATGTTCCATGAAAAAGAAAACACAGAGGGAGGATGTACCGCTGCCACAAGCCCAGCCCCACATGTCAGTAGATGTTCCATGTCAAAGAAAACACAGAGGGAGGATGTACCACTGCCACAAGTCCCGCCCCACCTGTCAGTAGATGTTCCATGTCAAAGAAAACACAGAGGGAGGATGTACCGCTGCCACAAGCCCCGCCCCACCTGTCAGCAGATGTTCCATGTCATAGAAAACAGACAGGGAGGATGTACTGCTGCCACAAGCCCAGCCCCACCTGTCAGCAGATGTTCCATGTAAAAGAAAACACAGAGGGAGGATGTACCGCTGCCACAAGCCCAGCCCCACCTGTCAGTAGATGTTCCATGTCAAAGAAAACACAGAGGGAGGATGTACCACTGCCACAAGTCCCGCCCCACCTGTCAGTATATGTTCCATGTCAAAGAAAACACAGAGGGAGGATGTACCGCTGCCACAAGCCCCGCCCCAACTGTCAGCAGATGTTCCATGTCAAAGAAAACACAGAGGGAGGATGTACCACTGCCACAAGCCCCGCAACACCTGTCAGTAGATGTTCCATGTCAAAGAAAACACAGAGGGAGGATGTACCACTGCCACAAGCCCCACAACACTTCTCAGTAGATGTTCCATGTCAAATAAAACACAGAGGGAGGAAGTACCGCTGCCACAAGCCCAGCCCCACCTGTCAGCAGATGTTCCATGTCAAAGAAAACACAGAGGGAGGATGTACCGCTGCCACAAGCCCCACCCCACCTGTCAGCAGATGTTCCATGTCAAAGAAAACACAGAGGGAGGATGTACCGCTGCCACAAGCCCAGCCCCACGTGTCAGCAGATGTTCCATGTAAAAGAAAACACAGAGGGAGGATGTACCGCTGCCACAAGCCCAGCCCCACCTGTCAGTAGATGTTCCATGTCAAAGAAAACACAGAGGGAGGATGTACCACTGCCACAAGTCCCGCCCCACCTGTCAGTAGATGTTGCATGTCAAAGAAAACACATAGGGAGGATGTACCGCTGCCACAAGCCCCGCCCCACCTGTCAGCAGATGTTCCATGTCAAAGAAAACAGAGAGGGAGGATGTACTGCTGCCACAAGCCCAGCCCCACCTGTCAGTATATGTTCCATGTCAAAGAAAACACAGAGGCAGGATGTACCGCTGCCACAAGCCCCACCCCACCTGTCAGCAGATGTTCCATGTCAAAGAAAACACAGAGGGAGGATGTACCACTGCCACAAGCCCAGCCCCACCTGTCAGTAGATGTTCCATGTCAAAGGAAACACAGAGGGAGGATGTACCGCTGCCATAAGCCCCACCCCACCTTTCAGCAGATGTTCCATGTCAACAAAAACACAGAGGGAGGATGCACCGCTGCCACAAGCCCAACCCCACCTGTCAGTAGATGTTCCATGTCAAAGAAAACAGAGAGCGAGGATGTACCGCTGCCACAAGCCCAGCCCCACCTGTCACTAGACGTTCCATGTCAAAGAAAACACAGAGGGAGGATGTACCGCTGCCACAAGCCCCACCCCACCTGTTAGTAGATGTTCCATGTCAAAGAAAACACAGAGGGAGGATGTACCGCTGCCACAAGCCCAGCCCCACCTGTCAATAGATGTTCCATGTCAAAGAAAACACAGAGGGAGGATGTACCGCTGCCACAAGCCCCACCCCACCTGTCAGTAGATGTTCCATGTCAAAGAAAACACAGAGGGAGGATGTACCGCTGCCACAAGCCCAACCCCACCCGTCAGTAGATGTTCCATGTCAAAGAAAACAGAGAGCGAGGATGTACCGCTGCCACAAGCCCAGCCCCACCTGTCAGTAGATGTTCCATGTCAAAGAAAACACAGACGGAGGATGTACCGCTGCCACAAGCCCAGCCCCACCTGTCAGCAGATGTTCCATGTTAAAGAAAACACATAGGGAGGATGTACCGCTGCCACAAGCCCAGCCCCACCTGTCAGTAGATGTTCCATGTCAGAGAAAACACAGAGGGAGGATGTACCGCTGCCACAAGCCCCACCCACCTGTCAGTAGATGTTCCATGTCAAAGGAAATACAGAGGGAGGATGTACCCCTGCCACAAGCCCAGCCCCACCTGTCAGTAAATGTTCCATGTCAAAGAAAACACAGAGGGAGGATGTACCGCTGACACAAGCCCCACCCTACCTGTCAGCAGATGTTCTATGTCAAAGAAAACACAGAGGGAGGATATACCGCTGCCACTAGCCCAACCTACCTGTCAGTAGATGTTCCATGTCAAAGAAAACAGAGAGGGAGGACATACCGCTGCCACAAGCCCAGCCCCACCTGTCAGTAGATGTTCCATGTCAAAGAAAATACAGAGGGAGGATTTACCGCTGCCACAAGCCGCACCCCACCTGTCAGCAGATGTTCCATGTCAAATAAAATACAGAGGGAGGATGTACCGCTGCCACAAGCCCAGCCCCACCTGTCAGTAGATGTTCCATGTCAAAGAAAACTCAGAGGGAGGATGTACCGCTGCCACAAACCCAGCCCCACCTGTAAGCAGATGTTCCATGTCAAAGAAAACACAGAGGGAGGATGTACCTCTGCCACAAGCCCCACCCCACCTTTCCGTATATGTTCCATGTCAAAGAAAACAGAGAGGGAGGATGTACCGCTGCCACAAGCCCAGCCCCACCTGTCAGTAGATGTTCCATGTCAAATAAAACACAGAGGGAGGATGTACCGCTGCCACAAGCCCCACCCCACCTGTCAGCAGATGTTCCATGTCAAAGAAAACACAGAGGGAGGATGTACCGCTGTCACAAGCCCCACCCCACCTGTCAGCAGATGTTCCGTATCAAAGAAAACACAGACAGAGGGGGATGTACCGCTGCCACAAGCCCCGCCCCACCTTTCAGCAGATGTTCCATGTCAAAGAAAACACAGAGGGAGGATATACCGCTGAAAACAAGCCCCGCCCCACCTGTCAGTTGATGTTCCATGCCCAAACAAGGCTGATGCTGTTGCTCAGCAGATAGAAAGATTTACACTAGGCTAAGATTTCATGAAGACTATCTGTTCATTGGCAA
This sequence comes from Lamellibrachia columna, assembly GCA_963662155.1. NCBI lineage: Eukaryota > Metazoa > Annelida > Polychaeta > Sabellida > Siboglinidae > Lamellibrachia > Lamellibrachia columna. Next base: position 4,377,505 of record OY759275.1, read on the forward strand.
CATATGTCTGTGAATCTTCAAAGAAAAAGTTATTTCGCCAGTCTGGCGAAAAGCCTTTGATTTTCTTTCACCAATTGAAGCATTCGCCAGGCGCGATTTGGCGAATATCTGTGGCAAGCATAGTTACACATAGCAATGACAAATAACTGTGTCCATCGGTAGTTACCTGGTTGGTTATCTGAAACCAACATAGTCCCCATTCGGTTCAGGAAACTGATGGCCTGGACTGTACATGAGGGTAGAGTCTTCTTCCTAGGCAACCCCAGACCAAGGACACAAATGGGGTGTAGCAGGATCTCCTGGGAAACAAGAATATATTTTTATTAAAAAAAATTCTCTAATAAAATGACTACGTAAGTCAGAGTCCTAGCCAGACACATGCCTCTTCACTTTACATGGGAAAGTGTACAAGTTGTGAATTTGTGTAATTTTATAAACTTAGTATTTTGCGGCTAATTTCAGTGTAAACATTTGTGTGGTATCCACAACATATATGTAATCTTAAATAATTTGTGTAAGTTACCACTTATATTGATATTAATGTTCCATATGTATTGTTTGCAATGCAAACAGGTGTTAATGCAATATTGTACTATTGTATTGACATGACTATAAAATGTCCATACAACAGTATTGCTTATACGATGAAATAATCGTTTGACAACATATGGTGTAATTAATAAGACGGTCATGCGCGAGTGATAAATGCAACACAATATTAAAGTATAATGTTAGATATTTTGCAAACAATAACTTTATATTAAACTCAAACCACTGGCGACATCAAAGTGTTCCTTTACTTGTGATTCACCCTACACATGTTTATTTTAGTACCAAGAACATTATATTATTACATAAACAGCAAATCCCTTACCTTTAATCCTTCACGCGTAGTCTAGGTTAACAGGTTTACAAGCCCTCAATCAACCGGAGACATGATATTCCACCTTTAAAGCACATTCTGAGTAAACCACTAGCTCGATATTCTTGAATTTAGCTGCACATGGTTAGCTTTTTTTTAGGTGCATAGTCACAAAAGCATTAAGGAATTTTTGACTGTTTGGAGTAATTTTGTAATGATGCGTACGTTTTGCTGTGTTAGTGGAAACTGGTACAGTTAACACGATACTAATGCGATGTTTAAATCATTCTGCTGCTGCATTTAATGCGTTTTTGTGGTTCATATGAAATGTACAATATCAACCGCCTTTCGCTGCAGCGGTGGTGGCAACGTAGCAGAAATCGGCGGCAAAGTTGGATCCTCAACAATGGCGTCAGGCATGAGGAAATGGAATAAGGGAGCTGGGAAACGATGTGATTTGGACGACGAGGAGGAGAACGAGGCGTCGATCACAGAAATAAGCGTAATCGACTCCTTGTACGCCCAAGTAAAAGGATTGATGATAGCAGAAGATGATAAGCCAACTTCTGGGAAATGAGTCCGCGTGAAACTGTGGTGGTTTGTTGCAACCCGGATTACTGACGTATGGTAAGAATGGCTCGTTGAGATTCCTCGGTGGCGGTGCCTACCTTACCCAGCAAACTCATTGAATATTTGTAGAATGTTCTGTAAGACATTTGCGGAGGCAGTTAAGCAAATGTTTTCTATAATTGTTATACAAATTTATGTGGAATTATCGTTGTGGCATTATAATAACATTCTACTATGCAGTGTAGAACTCTATAAAGTTATGTATAAATCAATAGAAGATTGTTTATATGCCCCAAATAATTCAGTATATTTGTTTTTGGATTTTATGTAACTATATAGATTTGTTTGCTAACGGCTACTGAGATTACGTTCGTCCGAGTACGCGCATTCTCCGCATTGGTGGCAGTGACGGTATCATTACAGTTGCTTGCCTGGATATTGGGATTCTAGGCTTTTCAAGCTTCCAAACACTCTCTTTTAATTTTTCAGAATTTATTTATTTGACAACTCGGCTTTTGCATATCAATAAATTATGTTTCTTCCTGCTTGGGGGCTTTGCCTTGTGGGTTTTGTAGTGCTTTTATATGTCTATTGTATAGTGTGGATTCCGAATGGAGTCGGCATAATCCATATGTCGCCTCATTGATGCTTTATAGAGTAACGTAATGAAGATAGAGTCCATAAGTTTAAATGTGTGTCTGATGAGGCCTAATATTTGAACTATTGTCTGCACCGTAGTCAATATACTGGCGAAATGTCATTGAGCGATTGAAACTTACTCCTATGTCTTGTTCTGTCTCTGTTGTGTCAAAGTATGTCACTCCTTCGTCTTTATTAGTCATGGTGTACGTACGTACGGTATTTTGGCTTGCCATATCTTAAATGTTTGCACTTCGTCGGATTAAAGTGTAGCTGTCATTTCTCTGACCATGCTGTTAGTTTATTGATGTCTTCTTGCAGTATTGTTTGTTCGTTTCACACCTAATATCTCTGCAAAAAAATTTGTGTAATCAACAAAGATCTTAAGTCCACTGTCAATCCCTTCTGGCTGCCCTCCCAATGAAGGCTCCACTCGTTGTGGCGCTTCTCGTTGAAAGCCATAAGTTAATGTGTTGATAAGTCGACAATGGGGCACTGTATCAAAATGTGTCGATACTTCAGCCAGAATCCAAAATATCAGTCCATCCTTTCAAGCAGTTGGATAGAACATGACCTGCCTGATCTGAAACCATACTGCTATTTTAAAGGTTGTGGACAGTCTGGCGTGCTAATACGTGGTATCGAATACTACTTTCCCAAATATTGCATGCTACACACGTCAAACTGATTTGCCTGTAGTATGATGCTTTCTGTTAGGTTTTGTTGTAAAGGGTTGTCACATTCCACAGATCTGGGCTGCGTCCTTCATTGACGTGTTAAATATCACAAGGAGATGGTCAACCAGCTCAGTATAGATTGGATATAAGAAAGTACTCGTTCTCACAGAGGAGAATAAATTAATGCAACAGATTATATACATATATACGAATATCTCATAAGGGCGGGTCACACAAAGATGAAAACTTGTTGGACTCTCGATAAACCAATGGCTTCCTTGTTCACTTGCCATGTACGGCTTTTGCCTTAGATGGCAATCTTGTTAAATCTTGATATACTCACAGCTGCGGACCTTTGGGATAAATGCCAGCAAACAGCAGTGCGACACCGAATGGACGACTCTGTAAGCGACAAAACAATAATTAATAAATAAGATTGGTGGCCAAAGTCTGTTATAACAAACTGATTTATGCAGTACTATGTAAGTTACTGAATGACAAAAAGTGCCAGACAATTTAAAAAAAAATTGTTTTTTGAAGCTGATAAAACGTGTTTATTCCTGATTTCAGGTAAAACGAGGGAAAAGAACTTGTAATTCAGCATATATGGAAATCAACATAGAACTGAGCATATAAAGCCACTCAATCTGGCATTTATTGGGAGCTGTACAAACCAAACGAAAACTTGTGAAACAATTAAATCCTAGTCAACATGGTCAATTTCTTCAAAACACAATCGTTCGAGAGGCACAGAATCATCTTCCTATCTTAAATAAACAGGCTTGAATGGGAAAAATCCAACAGCAGAATTGCTTACAACTACCCTACCATCTAAACAGTTCTAAGAAAGCAACATATTATTTTAATAACTTTACTAAAACCTGTATTATGCCCTAGCCTTTTGGCAGTTTAGTCATCCAAAGTAACAAGGAATATCTTCCATAAGCTATGGTAGTCGTGTCCTCTGCACAAGGCAATTTGTATATAACGAATGAACAGGTAACCAGCCGGCATTCTTATGCAGATTTACTAGTGCTTAGACAAACTTGAAATACAAATAAATCATAAAGTCTCATTGGTTCTTTGCAGTTTACATCCTTTTGATTAGTCACGTCTTGTTTATCTGTTCTTCAGTAATCTACTTTCTTCGGTAATCCACATGCTTTTGTGTGGGACTAATTTTGATATGTTACATTTGCTTCATCATTCTGTGCTTCAACAAAGCGCACCCTTCGTTAGTCGCCAGTTCCTGGTTCAGACACCTACCATTGCTCCAGGGTCAGCGTCGTCATCTCCAAACTGCAGTGCTAGGTTACTGACAGCCTGTGTAACGCTCTCTACACTCATTCGCTCGTTATACGTGAACCAGTGGTTCTGTAATTGCAACAACACAGTGCAATACATAGGCCACATAACAGCAAAAATTTAACTAATCGGCATCATCCCTTTTAAAGGGAACTTTGAAGAAGAACCATATATATATATATATACATATATATATATATATATATATATATATATATATATATATATATATATATATATATATATATATATATATATATATATATATATATATATATATATATATACTAGGGCTGCAACGATTCATGGCGATATTAAAACAAATATATGATACTCAATATATTTTACAAGAATCGCGATATGTGTACGACACATGACAATTTTTCATTCAAAGCATCATCTTGTTGAAAAACATCCAAACACCCTTAGAAACTGTTTCGAGACGACCAATGCTAACGTATAACCATATGACGTAGTTATTGTAATTTGTTCATAAAAATTATATTTTCAGTAGACAAACTGAACTGTAAAATGTGGACCCAATAAATGTTTTCTGTTAAACTTATGTATTGTTATGTATCGCGATAAGTATCGTGGTTTAGTGTATTGTTTCAGCACTAATATATATATACATATATGAACCAGCATTTGAAGTTTTCCTTTTTGTTTGCTAGATAACATACCACAGCATAAACTGCTTCCTAGTTGTGAACTGCTACAAGTGGTGTGACAAGTTTTAATGGTGTGACAAGTGTTGATGATGTGACAAGTGTTGATCTTGTGACAAGTGCCATTGTCATAAGTGTTGATCTTGTGACAAGTGTTGATCTCGGGACAATTGTTAATATTGTCACAAGTATTAATGTTGTGACAAGTGTTAATGTTGTGACAAATGTTCATGTTGTCATAAGTGTTGATCTTATGACAAGTGTTAATGTTGTGACAAGTGCTGATCTTGTGACAAGTGTACATGTTGTGACAATAATAATACAGCATTTCTAAAAGCGCTAATTCCTACTATATGGATCAATGCGCTGTACATGGTATAAAATCTATTCACATTGTGGCAAATATTGATCATGTGACAAGTGTTAATGTTGTGACATGTGTTAATATTGTGGTAAGTGCCAGTGTTGCACTCTACCTGGGATTCAACTCTGGCGCGGTCAATCATAGTTCTGGAGTCAGCAATGAGCCCACTCATGGCACAGCCTGCAAGAAAAATAATAATATTAATTATAATTTCATAATGGAAGTTCTAACATTAAAATTCCACCCACAGCGTTCATAACGGAGGTTTCATGATCGTTTAGATTAAAATAGCACTCAAGATTGCATATTCATGCTGTGACCTATGATGAATAATAAATCAAATACAAGGAACATAAATGCATATAGTTAGGTGTAAGAAAACCAATTTATTTGCGCAACAGTGAATGGCGAATGTCTACTGAAAACAAATTGTAAAAATAAAGCGTAACAACTAAAACTAGTGACATCTATAATACGAGATTTTGACAGGTAGCAAGCAAATTTTACTCCAATGGCCCTGACTATATTACAAATGGGCAAACTCAAAATGGTTTCAAAGGCTTTCTTTTGAGTTCTGACATAGTTTCAACATGATAGACCTTTGGGAATTTTTTTGTTTATGTATTGTATATATATATATCGCAATTATTGTAAAATATATTGAGTATTGTACTGTGAGAATACTTCAATCACATCCCATGGCGAACACACACAACTTTGAAATCATGAATACTACACACATGGAAGAAATAATTTGTTTATTCCCAGAGCCACTCAAGAATATGCAACAAAATACACTAGACACAATATAACACAGACTGTTAACCATACTCCAAATATTATCCTTGAATTTTTTTTTAATTATAGCTTACATTGTTTTCCTCTTACATCAAAAACTACTTTATAAGGAAATAGGAATCATCCTGTATTATTCCTAATTGTTATATTTGTAAATCTTTAACCTAAAATACAATGGAGTCTCTTTGTACTGTAGTGATCATGTGACTATGTAATATAATATATTAATTTTTTACTTTAATAGGGTGGCTCCCATGATAGCGACATTTGATGTTTTAATCTGAGTCTCCCTGACCCAATCTTGAATTTTGTTTTATATGTACATACACGAGACTATAGGTCAAATAAACTATATCTGAGTCCGAGAAAAATATCGCGATTCATTGATGCACCGATACAGCCCTAGCAGACACTAAAAATAAAACAGAAAATCGAATACAAAATTACACAAATGCAACACAAAAGGAAGACCGAGCGTACCGATGTGAGTATCGACTTCCATGATCTTCTCAATGCTGGAAGGTTCAATGAGAGGCGAGGTGACCCTCTTCTCCACGGCCAACACTACTCCTTCATTTGTCTGTATACCTATTGCCGTAGAGCCCAGCTGTGACAGACAACAACAGTCACAGTTCATGCATCGTAAATACATCTTGTAACGAGACAATCTGTTAAATATTATGTAGATCTTACCATTTTAGCCTCGACCGAAACCTTTGCGCGGAACCAGAAGCTTTTCTAAAATGACGTTATGACAGGTCGAATCACTGGTCTCAAACTGATTATGGACGAAGTCAATTTGTAAACACAAACCGCAAAGACGGTCAAGGGTCGCAAGCCTCAAAATAAGGCACAAAAAGAGCGCAGCCAAAGTGGCCTTGGGTTAATGTCCATTTTGAAGGGCACCAAGGCCAATCTGATTCTGATCAAAGTGGCCTTGGGTTAATGTCCATTTTGAAGGGCACCAAGGCCAATCTGATTCTGATCAAAACGGAACCAATAATTTTTTTTTTAAATTATGTAATCTGTTGATTGTTCACTGACACTGGGCGAAAAATTGGTGCTGCCTTTGCTTCACATTGCTTCACATGGCTTCACATTGCTCCATTCAAAGTTTGTTTTCACAGTGAAATATTGCATTATTGAAATAAGCACGTCTTGGTAAATATCATAGTCAATAGCATCACTGTGGACCATTACTATCACTGTGGACCATTACTTTCACTGTGGACCACTACTATCACTGAGGACCATTGCTATTATTGTTGTTTTTAATGCAGGCTAGCCCATCCATGTTGTTTTTAATGCGGGTTAGCACACCCATGTTGTTTTTAATGCGGGCTAGCCCATCCATGTTGTTTTTAGTGCAGGCTAGCCCATCCATGTTGTTTTTAATGCGGGCTAGCCCATCCATGTTGTTTTTATTGCATCACAGTAATTGCCGCTGGTGTCTATGTAATCTGTTGCAAAATCAGTACAACGGTTTTCTGTAGAAATTAACCCCTGGCTCCAGTTGCCAGCTGCAAGACAAATTATGGCTCACCTTGTTATGGTATTATCATCTAGTAAGTAGGGGTGGAGGCCTGAAAGGTGCTCTACTGAGAAAACCCAGGGAATAGCCCCAGCGCTTGTTAGTTGTCAGTACAATATAAACAAATGGCTGCAACTGTTCATGGCGTAGCCTATTTTGGCAGAGCTGGAGACAACTTGTGTTACCCGATGTTATCCGATGCGCATTTGAATATTCGGTGCAACATTTTAAGATCCGTTGCCGCTGGATATGTTTTCTGCAAAAAAAAAGGTTTGCTTAGCTGGGTAACATCTAGGGATTTGGGGATAGATTATTATTTTATTTGTAACAGAGAATCCAACCCTCCCAATTTCGGCACGAGGCTCTCTGTTTCACAGTTCAACTCTTAACACGCCATTTTATGGCATCAAAACCTCCCGATAACTATGCCTTTTCCACATAAAAAATCTGCTTAATTCAGAAAGCATTGCGAAGTAGTTTAATGCCACCGCCAACTGAGTGTATTGCTCTAATTATTAGTGCCTGGGAACAGTGCGCTGTCTAAGTTACCAAACTATTCGAGCTATGGTCATTGTCAACATTGTAATCACATCAAAGCCAAGGCATCGTCGACCACACGCAGGAACAAGCAACAAGCACAATTACCATGGCAACGGTCAAGACTTGTGGTGATAGGCACTGGTCACACACTTTTAGAGTAGATGACAACTAAGTGTCGTTCATACAAACATTACACAAGGAATCTGTCGATGCATTTGTGCAACACATTTCAGTATACTATTCAATGTGTTAAAATTAATCCTCAACCGTTGGCATTGCATTTAATAAACATTACTACATTAGATGATTTTAAGAGTCCACTTTTGCCATGTGCATTATTTATCACAACTAAGAATTAAAAAGACACACTGGACTACCAAGTTTATAATAAAATTATTTGGTATAATTGACTTTGCAAGAATGTTTCCATTATGTTGTCAGCTCTTTTATTTCAAAAAAATTGAGGGCTATTTGTAACAATGTGCTAAGGGAACATGTCAATCATGGTTTATTACTACTGTCTACAACTCTACATGAGGCAGTATCTCATGTGATGTGGGAATGCCTGATTATGGAAAAATGCATACAAATTACTAGAACAGAAGTTACAGAACAGAAAAGGTTTAAATGCATAAAAAACCTTACTGTGAAATTGTGAATCATGTTTAGTGCTCTATCAGCAGATGAGTTGTCTATATGTTCAACAAATTATCATTTTACACGGTTGCAATGATTCTGATTCGCCACGGTATTTGGTATCCCTAATGATATAGACAAAAGTAAGTTTTTGTAAGTTTGCAGTGATACAAATAAAATAGGAATAGACTATTATATATTACTTTAGGTCAAATTTAGGTGCTATTGCTATTACTTTTGAAGTAATCTCATCTATTACTATCATAGAAAAAACGACTATTACATATTACTATTACATATATTAGGAAACAGGTTTTGTTAATTATAAGTCAGAGGGAGTATTTAAGAGTAAGTTAGTTTCGGACTCTGTCAGGGAAGTCAGCGAGCGTTAATAGGGTTGTTTACCATATGAAAATTGAGAGTATTTTTTCCCGGATTCAAACACAACGAGTGATAAAAGGGAGTTTGTTTACAGGTCGTGAATTCAACTCGTGCATCGAACTATCGTTTACATTGGCTAATATATATATATATATAAGATAAATTACATACATTAGGTAATATCTGACATAGTGGTAGTAAACATTTTCGGTAAAAAGGAATTAACAGCAGGATTTTAGCGTAAATTAGTACACACTGATTTCGTTGTTTTGTTACATAGTGTTCTCCGTATTCGCTAGGTGACAGGTTTTTTTCTCATGCGAGCTTAATAGAAGACATATTTAGCAAATATATTAGCCTAAAGTGTTCTTTTGATCACAAAAACAGCCTTATTCAAGGCTAACGTAGCAAACTAATTCAAACTAAATTGTATGATGGCGCCGTGCAAACGGCAGTTAAAGGCCACAAGGCACTTAATTTGTGGCAGATGCAGTAACTGGGTGGACTTCGTCAAGTCTGGGTGCGAGAAGTCCTAGGCTGAGGTCCAGGCAGATAGTTTTAGTTTTGAGTGTAGGGGATGTACGAAGATGAAGGAACTAGAGGTGGAGTTGGAAGAGCTGAAGCTGCTCGTTGGGGCAATGGTGGGAAGGGAACAGGGGGGTTGTGCCAGTAGTTCCCGTGGGGGAACAGTAGACGATAAAGTGGGGAAAGACACAAGAGATGCTAGGGAGAGCTCACCTCAGCCTGGGAGGAAGCTGAGAGGAGGGAAGGTGACAGGTCGTAGGGAGACGGGAAGGAAAGGAACGGGAGGGAAGACAACCGGAGTGAAGGAGAGGGGAGTAGGGGAGACAGGAGGGAAGGAGAAGGGAGTGGGGGAGACGGGAGGGAAGACAACCGGAGGGAAGGAGAAGGGAGTGGGGAAGACGGGAGGGAAGACAACCGGAGTGAAGGAGAGGGGAGTAGAGGAGACAGGAGGGAAGGAGAAGTGAGTGGGGGAGACGGGAGGGAAAACAACCGGAGTGAAGGAGAGGGGAGTGGGAGATACAAGAGCAAAGGAGTGGGAAGTGGGGGAGACAGGTGGGAAGGGGTCAGGACATAATGTGATGGAAGGGATCGAACGGAAGAGTTATTATGCAGCAGTGATAGAGGGGGTGAGGAAGAGAGCGAGGGTGTTTGTGGGGGATTCGATAGTTAGGAAGACCGACAGAGTCTTAAACAAGGGAGATGATGTGGTGGTCTGCATGCCTGGAGCCAAAATAGAAGCGATAACTGAGAGGGTAAATAACATAGTAGGTTCGGGTAAGGGTGGATCTGTTTTAGTACACGTAGGGACAAATAACGTAGAGAGGGAGGGTACAACTGCCATAGTTAGGAAATATAGGCAGTTGGTCAGAACACTAAAACAGACGCGGTTTGAGCAGGTAATACTGTCAGGGATTTTACCTGTAATGGGCAGGAGGTGTCACAAATATCGAAATTGTCGGGGGATGGCAATTAACATGTTAGTCCAGAAGCTATGTAGGGAAGAGGAAGTTGGATTTGTGGATTTATGGGGAATTGTTTTTGGGAGGGCTGATATGTACATGAAGGATGGGCTTCATCTAAGTGGAAAGGGGGCGGCAGTATTCGTGGACAAACTTTCAGCAGCAGTAGATAGTGACACGGGTACAATGACAAATATTTTTGGAAGTAAACATTGTTTAAACTAGAAGTGTAGGGGGGTTACCTAGAGGTGTCTCAAGCAGAACAAGAGGCCAATAGCACAGATAAACCAATATTATATCATCCGAAAAACATCTCTGAAAAAGGTTATAGATGCGTATGTTTAAATGCAAGGAGCATAGTAAATAAGAAAAACGAGTTAAACATTATGGTAGAAGATATTGACCCTCACATAATTGGTATAACTGAATCATGGGCCAACACATATATATCAGATGCTGAATTGGGACTGACAGGATACGTAATGTTTAGGAAAGATTGAATAGGAAGAAGTTATTTTATATGTTAAAGAATCTATTCAGGCTTATGAAATAAAACTAGAAAGGGAAGCAGACTGCGATGAAGCTGTTTGGTGCAGAATTGTTTCAGGAAATTCAAAATTAACTGTTGGATTAGTTTACCGAAGTCCAAACATAAACGAAGAGGACAATACAAAAATAAAAAACGCTATAAAGGAAGTTAGTAAAGGGGATTGTATCATAATGGGAGATTTTAACCATGGACACATACAATGGAATTCTCTAGAGAGCACAGGGATTGAGGACCAACAATTTCTATTTTTAATCCAGGATAGCTTTCTTACTCAGCACGTGCTAGAACCAACCAGGGGAGAAAATGTATTAGATATAGTTTTGTCATCACAAAAAGAATTAGTGGACAATGTAAACATATTTGAACCATTGGGTAACAGGGACCATAATCAAATACATTTTGACATCAATGTAAAATCAGAAAGTAAAAATAAGAAAGCATACAAGAGAAACTTCCACAAAGGTAACTATAAAGATATGAGAAAATACTTAGCAAAGCTAGATTGGAATAACATGCTGATGAATAAGGCCGCAATTGAATGTTGGAATATTCTAAAAAAAGAAATTGAGAGTATCATCGATACATTTGTTCCCTTCCAAAAAAAAGGAAAACGGTGTAGAAAGAAACACTTGTCAAAAGAGGCTATTATAAAAATAGTGTTAAAACAAACTATGTGGAGGGTTTATAGGCGTACCAGAAAGGAAGAAGACTATGCAAATTACAAAGAGGCACTTAATGCAGCTACAACTGAAATCAGACAATCTAAAAGAAGCTATGAGCAAAAACTAGCATGTAACATAAAACATGACAGCAAGAGTTGTTATGCTTATGTCAGGAGTAAACAAAACGTACAAGAAAAGGTTGGACCTCTAGAAGACAGTGCTGGAAATATAGTATCACAGGGGTTTTTAATGGCGGAAGACTTAATGGTTACTTCAGTTCAGTGTTTACAAAAGAAGATATTAGTTAATTACCAGTTGCTGATGCTAAATTTCAGGAGGCTAAATCTGACTATTTCGGTCCATTAGTTGTAACTCCAGAATTGGTAGCTAAGAAAATAAAGGTAATGAAGGATAACAAATCACCGGGAGTGTATGGGATTCCTCCAAAATTACTAATGGAAACAGTAGAACAAATCAGTATACCACTTGCAAGAGTGCTCAACTTGTCATTAAAAGAGGGAGTTGTTCCGTTTGAATGGAAAGAAGCAAACATCATACCATTATTTAAAAAGGGTTCGAGAAATAAGTCAGAAAATTACAGACCTGTGAGATTAACGTCAGTGATTTGTAAATTTTTAGAAAGGTTAATTAAAGACCATATGGTGGATTTCCTCGTTAAGCATAAATTATTAAATTCATCTCAACATGGATTCCTTAAAGCGAGGTCATGCTTAACAAATATGTTATGCTTTTTGGAAGAAATCACTAAGTGGATAGACGTGGGATCGCCAGTAGATATTATCTACTTAGATTTTCAGAAAGCTTTTGACAAAGTGCCACATCAAAGATTACTACTTAAATTAAAAGCCCATGGTATCGGGGATAGCATAACTGACTGGATAGAACAATGGCTGACTGACAGAAGACAACGAGTTGTAGTAGATGGAGAAGTTTCAAATTGGAAATCGGTTTTGAGTGGGGTACCTCAAGGATCAGTATTAGGACCTATATTATTCTTAATATATATCAATGACTTGGACGACAGTATAAAAAGTAACGTACTGAAATTTGCGGATGACACTAAACTGTTTAGAAAGGTTAATACTGATGGTGATAAACAACATTTACAAAACGATCTAGACAGATTAGTGAAATAGTCTGAGAAATGGCAGATGCTGTTCAATTTTAGGAAATGTAAATGCCTACATACAGGACATGGGAACTTGAATATAAACTATAAAATGGGAGATACTGTTCTGGGTAATACTGTAAAAGAAAATGACTTAGGAGTTACAATAAGCGCTGATATGAAAGTTTCAGAGCAGTGTGGTATTGCAGCTTCAAAGGGTAATCAAATTCTTGGATTGATTAGAAGAAACATAACATACAAGGGAAAAAAAGTTAATTATACCTCTTTATAAAGCAATAGTTAAACCTCATTTAGAATACTGTATACAAGCATGGAGACCATATCGTAAGAAGGATATATATACGCTTGAACGCATACAAAGGAGAGCAACTAAAATGATTCCAGAACTTAGAGACCTTAGTTATGAAGAACGCCTGAAAGAATGTGGTTTAACAACTCTAGAGACAAAGATGTTAAGAGGAGATCAGATTGAAGTTTTTAAGATATAGAATGGGTATGAAAATATTTATAGAAATATGTTTTTCTCACTCAAGAAGGATAGCAGAACTAGAGGACATGAGGTAAAATTAGTAAAGGATCAATGTAGATTGGACATCAGGAAGCACTCGTTCTCACAGAGGACAATAAATGAATGCAACAAATTGTCTACAGATTGTGTAACTGCTAGGAGCGTGAATATGTTTAAAAACAAGGTTGACACATATCTCAGGAGGGCGGTTTATAAGTAGATGAACATTGTTGGACTCTCGATAAGCCAATGGCTTCCTTGTCCACTTGCCATCTGGGCCTTTGGCTTGGATGGCAAATCTTGTTAAATCTATTACATGTCGGTCCATAAATAAAGCATTGTCAATTGTTTGATCTTAATGTGCTTTGTTTACCAGTTGTTATTGCGAATTATTATATTAATGAAGTACACAATTTGTACAATTACCATACTGCCATACAGGTAAATATATTGATAGTTACTCCTGTGTTTTAAGACTTAGTCAAAATGATTACGTACGTAAATAAACTAAATACAGTCGAGCCTCGTTATAACGCGGTAGTCGGGGTCCACGACTTCGCACAGCGCTGTACGCGAGGCGCTTTATGTGTTCTCGTATCTGCCACCAAGGTCAGGGAGCTACTAAACAACAGCGACCGCCGCCCGCTGCACCAAGTCTTTTATGGCAATATGCAGTTTATGGAACTTATTAAACGAGTATACTAGCATCAACGTGTATTATTTTTAAATGTCACACCCTCTTGACTCTTGAACTGAATAAAACACATGTACGTAAACCGCTATGGAATAGATCTACTACGATGATGATGTACTGGACCAACAGGCCTACGAATCGAAAATAATAAACTGGACCTGAGCAGCCGAAAACGTATATGATTTTACAAACGTAGTATACAAGCTGATAAAACACAGACAAAGACAATAGGAAGAATTAATGAATGTTTCACTTCGTCTTTCAACCAATCTCGACCGAAGCATAAATTTATTACGCACCACTTAACATCGATTCATCATTTCATATGCGGATGACGAATTCGTATTTTCGCCACCGGTAGAGCCTTGGGTTAGGAATTTGGGATGTTGGTTTCACGTCGCGAAAACGATTAAATTTACGATGTAATGGAAGCATGTAATTTCACCCAAGTGTTATGTTGGCACTGCATATTAAATGCATTTAAAACGGTTGATCTGATTCTTACGCGAGGCGTATTTGTGAATCTCGATTGCAATTTACAAACCGTCGATGCGAAGCCAGCGACAGCGATTGATGTCGGCGGCAGCGCAAAACAAACAACACGCAGTTCATTGACATTGTTCACCTAATGTTTCTTGATAATTGTCAAAGCAATTCTAAGTAGGTTTAAGCGGGCCCATTTGACATTTTCCCCTGGCGGCAGAAATTCGGGGTCCACGACCGACCGCGTTATATCCGAATCCGCCTAATAACGCGACGCGTTAAAACGAGGCGCCACTGTATACATATATATATATATATATATATATATATATATATATATATTATATATATATATATATATATATATATATATATATATATATATATATATATATATATATATATGTATATATATATATATATATATATATATATATATAATATATATATATATATATATATATATATATATATATATATATGATATATGATCTGCTTCCACTGTGCCTCCAGCATGAAGTGTCATTGGAGACAAATGATCTGCCACCACTGTGCCTCCAGTCTGGTGTGTCATTGGAGACAAATGATCTGCCTCCATTGTGCCTCCAGTCTGGTGTGTCGTTGGAGACAAATGATCTGCCTCCACTGTGCCTCCAGTCTGGTGTGTCATTGGAGACAAATTATCTGCCTCCACAGTGCCTCCAGACTGAAGTGTCATTGGAGACAATGATCTGCCTCCACTGTGCCTCCAGCCTGGTGTGTAATTGGAGACAAATTATCTGCCTCCACTGTGCCTCCAGTCTGGTGTGTCATTTGATACAAATGATCTGCCTACACTGTGCCTCCAGCCTGAAGTGTCACTGGAGACAAATGATCTGTCTCCACTGTGCCTCCAACCTGAAGTGTCACTGGAGACAAATGATCTGTCTACACTGTGCCTCCAGTCTGGTGTGTCATTGGAGAAAAATGATATGCCTCCACTGTGCCTCCAGTCTGGTGCGTCGTTGGAGACAAATGATCTGTCTCCACTGTGCCTCCAGTCTGAAGTGTCGTTGGAGACAAATTATCTGCCTCCACTGTGCCTCCAGTCTGGTGTGTCATTGGACACAAATGATATGTCTCCACTGTGCTTCCAGTCTGGTGTGTCATTTGAGACAAATGATCTGCCTCCACTGTGCCTGCAGTCTGGTGTGTCATTGGACACAAATTATCTGCCTCCACTGTGCCTCCAATCTGGTGTGTCATTGGAGACAAATGCAGTCAAATTTGCTGAAGTAACTATGAATTTCCCCGCCGATGTGGTATCGCCTCTGACGCAGGAATCCCCACTTTCCATGTCGATAAACCAAAGAACGGCGCTGATTTAGTGAATCATGATGTAACATGATGTAAGGTTTAATCATCGAATAGGCATTCGCACTAAGAAAGCAAGGGATTTCCCGGCAGCAATCACTTCCCGGCACTTAACAAGTCATATTCCACATGAAATTGTTAAAAACAAAATGCAACGTGTGTACCGGCGGCCACCAGAGGCGGGCTTCACAGCTACCAGAGGTGGGCTTCACGGCCACCAGAGGTGGGCTTCAAGGCCACCACAGGTGGGCTTTACAGCTGAAAATGTGTTATGCTTTCTCAGGAACATTATGACAGATGACTAGGGCATCGTGGCAAATTGCTGCGGTGCTGTCACTTATTCCGAGCCTTGCGGACAACATACTCTCGAGTGCCAAATAAACGTATAGGCCAAATAATAGTATAGGGTGGCAAATCGGTCAAATTTAATAATAGTATAGTGCGAAAAGGCACTGGTATATTTTTTAGCGCCGAAGATATCTTTCACCATTTTTACTCGACGTAAAACCAAGCCCAAAATGCAACTAGAAACTACGCGGATTCCAGTGTATTTTTTTTTTTTCGAATATGCATAAACTTTGTGTGTATTCGCATCGCCACATATATAGTAGCCACGTTTTATATCGGACAAACACCGGGAAATTTCCATTTTTAACTGGACATTAAAATTTTATTGAAATTAATACCCAAGGCCAATCCAGTTTCAGGGGAAACCGCCGGCAGCCGGTTGCAACAGGTTTGAGGTGCTGTGCATGGCGGCCATTTACGACAACTAAGGATCCTGACCGATTCATCTAATCATGAAATCTAACGGTCTAACGCTTCTGGATCAAAATATAGAATCTGGAAGCACGGGATCCTGCTAAATTCACGACTGTCGTTCAAAAGGATAACAACTTTGTCAGAGGGAGCCACGTGCAGCTCCAGTTGGGAGCAAGTGATTTTAGCGTGAACGGTAAACCACTCCATGGCTGATTGATTAGCAAGAGCAATAGGGAGTGAGAGCGATTGCTCTCATCAACAAATTATGTCTTGCATAATTTGCCACGATTTTCGGAAAATATAGGCTGGAGCAAATGTTTAAATCTAATAATAGTGTAGTGCCAAATAAGGTGCATATAGGGTGGCATTTTTCATCAAATAAATACACGTATAGGGATGTTTATTCGGCCCTCAAGTGTAAAGGAGTTACCTTGATAGTTTCGATGGCATACTCCACTTGGAACAGACGGCCTTCTGGTGAGAAAGTGTTCACGCCGCGGTCATACTATGATCTCGTTAGAAACATATCTGCGCAAGTAGCTAAAACAAACAAGAAACGCCACAAATGACTCTCAGGGATATCTCTGTAAAAGACAACCAATTAGTTCCGAAGCTAGAAAGGCATGCTTGCGTCACACATTTAATACAATTTTCAGACAAATTTGACTTGTTGTCTATCTACTTCATATATTTCATAATGTCTTGTAAGTTTGTAACCAATAGATGACTGCCTGTGGCTACTATAGAGAGGTCAAGCAGAATTCCTACCAGATGAATGCTTGTCTTATGACCTATATGTGCAGAGAAATAACAAGCATGGCTTCTGAAGTGATTAATTCATTATGGGACAAGCTAAAATGCGGGCCAGGCAGACCGGGAGCCATGTCGTCCTCATTTCAGTCATTAAATACTCCACCTCCAAGTTGTTTTTACAGTACTGAAATATTTTGTATTGTTAACTGTCTGCATCTTGTAATGATTGCGCCTACGCGTTCCTCTGATTTATGTAAATACTTCAAGTATTGTATATATTCTTGTCTACCCTTTCCACTTTCAAGAGTGAACAGGGCAGACCGATACTTGGAGGAGCTGTGTAGCTAAAATCCTAAAAAAATATATATAATAAACAAAATGAAACACTGTAAGCACAATTTGATATTGATATTTGGCCACCATAGTTTCAAATTGTTCTTATCATTTGTCCTAGCCCTCCACCTCGATGCCACAGTTAAACACCATTTTCATCTCATCTGACTTTCTATTGCCGCTTGTTTTTATATGAACATGTATGACCTTCACACAAAGTCCGCATGGCGTTGCTACTCGTGACAACCTTTTATGATGCTCATCCAGGACGCCTAAATTTCACCTATACAGGGTGAATAGCAAACTGGAAGAATATGTGGACCTGTTTGTCTACCACCCATACAAACGTGGATATTAAACGTGAATAGTATTAAAATAGTCCATGAATATAGTTTGCATTTTTCTGTTTAACCATACTGTTGTGTGCTTTGTTGCATTTGTCATGGAAATAACATTTGGATACTATTCAAATGCAATCTGTATATGCACAACACCTCCGAAATGACCAATTAATTTGCCAAAGCATCAAAGATTTTCAATGTTGAAGCAACCAATATTATGCTAATTTGCAGAAACGTCCAATAATTCGCTGCCGAACCAAAGCGGTATTACGGCCGACGCGACGAAACGATGGTTGGAATGCCCCTTTGTCTGAATGCACCATCGCAATGCCCTAACTGCTTAGTCGGAATACGCCAAAAGCTTGGTTGGAATGCTCCAACTGCTTGGTTGCAATGCTCCAACTGCTTGGTTGGAATGCACCAACCACTTGGTTGGAATGCACCAGCCGCTTGGTTGGAATGCACCAAGCCCTTGGTTGGAATGCACCATTCGTTTGGTTGGAGTGCACCACCCGCTTGGTTGGAATGCACCAAACGCTTGGTTGGAATGCTCCAACTGCTTCGTCGGAATGCTCCACTGATGGTCGGAATGCCCCACTGATGGTCGGAATGCTCCACTGATTTTAGTATACAAATAATTTAACTATGTATATCAGTTTATTACTCCTAAACAATACTTCTACTGCTTCAAAATTGCCACTTTTGAACTGGTTTTATAGGCTTCCTTCAGCCATTTCAGTGTCCGTTTTCTATAAACTGCAGCATTATATTTCACCATTTTTATGCTCAGGCTGTTACAATGATAATAAATTTTAAATATTTTTGTTTTGTTCTAACGCTTAACCCAATTTTGGGGTTAAATGCCCAAGTTAATTTAATTTTGTTTCAAAAAACTGTAAATATGTATCCTTCAATAAATGGAAAAAAAAAATTCTGCAGAAATGTGCAAAATTCATTCAAGATACAGAGAAATCATGACAACAGTGGACTGTTTGTTAATGCAACAAAGCAACTGTCTTTGATCTAAGCAATGTTTCCTATCAGACTGAAGTTCTGGGTCCTGGCGAAAATGCTTGCGAATGTGAAGCGAGCGTCTTGTTAACACCTGGATATTTTTTGGACACTGTAAAAAGACATGGCTAGTACACGAATAGCACTTGTTAAAATTGTAAGTGCTACAACATGTAATCAGTTAAAACCCCAACTAGTGGGGAATCGTTATTAGCCCTCTTGTCACCTATGAAGGCTTTGAATGGAAATGAGGACATGAATACATCTTGCGGGATCTTGCATCATCTAATGACGTTTTGAGTCACAAGAAGCAGCTCTGTAACAAGAAACTATACTACTTTCAGACGGAGCTGCTTCGCATTACAAATACTTGTGCAACCTTCTGTACCATCAATATAACTTTGGATTGTATGCTGAATGGCAGTTCATTGCGACCAGTCATTATAAGAATGCATGTGATGGCGTCGGTGGAACTGTGAAACGGAAAGCCTCAAAGGCTAGTCTTCAAGCTACAGCAGTGGCTCGCATTTTAACTGCAATGAACTTGTATGACTGGGGTGCAGGACACTTGCTTAACATAACATTATGCTTCATCAGTAAGGAGGAAGTGAGTGCTCATGTAGACCAACAGGGAAACAGATTTGAACAGAGGTAAGTTTCTTGTAATGTGGCATATTTGTGCAGTTTGTATTATTCACATAATGTAATGCAAGTGTAAAGTGTAAGATGTAATGTTATTTTTCATGTGTCTGTAGTTACAAGTTTCATGCTACATACTTGGTGTGATTGAAATTGATTAACGAATTTGCTAGTATTTACTTACATTTTTAGTGGTAGGTAGGGCAAAGGTGAGATTTTGTTTTAATACTTTTATGCATGTAGCTGATTTTACTATTTGTATTTTACAGATGGGCAGATCATAAAATCCACAGCCTCGAATTTGAAGATATTATATTCTTATTCGTATAATTATACCTGTGTGGTCTTTATGATGTTCACATTCTTATTTACTGGACGATGTCATAATTTGCCTTAATATTACTGTAGTTGCTTTGGTAAATTATATTTAAAATGTGTTACGACTATTTTAATATATATGTTTACCCTTTGCAGAACACTGCACAGCCTAGTATCATGGGTTGAGTATTGACACAGTGTCATTCGCTTGTCACGGAGAGAATGGCATCAGTGATGGCATCCAAACATGATACATGCGGTGGTTCATATTGCGCAGTAGTCAACTGCCACAATCGAGGGTCAGGGTTCCATTTCTTTAGGTTTCCAAAGGAACCTGAGAGGTAAGTTTCAACGTAATTCATTTGTTGAGTCTTGCTTTATTAAACATGTTTTGAGCCTGTGGATGTGTATAAGGGTTGGGTTAAATTGTGATTGTTAGTTGCAATTACAGATTAGTAATAAATTTACTGTAAAATGCAAATATAATTATATAGTTCATAGGCTGGGCACAACTAATTGCTTTTATAAAATTGAAGATTATATGTACCATTGCTGCTCATTTTTAAATACCTGGTCTGGTGAATTCATACTTGGCTGTAGGTGAAACAGGTAGAACACACATTTTCAAGATACATTGGTTATTTGCTTGCCATCAATAATTTGCAATTATCACAATTTAATTTTATTACATTACATAAAATAATATATGTTATAATTTAAATGTTGTCATCATTAGTTAATGTTTACATTTACTTGTATATGTTTTTGACTGATGTTTCTTGATGTGCTTTATGAAGGGTCTTTATGGGGTCATGCATTTTTGGTAAATACAATGTGTGCACAGTCACTGATGTAGGGCACTATGTTTATGATAGAAGTAAACGATCGCTGCTTAACATTCAAAGATGTGACCTTGAAAAAACTACTGTGGAGTATCGGAGGCAAAACATCCGTGTTTGTCAAGACCACTTCACCATACAATCTTTCATGACTCCTGAGAAGACAAATTTGACGTGGAATGCAGAGCCGACGCTTTTCCATGGTGCAATTGAAAATGTGATGAAACTAATTCCACATCAGCGATCTTTGCTAACATGTAGCACCTCAGCCTGTCCACTTGTACGTATGCCTGTACGTGAACATAATGATCACAGTTACTATAGAGCGAGGAGTAAAGATGATGCAAAAAAAAAGAAAACTGCTGAATCTGTCCTGGTGGATTGTGTGGTTTCTGTAAGTATACAAATCTTCACTTCATTAGTTCCCAACACATACAATCACACAGCAGGTGGTGTATACATGTATAAGCATTTGATTTTAGAAATTGGTTTTATAATTATCTCAATGAATTGCAGGAACTAGTTCGCCTTCAAGGGCATAAAGGTACAACTAGTAGGCCATTGTAACCCCCTGCAACATTACTCATCTCACCAGAAAGTGTGTCCGATGCGGCCAGATCTTTGGGAATGAGCAAAAGAGCATGTGATTTCTTTTTGTCACAATTAAAGAATTGCAGCCGGTCCAGTAAAGGTATTTTTTTCTTAATTATTTTACAATGGTCTAAAGTAGTTTATAAATACATTCACCAAATGTGTATATTTAATTAAATACTGATGTTGTGCATTGTAAAATTCAAAGCTTATTAAACAATGTGTAAAAAATATGTATATTTTTCTGAATGAATCCATGTCAAACTTTAGTAAGATGTTTAAAGTAATTATACAAACATGGACAGGAATTACATTTAGCTGCAAGTATTTGTTGTATGTTAATGTAGGGCATCGGTGGAATAACCATGACAAGGCTATTGCACTGGCTTTGTACTTCAGGAGTCACCAGGCATACTGTGTGTTGAATAAATTGTTTTCCATGCCGTCGGCAAGCACGTTGCTACGATTTGTCAGAGGTATTCGAGTTACAAGTGGAATGTCAGACAGCATTTTCAATCTTCTCGAAATTAAAAGCAAAGTAATGGACGACCAGTCAAAGTGCTGTGTGATTGTTTTTGATGAAATGAGTCTTCGGCAACAGCTATGTTATGATCGTTCGCGAGACACAGTTGATGGTCTGGTGGAGATGCCGAAAAAGCAGGCGCAACCCTGCAATGAAGCACTGGTTTTCATGGTGCGGGGTCTGACTGTAAATTGGAAGCAAACTATTGCTTTCTATTTTAGCAGAAATGTTGCATCGCCTGCCGACCTTGATCGATTGCTAAGGATTATAGTTGAAAAAACTTCTTGCCATCAAATTGCGACCAGTAGCAATGGTCTGTGACCAAGGTTCGAGCAATCGGTCATTGTACCGTTACTTGGGTATCACAGTGGATAAACCATATTTTGAGGTAAAATATGCATGCCATTCGACTGAGTGTCATATAAGATAATTAAATAATTGGCATTTTTGTTGTGTGAGCAAATACATAGTAAATTGTAATAACATTGCACATGTAAACACTTATAACATTAAACATATGTTAATATATTTTATGAGTAACTGTACAAACAAATACATTTTAGTGCCATGGAACAATCATATACGGTTTATATGATCCACCCCACATATTGAAAAGTGTCAGAAACACGCTGAAGAAAAATGACATAATCTTCAATGACACGAAGGTAATATGCATAATTAACAACAGAGCTATCGTATACACTATCTATGTTAACATGTTAACCTTGTTATTGCCATTACATATTGAATAAGGTTGTGGCTATATGATGTCCATTTTGCATTTTTAATGATTATCTACAAAACTGCTTTGAATATGCCATCGAATTTGGTAAGCACTTATAGCAATGTATTCCATATCGAATCTTATTGCACTTTTTATTGTTATATGAAAAACGCATCTTATACTATGTTCTTTTGCATGTTATTTGCTATGTATATATGTTGTACCAATGTGACACAATTTCTTAACATTGTTATCCTAAATAAAAATCCATTCATTCATCATTTAAATCCTTCATTTATTCAACATGTCATCAAGTTGAACAATTGATATATTTGCATGGCTCAATACTTTATGAATCATGAACAAAGAAAACTTATATATTTTGTATGTGCAGGTAGCCTCATGGGAAGATGTAAAGCAGTTTTACTTGGCAGACTGCAGATTGTCGGTAAAATTGGCTCCCAAACTAACTTCTAAACATATTTATCTGCCTCCCTTCTCACCGATGAAGGTAAGGACATTGCCAGTTTATTTACCTAAATATGTATGTATGTGTGTGTGTATTGGCGTGATGACCCATGTCTAAATTAATTAATATTCCTGTAATAACGTTGTGATATGTTCTAAACATGTTGTAAATTTATAAGGAACTGTCATGGAAAATATGTAATCTGTGCAATTTTGTTATTAATCGCATTCAAGCATACATGACAGCTGACTTTGTGAAGAAAGTCAATGATGCCTTCGATGTGTTAAACGTAAGATCTTATGGAAAGAAGGCTGCCTCACCCATTTCCGCAAATAGTATTCAGCATCTGAAAGTCCTGTCAGATATGAAGACAGATTCTGAAAGCTGGTATGTAAATGTAAAGGGTAAAAAATATCGGCCACCCTGTTTTGATGGCCTTATCCAAGACATTAATGTAATTACCGCTATTTATGATGGTTTCGTAAAGAAAGGCCCTTTGAAATTTCTTCTTACTGGCCGCTTAAATCAAGATTGTCTTGAAAACATATTTTCCCAAATTCGATCTAAGGGTGGACACAGATTCAATCCCTCGGCACGAGAGTTTCGCTTTGCATATAGAAATGTATGTTCAACTTTGATGCTGGCTAGCATTCCATCCGCAAACTGTGAGTATGACGAAGATGTCATGCTCACAAGTTTGTCACGTCTGTCCAGTGAAGCATCTAGCGATCCTGCAGACAGTGATGGATGCAATCCAGCATCAAAGCGGCTTACAACAGAGCCTGACATGAAAGATCATGTAATGTCAAGTATTGATTTTGAAAGCACCGCTGAAGTTACTAATGTGCTAACATATATAGGTGGATATTTGGTGCATAAAATCCATGATTTCGATTTTTCTTGTGATCACTGTATGAGGGCACTGTTAACAACAGAGACAAATGTAGTAGAAGAAGGACAGATGTACATGCATCTTAAAGCGTACAGTCATGACAAGGGTGCATTTGGTGGTTTGACTGCACCATCAGCACAACTTGTGCACATTTTGAAACAAGTGGAACATACATTTTTACTATACATTGTTGATCTGCTTGCCAGCAGTGGTCTTTTAAAAGGACTGGAAAAACTTGTTTCAAATCGTGTTGCACTGTCCACCTTACAAGTGTGTTCTTCGCATTCTTTCGTTGTTAAGCAATTAGTTAACTTGTACTTAAGATGTCGCCTGCATTATTACTTCAAATTTTAAATTAGACGACTTATGCAAGTTACACACAAGCGAAACCGAAAAGTTCAGGCTATGTTGCATAAGTAAAATATGCTACCATAACCATTGATCAATGGTGACCAGTATTATCAAGTATATTGTGGGATATTTTAAGTGTGGCAATACTTTCTGTAATAGAAAAGTGTTTTGTGTGTTATGTTAAGGGGAGATATGACAGGTGTAATGTTGTTTTTTTTAATATGTTACTAAAATGTGCTTAATTCGTATTCCAATTGCATTGTAAGTTTACTATAAATAAAGTTAACTTTATTGACATACATCTAAATTAGTTTTACTAATGGATACAGCTTGCATCTACCATGTAATCAAATATTTTTTTTGTAAAATTTAGAGGGTTAACAAATAGAATGTGTTAAAAAATTAACATTTACAATATATCTTTGAAAATTAGGGGAAAATATTCTAATGTGTTGTAATTTTTTACAGGGGCAATAAAACTTTGATACATAGACCATTTTGGTTGTTGCCATGGAAACGAGGGTCTGGCATAAATTGTTCATAATTTATTTCACTCAGAGAAAACAATCTACATTTTGGGCATACAACATAGTAGTAACTATGCAAAAAAATATCCTATCCAGCTGTCACATCTCCCTTTAATCAGCAGTTTAAAAATCACATTTAGGTATTTTTTGCTTCACCTGACTCCAATTTCAATTAAATAAAAAAATAATATTCACTACATATTTCTAATGCAGTTCAAATAATATTTAAATTTTACCCAAATTAACACACTAACCATTACATCCACGAGTGTAGCTAGGCATACATTCATGTGGAAACACAAATCTAAGACGGTGTGGTTGTACATTTTTTTAAAGCAAACTAATTTGCAATCTGGTGCGTATTAGTATTCATAGTGTTAACATGCATTAATGACCTGTTTACTATGTAATAGCACAATTAATTATAACAGCTAGTGAAGAACTATTGCAATGCATGTACATGTAATACAATATCATTCAAAATCTTTGAATGATATATTGCAATCACCAAATACTGGCTTGTAGTTAGTATAGATGGTGCTAGGTAGACCCTATCAGCTGACTTAGCATTTATTACTTTAAAGTGATTGTATAGAAATTATAAATGGTTAATTGAACGATATTGAATATTGCAACATTGTTTCATATTTAAAATGTTAAAATATTTCTGAAATCTTAGTTTGCAAAAAAAAAAAATACATGACTTGGTGGTAAAAAATATTCCTGTTTTTCAACATATATAGGTAATTTTACAGTATTAAAAGGCAGAACAATATATCTTTACCGCTAACGGTTAACTCTAACTTTTTAATAAGTTTTCATTTTAGTTGTCTGTAAAATTTCATGTTTATTACAATTTCATATGATGGGGAATAGACTGCAGTAATTAAGAGTAACAAATGTAGTTCAGATGTACGTTTACATAAACAAATTATAATGGGGGCATTTTTAACCCCTAACTAGCTACGTATAAGTTAGCCAATTAAAACATTTGTAAATGTATTTTAATTCTTTGCTGTTTGTTACAACAGCAATATTTTATTCATTGTAGTGAAATGTTTTATAAGGCAACATTTCAATATTATCAAGAAATAATCGTTTCGATAACATTGGTGCAGCAGCTGTAACATTCTTCAATATGATGATTAGTCATTTCAAAAATGGTATACGTTATGCTAGTTCACTGCATGCAAGTAGTAACCACTCTTTGATGTGTCTACTATGTTAATAAACATTTCTGTATGTTTCAGTTTGCATGTGTCTTTCTTGCATGATTACAAATACAGTCAAACCTGCTTAAGCGACCACCTGTAGACTAATACAAAGAGACAACCTGTCACTAACAACTAATCAACTCCTCACAGGAGCAGATATGTTAAATGACCTGCATTAAGCTGCCACTAGACCACTTTTCAACCACCCTTTCAGTGGTCACTTAATACGGGTTTGGCTGCAGTAAATCGATATTATTAAAATACACCAATTTCATATTGATTGTGCAGTGTGGCTTTGACAATGTTGGTCGACTGTTATGGTAAGTAGATCATATTTTTTATAGTACAGTTAGTTTTTCAATTTGTAATATCTTCAAACATGATTCAATGTACTGTTTTTCTATTAATATGTCGACTTGCAATATATACTAGACAATGTTTTGTTTTATGGTTTATTTTCAAACAAAATATTAAATTCCAATTCTTTTCACATGCAATATTGCCTACTGTTTTGCGGAACCACAAGGTAATCTGCTCACTTTGCACCAGCAATGGTACTACACTGTAATAACTTTGGGAGGGACTCAAACCATACAAGATAGTGAGCATCACTAATATTTCAAGGTGTGATATATATATATATATAATATATATATATATAAAATCAACTGATAAACACATGACACACCTAAACAAAACACTTCTTTCAATTGAAGATTTATAATGTTCTGACACTTACTTTCAGCTTCATCTGCAACTCTCTTGTCAAGTTTATCTGCAGCTATCTTGTCAACGTCTTAGATGTCACTGGTTGTTAACGTGATCTTCATGAGCGGTCATCTTCTCTCTAGATCTGCATGTCCTCTCATGGACGGTGTTGGACAACTGGTGCATCATCACAGTTCGTCAGCTAATGTGTAGCTGCTTCAACTATGACTTTTTTCATAATAATGACTCTCACCTGCTGCTCAAGTGACAACCATGTCTATGGAACCATATCTGTGAAGTACACAAAGTGCCATGCTGGAAGTGAATTACATTGAATTTACAAGAATACATGTGCATGGATCTCATAAAGAATAACTATAAACATAACGAGAACTGTTAATTTAGTCATGAAAATACATTAACTTTCATATATTATTTGTGTGTGCATAATTGTATGTGCATTTGAGTCCACAATTGGGGTAAATTACTGTTACATCAATTCAAATTACAAATACCAATTACAATGTAACCTCCTAAAAGACCAATCTAAATTCCGTATTTAAATAGACGTATATCAACAGAGCAATCACAGCCATAGCATAGCCATAGGCATAAACATTATAGACAGTCATACACATGATAGACAAATTAGACGCCAAAAACCAACACGTATTTTAGAGTTATCATCTTTATCTGATATCTGTATAATATTATCATACATGCGATGGTAAACATATATGACACATATAATGCAACACACAAAACAAAATATATATGCCAATGTGAAATATCCATTGATATCCCCAACTTCAATCAATGTCAATGACAATGTCAATGACAATGATCCGATACCGATGTGTCCAATTGTTCGTTTGTTTTCTTGCATTCAACGGATGTCCAGTTGTATAACCGCGTCAGTTGTGAAGACTACATTACCAAGTTTGAGGAGGTTTGTAATAAAAGCGATAACATTCGAGAACAGTTTGCGTTTGTGCAGCAGATAGGATGAGACATAATCGCATCGTCAACAGCGATTTAAGTTTGCCCTCTCACCCGGAAATGTAACTAGAGAGTTGGCGCATGCGGAATCGAACTACCGGAGAAGCTGAATGTGAAAGTTGTAGCTGCCCTCTACTTGGTGGCGCTGAACGTCAATTTACAAAATGGCGCAGGTCGGAGTGACGCAGCTCGGTATACACTAGCTCTGCTTATACATAGGTTTCCTGAACTTCCTCTACAGAGCGATGACTACGTCGTGACGTCAGGTGTGTGACGTCACGTCGGCCACCGCCTAAAAAAATAATGATGATTCCGGTTCTAACAACCGCGGTCATGTTGCTCTTATATTGCAGTGTGTTCCAAACGAACGCCGATGGTCCTGTAACGTCGAATGACACCTCTGGCGACGTCAGTGACAAAGCGAGAGCGAGAAGCATGCGCCAAATACCCATGTGTCAAGATGAGTTTGAGACTTTGAAATTCAGAGGATTTACCTCAAATACAAATGCAATTCGATATGCAACAGGCAATTTTACTGTTGCAAGGCAGTGCATAGATTGGTGTATGCAGAATGTGCATTGCGTTTCCGTAGAACACTTCTCAAATCGTTTGTCTTCATTTGGGTCGACATGTAGGTATACAGACTACGCCACAAAAGACGTTCAGACACCCAAATTTGAGCATTTGTATACTTATTTCAGGGTTATTGTTCGCTGTCCAAAGCATTTCCGATGCCGCGATACTATGTGCCAAAATGGAGCGACCTGCATTAATGCGAAGGCGGGTGGCAGGGGAGTCACATGCACTTGCGCTGACGGTTGGACGAGTTGGTTTCGCGAGAAACGACAAACCTGCCAAAACCATAAATGCCAAAACGGTGCAACGTGTCGCTACACCTAAAAAATCGGAATCACCTGCTCATGCCCTGCTGGTTACGAAGGTTCCTACTGTCAATGGCCCCTTAGCATCACCGCCACCTCAATTATCACGACGGAGGACAACAGCGCCGGCATGAGTGCAACGAAGAAAACACTGGTCGTGGCGGTTTTCGCTGCCGGTATCGTTGTCACCGGTGTGGCCGCAGCGGCAGTCATTGGGGCCGCGGCATCAACAGCAACAGCAGCAGCTGCGACAACCGGCGGAACAACCGTAGTGGCAAGGTATGTTATGTAAGACGCTGCTCGAATGTCAAATCGTTTCGCTCGTTTCGTTTTTAGAATCATTTAAAAATAGTATAGGCCTATGTTGATGGTTTCTTTAACAAATTACTGGTTTGTGTTGACTATTACGTTTTCCGATAACGAGTTCGTGTTTTCGTACTACCGTTATACCGCCATTGCCTCCATGACGTGTCGAGTAATTAAAATTGTAGTTTTTTTCGGAAATCACGAATTAAATTATTTACGCCACTTATGCATTCATTCAATTATTCCATATCACTCCACGTACACATAAAATATACATTCTTAAAAAATAATGTGCGCACTTGTTTAATCCATCTAGTGCCCACTGCCCCGTTGCATCAACGTCTTCAGCAACGAGAGCGAGAAGCCTATATTTTCGCTCACCGCGGATGCAATTAGCAGCGCTTTTTGGACAGTAAACAAACACACAATATTTTTAACGAATGTATGTTTTTTTATGCGTGGAATGATTGAATGAATGTATTTATATAAAAAATGAGGCAAGAATGTCGTTTAGCGGCGTATATACTTTATATCAATCTAGTTCATGTTATCTTTATTATTTCGTTCCAGGTGTAACCTATCTTCTTAACTTCTGCTTTCGGTACGTTAATAAACAAACACTTTTAATGATACGAAATTCCTAACCAGTTGACCAATGAAAATCGTCGTACATTTCTTGGAGAAAAGAAGGCAGTAAACTTCCAAGATATATGGAGAAGGTGTAATAAACGAACAGTGCAGATTGGCTACGAAAAAACACTATTTCTTATTGAGAACAATTAGTCAAAGTAATATATTATTTATTGATTGTGTAAATGCGAGTAGCTTAAGTACGAGCAGGATCAAACTGAATTACCGAATGTATATCTGATAAGGGATGGCTATGCATGATTGACAAATGGTAGGCTGTCAATAAACCATTTGCTTCCTTGTTCACTTCTGAAGTTTGTAACGGTGCGTTGTGGAGGACGAATGCTCACAATGATTGTTGGCAAGGAATTCACATATAGATACGGGAAACACGAGCGTACGGGGCGTCGCACGGGGCGTCAGCTGTAATATTGGTTTTATGCAAATATGCCCACAATTACCCATAACTATTCATTTCTGGCCCCCAACGACACGCTGCCCGCTATCACATGTCACACATAAACACATTTGAAGACAGAGAGAACAAACAATGACACATTTACGCCTAATATTTATTACAAAAACAAACTAACATTAAACTATGATAATACTAATATTAATACCAATGTTTTATTTTATGATGACATAGGTACATTTAACGTGTTATGGTGCGTACAACTTGTGGGCTGGAAGTGCATTATCTCGTCAACTATCGCATCGAAACGAATATCATTTGTGTCCACTATTGCTGCAATCGCAGTTGTCTCCGCCTAATTACCCTTTTACCACAACCCCCATTTCATAGGCAGCTTAATTTCTGTGGAATTGCCAATCGGTGACTTTAAAAAAAATAAATAAATCTTTATTAAAGGGAAACAAAAGTCATGGTTTTGGGCCTGTGCACCTATAAAAGTTACTAAAACATAACCATTTGCTACTACAATTAAGAATATCACGCTAATGATTTACTATGAATACCTTGTTGAGCGCACATCATCTTAATGTTACGGGCCGTGCCATGCTGTTAGACAACTCTACGCCACGAGTGTAGTAGTCTAGCATATTTCGATCGCCAAATTAAACTGTATTTTGTATACATTTATTAACATATGTTGGCCTTTGTTTACTAAACTAATCCTCCTTATGACAAAATAACCCATTTGATTGAGATTCTACCTTAATTGGTTCTGTGTGTACCAGCATCAATTAAAGGTAAGGGGTTTGATCGTAAACAAATTGTTATCATGGAATCATTTTAATTAGCGCAAACTATATATATTCTAACATATACCGACCGGCCAAACGCGTCTAAATGAAGAATACGCAATTTTGAAATCAACGTTTCGACGGTTACAAATCTCGAATTCTTTTGTAAATGTTGATTGTTTTGAGAAAGTAATTGTTTTTTTACCACGTGACATGTGCATATGCGTAATAGATATATGAGAAGTGTGGGTGTTCTAGGTGGTCATGTTCATAGTTAGGTCAGAAAGTAAAACATCGCCCATTCATTGCACACATTACATTTGATGATGGCGATATATTAAACTAACCTCTGTTTCCGTCGAATACCAGTGCCGTGATTGTGGTACGATCCGTAGGGCTTGCACACAGAGCGAACATAGCTGTAGCGGAGCTTTGCTGGATATTCATTGGTGCCTTTCGCGATACGATTGGCTTGACGAACGCTTCTTATATTGTCAGCCTCCAAGAGACACTCGTTTGTGCCTGTACAGATGGCAAACTATCCAAAACCTGGAAGCGTGGCTTTTCATGCCTGCCTATCAGAAAACACATTGGCCCCTCCCCCTCCCCCATTGCAACAGACATTGTACTCGATTCTGAAAAAAATGCAACCCATGACAGTAGGTCACAATGTACATGAGAAGCAAGCTTAGAGCAAGTACCCAACATGTCAAATAACAGGTATATCGTTTTTTGTAATACCAACATAAATTCAAACCAGTTCTTTTACATCTGAAAGCTATGTAGTTGGAACATTTTCAAGGGTACTTTATAAAGTGCGGATAATTTTAAGCTAATCTATGAATCTTGATCCAAGTGTACTGTCCATTTATATTAGGGAATGCCTAATTTGTTAAAAAACATTTTGGTTGCTTGTTCCATGCTTCCTAAAATATGTAATTTCCGATAAATATGTTGTGTACAGTACATAATACTACACCTATATGAGGGTGTGTGGCAAGAAATGGGAGGTTGGTCGTAAAAAAAAATTGGTGGGAAGTTGGAAGTTGGCCTCACAAATAAATGGGATTGGGTGGAGATGGAACACACAACCCCCCACCCCCCGTAAGACATATTGTATATGTCTTACAGGTCGATGGCTGATGGATTTTGTCAGACTGCATGTTGCAGCACAGTTGCTCAAAGTCATTGTCCATTTCGCAATGATAATTGCACGATCACCAACTTGGTGAAGTAACACTTCCCACTGGCCCTGGATTATTTGTCATGATGCGAATCACAAGGCCTGGCTCCTTATCTCTCCTCTGTAGAAGCAGCCACTTTGTCTGTTGTTCAGTCTGGTCTTTAGTGGCAGCATGAGAGGAATAAAAAGGCACCTTAGAATGATTATGTTATATATTTATTTATTTGAGAATTATTTAATAAGAAAATGTTGGTGTGCATTTCATTTGTTATTTAAACGATATTTACCTGTATCAGCATTTCTATATTTTAGGCTAAATGTTGTCCCTGCCTATTTGTAAACATTTGTGCAATGTGGCATGTTTACGATGATAATATGCAAATTTGTCACTGCAAATTTTATTACCTAAAGTTCATGATTACTTAAAGGTAATTAATCAATTCAATTTTTTTGCTAGTCTCATTTAAAATTAATTTTGCCTGAAAAAAAACCTACCAAGTGTCCCCTGCAACATGCTGGCTCGTCTGTGCCACTTTGTATGTAGTTTTTGTGAAATCATTAGACAAACTATTAAATTAGTTAATGATTGTTCAAGCATTAACTGAAGCAAAAATAGAATTGATGAAAAAACACGATTTTCTTCCTTCGTGAAATTTCGTAACTTTGTCATGTAATCGGCGAGAGGATGGAAGTCTCGCGTATGATCAGCATTGACCAATACAGTGCTTACCGTTTTGGATATCCATTATTTTGATCCTTTCTACGTCTAACGACTAAAGTCAATTATTTTTCAATGATTAGAACGAAAATAGGCATTTTTTTTTTATTAAATTGACTGCGGATGTTATATAAACTATTCATACACTACAACTTTGGACACTATTTAACTGGATTTGCGATAGGCTAAATCAGTTGACGAAGCAGTTTTAAATAAAAAAAAAAAATTGCATGTCGGGGGTGAAAGATTTCTTGGCTTATGTTTGTGTACTGTAGCATGTGTGTCCGTCTCCAGCATATTCAGAGGTGCCAAGTAACATTGCTCCACAAGAAGTGCTAGATCTAACACTTGTCATGAAAAACTCGTGATGTGAGGGTGGTGAAGTTTCGATGCTGCAGGCCTCGTGCTATGGTTCTGGCAGAAGAATGTTTATATTTTAAAGTAGATTTACTTAATTCTTATGCATTTTCCGTTTGAAATGGTGATTTCTGCACATTTGGATTCAAAATGAGTAAATGTTTGTCGTTTTGTGGTATATTTTGATACGAAAGTGGGGAATTGTGAGATTTAGGAGAACATTTAAAAAAAGCGATAGTTCCACTGCCAAAGTGGTAGACTCTGCATTTTCTATCACTTACGTGACGCAGGTGTATTATGTGAACTGCATGACATGCTAATTGATTTAATCCTTAAAATTAGAGTGATCAAGCACAAACTCAGCTCTGCTGGGTATATTATTACAATGTTTAGATATTATACTGTATAATGTATTTGATATAACTTATTTCACTACAGTTGATTGTATGCCCAGAAATACCTAAAATGAAGCTAAGAATACAGAAACCCTTGTACACTTTATAAGTAAATAATGATAATGTAAAAAAAAGCAAAGACATCGCATATATATAAAAAAATTATTAAAAGTTCACAGATCGTGCAAATATCTTATTTTTCTTAGACTGCGTACAAGATATTTGTCAGTGAAATCACCTGTCCGGGTTTTTTAATATTAAATTGTCGATTTTTAGAGTTTTTCGTAACATTAAATTGCACTTTTTCTTCTATTGTTCGTATTTTCTTACAATGCGGTACGAAATATTTAACAATAAAATCGCATTTCCGGTTCTGATGCCAACGTGATATTGTTACAGCACATTTCGGATGATGGCCATATTAACAACACCGGCTATTGCCGGTATAGCGTTGTTTTGGGCACTAAAAGTGCGCTCAAACACATTATTTTCTTTATAAATAAACTTCCTTTTTTGTAACTGATCCGATGGGGAGTGATGCAAAGAACACATTAGCATCGAAAAAATTTGGTAAAAATGTCATTTACTAGCGTTAACAATTTCGGCCAGGTTAATGCACCTTTACCAGTAGTTGCGTTATCCCTTGGCCAGGGCCTTGCGTCATTGCATAATTATCTTTTTCAATGCAACTAATCTATAATTTAATTTATATTGTAAACAGACATTCTGAAAACAACTTAAATGGTGTTAAACATGAACTGTGTGAAGGCAGCACATGCGGTACATATACATGATATAGCCATAGCATATAGGGACGTCCCCCGGGGCTCCGGGTATCGATGCTATTCCGATACGACAAGGCCTAATAATAAATAATACTAACGTGTCCACTAGAACTTCTGCCACTTCACTATCTTTCACAATTTTCAGTTTTAAGACAGTGTACAAGCGATCCCAACATCTTTTATCAAACTCGTTTTTCCTCCTCTCCGCCGCGGAACACAACGGTGCACGTACAACTCGTCTGTCACTGTCAGCCATGTTGCCTGAACGTCAACAAACTATAAGCAAGTCGCGAATGTTCGCGCGTCGACCCCGCGATCACGTGATATGCATCTGATAAACATTCGGCATAGCAAGCTTCGCCTAGCTCCGCCCCTGTGGTTTTGCGTCATAAACACTTTTCGCAACTTTTCTTAACGAAACAGTAAAGATGCAAACATATGCATCTGCCTTATTAAACGCATTTGGGCGGGCAGTATCATTTACAAATGTTTATTCTAATACCAAGAACATTATATTATTACATGAACAGCAAATCCCTTACCTTTAATGTTACATGTGATTAGCTCCTTTTGTACAAGTAGTATACATGATAACCTGAACAAGCAAGGATGGATTCCATGTTTCGATGGTAACTAAAAATAGATTTTTGGGAAAACCCTGATGATATGATTACATGGGCATCATCAACGCTCCCTGGCGACGAAAAGACGGGTCAAGGAGTAGTCAAGGAGTCCTCTAAGAAGGGTCAGACGTCATCCGACGTAAGGGAGCAGCGGCGGCGTCGGTGGCGGCGGGGGCGGCGACTAACATAACGTGGCTCAAAGGAAACGAGAAAGGAACAAAACACGGCATTGAACGAGTGCACACGTATTTTATTGAACAATACAAGCATGATACAACAAGGGTAGCCTGTAATATCATTACGACTACAACTATGCTGTGCACCACTCCAGAGGTCGTGAGCTGAGGGGTGTTTACTATCACCCCAGTAGTTCAATTGGTTCCGAAGAGATGCCAAGGAGTGCTGTTGTTGTTGTTCTGCGCGCCCCACCCCACCTGTCAGCAGATGTTCCATGTTAAAGAAAAAACAGAGGGAGGATATACCACTGCCACAAGCCCCGCCCCACCTGTCAGTAGATGTTCCATGTCAAATAAAACACAGAGGGAGGATGTACCGCTGCCACAAGCCCAGTCCCACCTGTCAGTAGATGTTCCATGTCAAAGAAAACCCAGAGGGAGGATGTACCGCTGCCACAAGCCCAGCCCCACCTGTCAGTAGGTGTTCCATGTCAAAGAAAACACAGAGGGAGGATGTACCGCTGCCACAAGCCCAGTCCCACCTGTCAGTAGATGTTCCATGTCAAAGAAAACACAGAGGGAGGATGTACCGCTGCCACAAACCCAGCCCCAACTGTCAGTAGATGTTCCATGTCAAAGAAAACACAGAGGGCTGATGTACCGCTGCCACAAGCCCAGCCCCACCTGTCAGCAGATGTTCCATGTCAAAGAAAACACAGAGGGAGGATGTACCGCTGCCACAAGCCCAGCCCCACCTGTCAGTAGATGTTCCATATCAAAGAAAACACAGAGGGAGGATGTACCGCTGCCACAAGCCCAGCCCACCTGTCAGTAGATGTTCCATGCCAAAGAAAACACAGAGGGAGGATGTACCGCTGCAACAAGCCCCGCCCCACCTGTCAATACATGTTCCATGTCAAAGAAAACACAGAGGGAGGATGTACCGCTGCCACAAGCCCAGCCCCACCTGTCAGTAGGTGTTCCATGTCAAAGAAAACACAGAGGGAGGATGTACCGCTGCCACAAGCCCAGTCCCACCTGTCAGTAGATGTTCCATGTCAAAGAAAACACAGAGGGAGGATGTACCGCTGCCACAAGCCCAGCCCCACCTGGTAGTAGATGTTCTATGTCAACGAAAACACAGAGGGAAGATGTACCGCTGCCACAATCCCCGCCCCACCTGTCAGCAGATGTTCCATATCAAAGAAAACACAGAGGGAGGATGTACCGCTGCCACAAGCCCCGCCCCACCTGTCAGCAAATGTTCCTTGTCAAAGAAAACACTGATTGAGGATGTACCGCTGAAAACAAGCCCCGCCCCACCTGTCAGTTGATGTTCTATGCCCAAACAAGGCTGATGCTGTTGCTCAGCAGATAGAAAGATTTACACTAGGCTAAGATTTCATGTAGACTATCTGTTCATTGGCAACATATGTATGTGAGTCTTCAAAGAAAAAGTTATTTCGCCAGTCTGGCGAAAAGCCTTTGATTTTCTTTCACCAATTGAAGCATTCGACAGGCGCGATTTGGCGAATATCTGTGGCAAGCATAGTTACACATAGCAATGACAAATAACTGTGTCCATCGGTAGTTACCTGGTTGGTTATCTGAAACCAACATAGTCTCCATTCGGTTCAGGGAACTGATGGCATGGACTGTACATGAGGGTAGAGTCTTCTTCCTAGGCAACCCCAGATCAAGGACACAAATGGGGTGTAGCAGGATCTCCTGGGAAACAAGAATATATTTTTATTAAAAAATTGTCTCTAATAAAATGATTACGTAAGTCAGGGTCCTAGCCAGACACACGCCTCTTCACTTTATATGGGAAAGTGTACAAGTTGTGAATTTGTGTAATTTTATAAACTTAGTATTTTGCGGCTAATTTCAGTGTAAACATTTGTGTGGTATCCACAACATATATGTAATCTTAAATAATTTGTGTAAGTTACCACTTATATTGATATTAATGTTCCATATGTATTGTTTGCAAAGCAAACAGGTGTTAATGCAAAATTGTACTATTGTATTGACATGACAATAAAATGTCCATACAACAGTATTGCTTATACGATGAAATAATCGTTTGACAACACATGGTGTAATTAATAAGACGGTCATGCGCGAGTGATAAATGCAACAAAATATTAAAGTATAATGTTAGATATTTTGCAAACAATAACTTTATATTTAACTCAAACCACTGGCGACATCAATGTGTTCCTTTACTTGTGATTCACCCTACAAATGTTTATTTTAGTACCAAGAACATTATATTATTACATAAACAGCAAATCCCTTACCTTTAATCCTTCACGCGTAGTCTAGGTTAACAGGTTTACAAGCCCTCAATCAACCGGAGACATGATATTCCACCTTTAAAGCACATTCTGAGTAAACCACTAGCTCGATATTCTGGAATTTAGCTGCACATGGTTAGCTTTTTTATAGGTGCATAGTCACAAAAGCATTAAGGAATTTTTGACTGTTTGGAGTAATTTTGTAATGATGCGTAAGTTTTGCTGTGTTATTGGAAACTGGTACAGTTAACAAGATACTAATGCGATGTTTAAATCATTCTGCTGCTGCATTTAATGCGTTTTTGTGGTTCATATGAAATGTACAATATCAACCGCCTTTCGCTGCAGCGGTGGTGGCAACGTAGCAGAAATCGGCCGCAAAGCTGGATCCTCAACAATGGCGTCAGTCATGAGGAAATGGAATAAGGGAGCTGGGAAACGACGTGATTCGGACGACGAGGAGGAGGACGAGGCGTCGATCACAGAAATAAGCGTAATCGACTCCTTGTACGCCCAAGTAAAAGGATTGATGATAGCAGAAGATGATAAGCCAACTTCTGGGAAATGAGTCCGCGTGAAACTGTGGTGGTTTGTTGCAACCCGGATTACTGACGTATGGTGAGATTGGCTCGTTGAGATTCCTCGGTGGCGGTGCCTACCTTACCCAGCAAACTCATTGAATATTTGTAGAATGTTCTGTAAGACTTTTGTTGAGGCAGTTCAGAAAATGTTTTCTAGAATTGTTATACACAGTTCTGTGGAATTATCGTTGTGGCATTCTATATATTTCTATAATAACATTCTACTATGCAGTGTAGAACTCTATAAAGTTACATATCAATGAATAGAAGATTGTTTATATGCCCTTAATAATTCAGTATATTTGGAATTTTTTATAACTATATAGATTTGTTTGCTAACGGCTACTGAGATTACGTTCGTCCGAGTATGCGCATTCTACGTATTGGTGGCAGTGTCGGTATCATTACGGTTGCTTGCCTGGATGTTGGGGTTCTAGGCTTGTCAGGCTTGTAAACACCCTCTTTTAATTTTTCGTAATTTATTTATGTGACAACTCGGCTTTTGCATATCAATAAATTATGTTTCTTCGTGCTTGATGGCTTTGCCTTGTGGGTTTTCTAGTGCTTTTATATGTATATTGTTTGGTGTGGATTCCGAATGGAGTCGGCATAATCCATATGTCGCCTCATTGATGCTTTATAGAGTAACGTAAAGAAGATAGAGTCCATAAGTTTAAATGTGTGTCTGATGAGGCCTAATATTTGAACTATTTTCTGCACCGTAGTGTCAATATACTGGCGAAATTTCATTGAGCGATTGAAACTTACTTATATGTCTTGTTCTGTCTCTGTTGTGTCAAAGTCGGTCACTCCTTCGTCTGTGTTAGTCATGGTGTACGTACGTACGGTATTTTGGCTTGCCATCTGTTCAATGTTTGCACTTCGTCGGATTAAAGTGTAGCTGTCATTTCTCTGACCATGCTGTTAGTTTATTGATGTCTTCTTGCAGTATTGTTTGTTCGTTTCACACCTAATATCTCTGCAAAAAAAAAATGTGTGTAATCAACAAAGATCTTAAGTCCACTGTCAATCCCTTCTGGCTGCCCTCCCAATGAAGGCTCCACTCGTTGTGGCGCTTCTCGTTGAAAGAAATAAGTTAATGTGTTGATAAGTCGACAACGGGGCACTGGATCGAACGTCTGTGCAAAGTCGAAATATCATTGTGTCGATGCTTCAGCCAGAATCGAAAATATCAGTCCATCCTTTCAAGCAGTTGTATAGCACATGACCTGCCTGATCTGAAACCATACTGCTATTTTAAAGGTCGTGGACATTCTTGCGGGCTAATACGTGGTATCGAATACTACTTTCCCAAATATTGCATGCTACACACGTCAAACTGATTTGCCGGTAGTATGATGCTTTCTGTTAGGTTTTGTTGTAAAGGGCTGTCACATTCCACAGATCTGGGCTGCGTCCTTCATTGACGTGTTAAATATGACAAGGAGATGGTCAACCAGCTCATTTACCGACAGGCTGTCCTGATCAGCTGATAACGTTTATCGTTGTTTTCAATGTCACTACTAGAATATCCACCTATTATAGTAGCTTGTCTTGGCTTTTCAGGTTGATGGTACACTAAGTAGACTCACTGATCCTATCCATGCTAAAGATACTCTTCTGGGGTATATGTTGTATATGATGTGTATATATATATATATATATATATATATATATATATATATATATATACACACACTAAAAAGACTCACTGAACCTATCCTTTCTAAAAATACTCTTCTAGGGTATATGATATAATATATATATATATATATATATATATATATATATATATGTATATATATATATATATATATATGTATATATATATATATTTACATATTATATCATATACCCTAGAAGAATACGTAGCATATATATATATATATATATATATATATATATATATATATATATATATATATATATATATATAATATTATATATATATATATATATATATATATATATATATATATATATATATATAATAGTATATATATATATATACATATATAAAGAGAGATATATATACATATATAAAGAGATATATATATACATATATAAAGATATATATATATATAATATATATATATAGGCATTCGGTAACTCGACTCCGCATGCGCCAACTCTCTAGTTACATTTCCGGGTGAGAGGGCAATCGACCTCATAAATCGCCGTTGACAATGCGATTGCGTTTCATCCTATCTGCTACACAAACTCAAACTGTTCTCGAATATTATTGCTTTTACTACAAACCTCCTTAAACCTGGTAATGTAGTCTTCAAAACTGACGCAGTTATACAACTTGACATCCGTTGAATGAAGGTAAGAAAACAAATGAACAATTGCACGGATAGCCATATGCCATCGCCATCTGGGACAGTGTCAGTGAGTGTAGGTATATTACAAAGTGCAAAGCTTAGTGCAGAAATATTAATATTTCAATGTCTCAAATTAATGTCATGCATTTCAACATGAAGTAGTGTTTATAATATTCACATTATACTGTCGGCTAAGTGTACACATACTCAGAGTTCACTATTTCGTAAATCCGTGCATGTGTAATGTGTCAATGTCCATTGTAGACTCGGTGTACATATATTCACCATTTCTACACAGTCTTCACAAGTTTTGTCTCTTCTGCTGTGTGTAGTAGGGTCTGCAAGCTTTGCTTGGTCCATTCCTCTATATTATCCAATGAAATCCATGAAAGGCTTAGTGTGTCTTCAAACATGCAATGGAATCCTTAAACATGAAATACAAATAAGAAATATATAAAGATTATTAAGATATGTACAATGTTTGATGTAAAAAGATAATGTTGTTTTACTACTGTTAATTATAATAACAGTTTCCTTCACAGCATTCCAAATCACACAAGAATCTGTTATATTGTGTATGTTAAATAAGTAACACAGTTGTGTGCGACAGTAAAACACACTTTTACAATTATGTTATTTAATGCAGAATAAGAATTTGGGCCATTCCATATTTTTTTTTAGCTTAAAACAGTCTGATTTGACTGAATTTATTTTCCAATGAAACAATATAAGAGAAGGATAACATAGGCTACATGAATGTGTGTGTGTGTGTGTGTGTGTGTGTGTGTGTGTGTGTGTGTGTGTTTGTGTGTGTGTGTGTGTGTGTGTGTGTGTGTGTGTGTGTGTGTGCGTGCGTGCGTGTGGCCGTGCGTGCGTGTGTTGTGTGTGTGTGTAAAATTATCAGTACATAATTATAAAAGTGCAGATGACGTGGATTTAAATTGTTAAATATCACTACGTCTGGTGCAGCCGAAGTCGCGTGAATACCGGAAGTCACAAATATAATTTTCAAACTGTAAAACTATTTCATTTTAACGAGCGCTACAGTAAAAATAATGAACGACATGCAACAACTGCACATTTATAATTACTATGTTTGCATTAAATTAATCAGATGGCAGTTTTAAATAGTTCGATTCCGTGGATTTTTGAATAGCTGTGTCAACCACATGGCAGTGGCAAAGTGCACTGCACGCACGGCGCTCCCAACCCTGACGAAGTCTGAGACCCATCCAATATAGCTTTGTTAAACCATAAAACTATCACTTAATTTTACTAACGAACTATAACAATTGTGCACTTTTATTACTAGTCCACAAATAAAGTTATCAACAGTATTTTGCATGGCGCGCACACCAGACACAATGAATGAGGGCGCTGGGCGACGCCTGAAGCTGGGCTATAAACGCCAACGCCGGCGGCGCTACCTAAATTTGAGCGTAGCATGCCTGTTTTTTAAACTCAACTTACTTTTTTTGCACATCGGACAATAGTCATAATATACATATCATTATAAAGCTAATATACTAAAGTATCCGAACATCTGGATAATGTATCTGTAGACTTATTATTTACCATTATGTTACGCTATATTACGCAACATCAAAGTTCACAAACGCTTACCTCGGTGAAAATCTCTTCAGACAGGCCCGCCAAATTCTGTGTAGCGTCTACAACTATTCATTGGTTGATATATGTGTCGGTTAAGGTCAGTTGTTTGCTTAAGTAGTTGTACGAAACGATCTACCGCGACCCCCAAAACCAGGTCAACCCGAAGTTCAAGTAAAAAAAGTGATGCGTAAATGTCCGCCCGGCGGCGGCGGTGGCGCACCAAGCGGATTGTAATATACCCACTGAGTGACACTTGTTGATGTTGTGGATATCAATGAAAATTTCACATTGGCATCGCAGATCTATTTTGTTTGATATATTTTATGTTATTGCTGAAATTCATATCACACTTTGCATTTACCATCTGATGTGCCATTTCCAAAGAAATAAAACCTACCCTGTACATGTAAAATTTCCTAGGCAAATGTTCGGCATACCAAGTAAATGATCAATAATGACTGTCCTAATGACAATATCTGTAAACTAGTTATATTAACCTACTCGTCAACCAGAACATTATCGCAAAGCCGATCTCTAGTTTCTTTTCATATTTTTTTTGCATTCTGACACAATCAGACTTGGTCTTGAGTTGAGGTCAGTGTCACTATAATTGGAACGTATACTCTAGCTCTGATAGTATCACATAAACACTTGCGAAATGTAAACGAAGTCGAAGGCCGACACCAGTAAAGTTCTGTTTGAACACTGGATGTCTCAATACGAAAAAAAAACTATATTTAATATACAGTATAGTACAAGAGTGATATTGTGTCCGTCGACGGCGTCGCGGACAGAGTCGTATTTTATGCGAGGACGAGTTATTGGAAGAGGACATCATAAATAATAATTAATCTGTCTGTGGTTATTATCAATTCGCTAGCCCATAGGAATTGCCGGAGTGTTTACACTATGAACATTTAGTATATTATGCATTATATGAATATAATTATAGTAAGTGAACAGTATATTATATTGTTGTTATTAATTATTTTATATGCAATTATTGATTGACGGAAATACGCGGTACGGTACTCAGTCTCGGACCCGTAATTTTTTTTCCTATCAACGTTCCGGGCTATTAACATAAATGGGAGGAGATTTTACAAAGATGACTGTGACGGATCATCACGTGATGTGCATTCCGCCGACTGTTACGCGTTATCACGTGAAGCGCATTCCCTTCGAAGATGGATGGTTGTTTGTGCGCGAATCGATCGTTTGGTGTTTAGTTGTATTCATTGAACTGTTCATATGTGTGAATCATGTTTTTTGCAACAATTTATAGTCAGTCCACACATGACACATGTCACTGGTGTGTTCATATATAAAATTATATAAATGCACATTACACACACACACGCACGCACGCGCGCGCATACGCACGCACGCACGCACGCGCATACGCACGCACGCACGCACACACAAAGTTCTAGCTTCAGTTTCCTGATTTTTATTGTAAACTTCTGACGAACATACAGACACGAACGCTTGTATATAGGCCTAGCTATGCATGTAACATATAATTATTACAATTATGTAGCGAACACACGAACACACGTGCAATGTAGCAGACGATTATTATTTATAGCTCTAACCTAGCCCATATTC
The DNA here is from genome assembly GCA_963662155.1 of Lamellibrachia columna. Lineage (NCBI taxonomy): Eukaryota > Metazoa > Annelida > Polychaeta > Sabellida > Siboglinidae > Lamellibrachia > Lamellibrachia columna. Next base: position 4,421,038 of record OY759275.1, read on the forward strand.
TTCTATTTAGGGCACTTTCCTTATTTATAGTTCTATCCCATAATATTATTCTGTTTAGGTCACTCACGCTGTCGCTCAACTCAGCATTATCGAGTAATCTCCGCTCATTTATGTTAATAGCCCGGAACGTTGATAGGAATAAATTACGCAACCTGGCCGTGGCTGCGTGGATTGATTCTTTGAAACAAATTCGGTTGGCTGCGATCACATCCGATGGTATATGAACATCAATCCTACCCAAAATTATTAATGAATAGTTTTCACAATTCGTAAAATGTTGCCTTGTAATTCAAGTCTGCTGAGCGATAGTTACATGATAGGGTTACGTACCTATAATTGTATACTATAGCAATAATCCGTAGTATACCTGAAAACTTGAGTTTCGAAGTCCGGGAGATTTCAGGCCCACCAAAAGCCTCCAACTGCACCCCCCTTGAGGCTCACGAAAAACCTCCAGCTGCACCCCATTGGGACCTCCAAATGCACCCCTTTGACGGGCCTTGAGGGTCACCAAAAACTTCCAACTGCACCCCCTTAATCATCCAACTGTTTCTCTCATTGAGGCTCACCAGAAACTTTAAACTGCACACAAAAACCTACAATCCGGGATTTTCTTCTTTTCTGGGAGTTTAACAACACATCTGGGAGGGTTGACAAGTATACCACAGTGATATTGTTTTATTTCGTTTATATTAAATTTTGTATAATTCATTAAGTTAAGTAGTGGTAATAAATATCAAAACTGGCTAGTAAGCATGTTAGCTTGTGCAAAATGATGTCTATAAACACCATGCCTAACCTATGAAGCCATGTTACTGAATTTGTAAACCACCTTGGCATTGTCATTCACATTTTACTGTTATGTTTTAACAAATGAATACCCACAATGATTTTAATGGTGCTACTGTTGTTTTAAGAAATCATCCTGGTAAAAATGCTAGTTTGTTCTTTCATTGAAAATCTTTTTATTCCAAACACATGGTATGCATGAATACTACAGGTCTACACAATCCAATTTCACTTGTCTTGAGGTGGTCAGGAGGGTGTGTGGCTGGGGTATCAACATCCCATCTCCCTCCTATTTTAAGGGCCAACCTCTCACCAATTATTAGGACACAAACAGCATTTAAAAACAAACAGAGCACCATTTAATCAATGTTTTAGTACCACCAATTACAATAGTAGAGAATTTATGAAGAAATATATTGAAGAGAAATATTATTTTTAATCACTTCAACCAGTCAGCAATTCAATCAGCCGTTTATTTCATACAAAACAGTACATGAATATATGTCATGTCAACATAACAATAAAACATGTAACAATACTACACTGTACTAGATTACAAGAGTGTGTAAACTGCAAGTACCCATTTCATGCAAAGTACAAAGGAGTTGTACCATTACCTATTTCCAGTACTTTGAACAAAGTTGTTCGTGGATGCAGATATCCTGCATAAAAACAGTTTGCACTAATACTTTTTTTATAATCTGATTATTACAACAATCAATGCTTGGATAGCAAGCATAAGACTAACACTACATTTCATCTAGGTAGGCTGTACAAAATGCTAAATGCAATGTAACACCAAACTTAATATAAATCATAGAACATTATTCGAGACCTTACTCTGTTAAAGAGTACATCATTGTCAGTGCCACATCATTGAATATAAGAAACATCTAACAATCTTTGCTTGTTCCCTTAGTTTATGGAACAAACATTGCAATGTCATCAGCATGACATGACTAACACAATCCACTCAGGGCAGCTCAGCATCTGCTTTTCTTTCGAAATTACACATCATAACAAAATGATATTCTATGCAAATTTATAATAGAATGTTTAGTAAATACAATATGTTTATTATGAACTTAACATAAATAGATTTAACTGATATATGTTAAAATTCTGCCTGTGAAATTGTCACTTTATTGTCACTTGTCGGTAGGTATGTTTTCAGTTCTCTGCTGCCTTGCCCATATAAGATCATGTATATGAAAGATTGCTCTCTCAGAGCAAGTGTACCCACAATCGTATTCAATGCGATGATACTGGGATCTCTACATGCTACATACACACTGTGAGAACGGTCTTCAAACAAGAGTTGAAGACAATGTGTTTCCTCATCCCAAAGTTCATCTGCTGCAGCGATACTGTAATATAAAATGAAAAATATATCATCTACTTAAAAAAATTATTACTGTGTTCACATGTGTTATTTTTACAAATGAAAACATTCAAATATAAAATACGCATAGATAATTTGCTATTTAAAACCAGTGACTTGCTAAGAACTAAGGTTTTAAAGATGAGTCATGCTGATTAATTCAATGTTGTATTCATGACACTTGAGAAACCAACATTACTGCCACCTTACAATAACATTCTAGAAAATACCTCAAAAGCAGAGGTAATTCCACAAAATGGGCATAACTGCACATTGTTGAGATAATATCATAATTAGGTGATGCAACTAAAACGTACAAACACTACTTTAAAAAAATTTACTAGAGAACAAATTGTCAGTGCAAGTGTTGTTTTGAATTTGAGGCTGTGTGTAGTGTGTGTATAACAGACAAGGAACAATTAACTAAAAAATAATTAGTTACATTACAATGAATTAAGATATTTCCCAATAAAAATATATTAACCTCACACCAATTGATGAAATTTAAACTTCAATTTAATTAAAGTTACAGTTACATTTATGTTGGTAACATTGCTGATTAGATGCAAGTGGACTGTTATTTTTTATTTTATAAGTCTATGTATTTGAGTTGATGGAAGGCACCATTCAAAGCACTTTACTTGTCGTTGTTTACACATTTAATAACATCAATTGCTATAAAAATAACTAACACTATTCATGCTAATTTTGCCCAAGTCCCAATTTGCCCAATGTGTCTTCTGTCTAATTAGGGGTTTCTCAGTTTGTCTTCTGAGCAATTAAGACCTACATTCTCTGCCTATTCATGGGTTAACCCACTTGGCCTACTCGTCACTGGCACATCAAAGGAATTGTTTCCTTTTTGTGAGCACAATGTTCACTATTTTTACCAGATATTCCCCAAATACCCAATTGAAGAAATCTCACATTTTAGCTTCCTACTTCTTAGTAGTTTCTGAGATTAATACTTTTGTGACCTTCTAGTACAGCGGTTAACTGCTTGAAGGCATGTGTTGCCAAGCAAGTCCCGTAACCGGAATTCGGGTTAATAACAAAACAGGTTAAGAAAGTTAAAAAGTAAGTGCATTTTCTTATATAGCGCGGTATCTAGTCATTAGGACTGCTGAAAGTGCTTTACACTTCATCCCCTGGCAGACCTGTTCGTTAAAATGCCATCTCAACTTCTCTGGGAAGCATTCAGCCATGCTGCAATTAATGCGTGACGACTATTTATACACAAATATCCACTGGATTTGAAGCCGGACTATCTTGTCCAAGAGTCCGAAGCTCTATAGCCACTACGCTACCGCGGTCTCATATATAACTGGTTTTGTACACAAATTACTGGCATTATAATTTTGGTACATGTTTGAGCTCCAACAACTCAGTAACGAATACTTCCTGAAATGTTGTTTTGCTCTCCCTCATGAGAACCAGTTGTGTACATGAGTACCTGGGGGACACAGGAGCGAAGGAGACGGGAGGGAAGGAGACGAGAGTGAAAGCGATGGGGTGAGGGAGACAGGAGGGAAGGTGTCAAGAGGGAAGGTGACAGGAGCGCAATTTTGCCAGAAACCGGGGGGGGAAGGTGACCGGCTGATGGGTGAGATAGAGATAATGATAACAGTCTGCCAGGTGACAAGGCTGCAGGACAGAATGTGATGGAAGGGATCCAATGGAAGAGCTACCAGTTCCAGATGCTAAATTTCAGGAGGGTAAATATGACTATTTAGAGCCGTTAATGGTAACTCCAGAAATAGTTGTTAAGAAAATAAAGGAAATGAAGGATAATAAATCACTGGGAGTGGATGGAATTCTTCCAAAACTCAGTATACCACTTGCAAGAGTGTTTAACTTGTCATTAAAAGATCATACGATTATTTAAAAAGGATTTAAGAAATAAGTCAGATAATTACAGGCCAGTGAGTTTAAAGTCAGTAATTTGTAAATTATTAGAAAGGTTAATTAAAGACCATATGGTGGACTTCCTTGTTAGGCATAAATTATTAAATTCATCTCAACATGGATTCCTAAAAGCGAAATCATGCTTAACGAATATGTTGTTTTTTGGAAGAAATCACCAAGTGGATATACGAGGGATAGTCATTAGATATTATCTACTTAGATTTTCAGAAAGCTTTTGATAAAGTACCACATAAAAATACTACTTAAATTAAAAGCCCACGGTATCGGGGATGTCATAATTGACTGGATAGAACAATGGCTGACTGACAGAAGACAGCATGTTGTAGTAGATGGAGAAGTTTCCTGAAATAACTTTTGAGTAGGTTACCACAAGGATCAGGATTAGGACCTTTATTATTCTTTATTATATCAATGACTTAGATGACAATATAATAAGTAATGTATTGAAATTTGGGGATGACATAAAAGTGTTTAGAAAGGTTAAAACTGATGGTGTTAAACAACATTTACAAAACTATCTAGACAGAATAGTGAAATGGTCTGAGAAATGGCAGATGTTAATTTTTTTTAAATGTAAATGGCTACATACAGGACATGGGAAATTGGATGTAAAGCATAAAATGGGAGATACTGTTCTGGGTACTACTATAAGAAAATGACTTAGGAGTTACAATAAGCGCTGATATGAAAGTTTCAGAGTTGCGTGGTATTGCAACTTCAAAGGGTAATAACATTCTTGGGTTGATTAGGAGAAACATAACATACAAAAAAAGGAAATTTTACCTATGTATAAATCAGTAGTTAGACCTTATTTATAATACTGTATACAAGCGTGGAGACCATATCATAAGAAGGATATAGATACGCTTGAACACATATAGAGGAGAGCAACTAAAATTATTTCAGGACTGAGAGATCTTAGCTATGAAGAACGCTTGAAAGAATGTGGTTTAACAACTATAGAGACAAGGAGGTTAAGAGGAGATCAGATTGAAGTCATTGAATGGGTATGAAATATTGATAGAAATATGTTTTTCTCACTCAAGAAAAATAGCAGGACTATATGACATCAGGTAAAATTAGTAAAGGATCAGTGTAGATTCGATATCAGGAAGTACTCTGTCATACAAAGGACAATACATTAATGGAACAAATTGTCTACGGATTGTAGAACTGCTAGCCGCATGAATATGTTTAAAAACAGGATTGACACATATCTCAGGAGGGCGGGTTATACGTAGATGTATATTGTTGGACTCTCGATAAGCCAATAGCTTCCTTGTCCACTTGCCATCTGGGCCTTTGGCTTGGATGGCTAATATTGTTAAATCTTGATAAATAATAGATAGAATATCAACGTATGGGTACATTGACTTTATTTATAATTAAATCAGATAGTTGTGCATCCAGAGCCTGGAATATTTGTAAAATCACAGTTGCTGTTTTGCAAGGTACCCTGTATAAGGGCTACAAATTAACACTTATGTACATGGTAACTCCAGAACACTGATTTTTTTTATTTATACGCAATTCATCAAATATGTTGGAACCTGAATTACTCCCTTTTATAGTTTAGGATGTCTAGTTTCTTGTACAGAAATGTTGTTTTCACCAGAATATTTCTTTAAAACAAAAATATGTTTAAAAGATGGTATCTCGCGAATTGGCAAATGTGATTTTACAAACTTTCCCAGACTTCAGATGCAAAACGATCTGACACATTAACATTAAGGCACATGGGGTATTCTGTCTATATGAGAGTAAACATTCGCATTTTCAAGGCTCTAGCCCTACTTACTTATCGCACCTTAAACTTTCCTAAAATTACATTAACGGATATCTAAGGTCATAAATTATTGTTTTCTCAGAAGCTACTAAGAATAGGAAGCTAACATGTGACATTTGGTGAATATCTTGTATAAATATTGAAGAGATCTGAAGACAAAGAGTCTGGACTGTCCAGTGATTTGATGTAAAAATCCATTGTTGACAAAAAGGTCATCACAAAGATGACAGTTAGGACACTATATATTAATAGCATTGAGACCTCACCAGTTTGAAGAATCATGAATTATATCAACACTGTGCACGTGAATGGGTGTTAAAATCGTGCACCATTGAAGAATAAAGTTCACCATCACAGACTTCCAAATGGATCATTAGAGTGTTCACACATAAACTACAATTCACTACCTTTAAAGTGAGACCAGTTTCATTTAATATGCCTACATCTCCGAAACTACTAGGAACAGAAAGCTAACATTTGATTTTTTCAATTTGGGTATTTGGGGAATATCTGATAAAAATCCTGAAGAGGTCTGAACTTCTGAAAATGCAATGTGTGGACCATCTAGTGATTTGATGTGGAATTACCTATTATTGGATATTACAGTTCATCATGCATGAAGAAATGTTCTATTATAGATGGAAGTTAGTATACATAACCAATATATCAATAGTACTGAAATTACAGTAGTTTCAAGAATCAGGAATCATATTAACATTGTGGTGTAGCACATGGTTGTGTGCTCCTGAATACCTCGTGAGTGCTAAAATCATGTATCACTGAAGAATTAAGTTCACCAGGAATTCTGAATGGATCATGAAATTTGGCACACAAATGACATACCATTATCCTTAAAATGAGACTGGTTTCATGATTTTTAAATGTAGCCACACTGGGTTTACTCCATTGAAAATATCCCCTAAATATTGTTTTCTGAATTCACAAGGGTGTTGCTCCATAATTAAAACTTACCAACGAAGCAATGATGCACTCAATTTCACGTTTTAAAATATTCAGCATTCTATTGCTGTCTTACTATTCAGTGTGTTATTCCAGTCTATCTTTGCAAAATAATTCTTCATATCTTTATCTACCTTTGTGGAAGTTTCTTTTGTACTGCTTTTTATTGTTCGTTTCTTATTTTACTTTGATGTAACATGTCCTTATATTTATCTTAACATTTTCGATTAATTCATTTAGTAAGGACAAAGTTATATATAATACTTTATCTCCCTTTTTGGTTCTAGCACTTGCTGAGAAAGGAAACTATGTTGTAGTAAAAATAGGAATGTTTGATCCCCAAACCTTACTCTACATATTTCTATTGTGGTTAATCTTGATTAAACATACTTCAAACCAATTGATGTGATCGATCATTTTAAGAGTGACCTGTTTATAGCATGTTGAGGGTTTCCACTGATTCAGGTGTTAAATGAAAATTATCACCTGTGTTTGATTACCTGATGAGGTTTCCATGTCATCATCCTCTTGTGATCCATCTGGTATTTCAATGTTATCACACTTTTGTGAGAACAAAATGTTTGAATATGCATTAATATCAGAAAGAATGTCATTTCAGTAATGCAAACATATAAAAGGATATTCTGTAGGATTTACATTATTTTTTTAAATGACAATATGTGTGATATACATAAATCAATTTGTTTTTGGTTGAAATTACGTGAAATTAATATATTTCAATTGTTTGTATATAAAATTCACTCTTAATAGCGTATCTGATCACGAACATATCAGGACTCATTTGCTGCATAGCTTTGCCAGCAGTTGTTTTGCTTTAAACAAGAGAAGATCTAGGAAACTCTTGCACTATACTACCGGTATACACTATTGAGTATTCAGTGCCAGTGGTTGATGGATAAAGAACTTAACGTACGACAATGTGCACAATTCTTATTCTAAAAAATTACAAATGTTAGAAATAATTGCACTATACTATACACTACCAAGTTTTCAATGCCAGTGGTTGATGGATAAAGAACGTAATGTATTACAATGTGCACAATTCTTATTATCAACTAGTACAAATGTTAGAAATTTACAAACGTGTAGTGGTATGTTCAATTGGAAGCGTTATACTACCTCGCCAATAGAACATGGATTAAACTAAATAAAAAAATGATTCATAGCTTTGAGTTTTATATTCTTATATAATGATTTTGCAAATTAGTTATTATACCAAGTTATACTCAGTGTATATTTGAGATGAGATTCATTACACAGACCATCTGTTTTGTTAAGTAAAGGATCATATCTGCCACAGTATTTATGTGTCATATTTGTTACACTAGTCAATAACATGACAAGATACCTGTATATTTGAGATGAGTATCATTATACCGACCATATTTTTTGTTCAGTAAAGGATCATATCTGCCACAGTATTTATATGTCATATTTGTTACACTAGTTAATAACATGACAAGATACCTTTACGTGTTGTTTGTTTTCTGATGGCTTGCAGCAACTGAAAAAATTATTAATGTGAATTAAAACAACAAATTTGTTTTATTATTTATTATATTAAACGAGTTTCCAGGTCTACAACAAATGTAGGGCTGTAAAGATATGATACCTATCAGAATACTTGCTAAAACGGCATTGGTTGTAATAGCTGTTATAACTAAGAGTTATTATGTGTAGTATGTTTGCTAAAAGCATTTACAATAAGTTGAGTGTGCAGACACAATAAAAATGTGTATATGTGATAAGGCGGCAACAAATTATCAACCATCAACAAAACACAATGTGATTAAATTGAAAAATAAGTCTTCAGCATGTTTAAAACAAACCATAAGGTTGCTTCTATTAATGTAGTTTGACTACCATATAATATACATGTAAATAAATATATAATTTTTTTTATATCATTTAGCTGTAACTCATTTTGCATGATATTCAAAGTGAACACTATTTTGGACAATGCATTATATTTTAACCATATCTTATGATTGAAACACACATTTAAGTAAATTCAGTGTATTTTTAAATATGATTACTAAAATTGTATATTGTGTCATATCATATATAAAATCTTATATAACATAATTGATGTGATTTTTAATTACACAGTAAGAAATCAATTACAGTTACGTCATCATGTCAGAAACTGAGTCGACTACATGTTGTATATACTTGAAATAGATCAATTATAATAATGGCATTATCTCAGAACCAGAATAAACTACATGTTGTAGTTATACTGGTCGGTGTAGTTTTTGACCTACTTAATAGAATATGCCGTTTAAAAAAAATCTGAAGAAACATTTTGTGTAAGAGATCGATATACCAAATCAGCAAAAGCTACTTCATTTATTCAATGCAAACAAAGTATTAAAACAGTTGTTTTGAGATGAAAAACATACGAATATTGAACGTCTGAACCATGTCGCGCTAGTCAAGGAACCCTGCGGAATTCGACTCATATGTATGGCAAGCCATACAGACAATCGTTTTTAATTTTACCACTTTGTTCCAATTATGTCAACCTTTTTATCAACCAGGCTTGACATAGCGCTTTATAAAACACACATACACATATATTTGCATTGAATATATAACGTTAATGTAGTACATTTTTTCTCGTATATTTAACACATTATAATTATTCCTACTTTTATGACAATATTAGCTTGTCATACATCATTCACAAAAAGGGCTATTATTGTCACGTGGCCAAGAACGAGACATGCGTTAGCAGACGCTCAATAATAGTTTCTGGTTAGCATGCAAAATCAGTTTTTTTTATCAAGGTATGTATATCATAAACGTGTTCCATGTTATATTATATATAAAAATATATTTTGCTCAGACAAGGCTCTGTATCGTTATTGTCGTAAGCAGACGCTGTGACGTCTCTAACGCGATATCAAGCGAGATTTCAATGGACTGAAAACTGGCGTGGGTCGAAAACTGCACAGGTAACTATATACTGGTCGGTGTAGTTTTCGACCTACTTAATAGAATAAGCCGTTTAAAAAAAATTATTTATTCAATGCAAACAAATTATTAAAACAGTTGTTTTGAGTGAAAAACTTACGAATATTGAACGTCTGAACCATGTCGCGCGAGTCGAGGAAACCGGCGGAAATCGACCTATATTTATGGCAAGCCGTAAAAGATAATCGTTTTTAATTTTACTACTTTGTTCAAATGATGACTTTTTTTTTATAAAAACCAGGCTTGACATAGCGCTTTATAAAACACATACACATATATTTGTATTGAATATATAACGTTAATGTAGTAATTTTGTTCTCGTACATTTACACATTTTAATTATTCTTACTGTTATGACAAAACTAGCTTGCCATACATCTACCACAAAAAGGGCTATTATTGTCACGTGGCCAAAAACGAGATATGTGTCAGCAGATGCTCAATAATAATATCTGGTAAGCATGCAAAGCCGGTTTTTTTTATCAATGCATGTATATCATGAACGTGTTCAATGTTATATTATATATAAAAATATATTTTGCTCAGACAACACTCTGTATCGTTATTGTCGTAAACAGGCGCTGTGACGTCTCTCACGCGATATCAAGCGAGATTTCAATGGATCGAAAACTGGCGTGGGTCGAAAACTGCACCGGTAACTATACGCGACAAATTTGACACTTAAAAAATATACAAGGCTCTGGAAAAATACATGCTCAAAATCACAGAAAATTTAATTTAGTTTGGAAATAATTACACATGCTATTTCATGTTCGGCTAAACTGTGTCCACTATTAATGATAATGGTAAACTCAAACGTATTAGCATGTATTAGTATATATAATATATATATATATATATATATATATATATATATATATATATATATATATATATATATATATATATATATATATATATATATATATATAGTCTATATACCACATTACCTGTACATTCAATGCCAAAAATCGCCATATTGCCTGTACATCTATATTGCCTGTACATATACGTGTACAGGCAGGGTTAGAATTTAGCCCGAAATTAGTGGGGGGACAGCAGGGCTCCAAAATCTAGGGGCCCTTCACCAAAAAGGGGGGCCAAGAAATAGTTGCATCAAAAAGCCATTACAAACAACTTCTTCAGACGTGCAGCATTTGTTGCATCAATGTTTAGCATTGCGTATATATGTATGTATGTATGTATGTATGTATGTATGTATGTATGTATGTATGTATGTATGTATGTATGTATTTATGTATGTATGTATGTATGTATGTATGTATGTATGTATGTATGTATGTATGTATGTATGTATGTATGTATGTATGTATGTATGTATGTATGTATGTATTTATGTAAGTATGTATGTATGTATGTATGTATGTATGTATATATGTATGTATGTATGTATGTATGTATGCATGTATGCATGTATGTATGTATGTATGTATATATATATATATATATATATATATATATTAGCCTATTTGTCGTATGAAACTGGAACGTACACAACTAGAATGATGGTATAATTCCTTCCTAAAAAGGTCTGTCATTCTTCTTAAAAGTATAAGCTATATGCAGACATGCTGTTTGGGGTTGAATTCTTATAATTAATATAACATTAATAAATAACACCCTTGTGAATTTGCATCGATGTTTAATGTAGTGCAACAACTTACACGCATCTTCAGCAATGAATAAACGAGTATAAAGCAGAGTACCGTGTGGGTAGATAATAAACTGTAGCGTTGTCTAATGTTCGAGAAATTATACAGGTTAATTTCTCCTACAGTCCGCTAGGGGCACACTCCACTATGCCCCCCAAGTCTTCGAGCCCGAGGGCTGACAATGGAAGTGTGACCCTCTACATTTCCTCCACTAGTCGTCTTGGAGGTTGCTGGGTGCGACCGCCAAGTCGCCGAACAGCGGGAGACGGAACAGGGGTCGGTGGCGGAACCTCAGCGGCTGGTGGCGGAACCTCGGCGGCTGGTGTGGGTGGGTGTGCGGTCAGCTGGAGCATCTCACGACTAGCACGAGGAGGCTGCCCGGCACCGGACTCGGGTCTGGCCGAGGTCGCCGGCACGGGTGTAGTCGGCCTGGGTAGGGGCGACACTGAGTCGTCGGGTTTGGTTGGTGTCTCGGGTAGCATGGGCGACGGTGGTATGGTCGTGGCGAGGGGAATGACCGATGGTGAGTTGATCAACGGCGATATGCGGCGTGTACTGGCGTAGGTGCTTCCTGTTGCGGAGCGTGACACGCCCCGACCCGTCCACTCGTATCCGGTGTGGTCCCATTTGGTTGGATGCGGGCCAACCAGGTTCTGTAGCCTTACGCAATTGCCGATAATGAGTGGAGGTAGGACCCGTGTGTGCTCCGACAGTCGCTCATGTGCCCTCATGTGTCGGATACGTAGTGCGTCCTCTCTTGCTTGCAGTTTCTCGCGCCATGTCCAATGGGGTAGGTACTGTCCAGGCGGCACTGGAATGAAGTCCCGCATGCAGCGTCCAAACATGATTTCGGCAGGACTGACCTTCGACATCGGATCTGGCGTGTTTCTGTAGGCTAACATGGCCCGTTGGAATGCGTCGGTGTTCAGGGAACCGCCTGGGCCCGTGCTGCCAACCAGCATCCGCTTGACCGTTTTCACTCCGACTTCTGCCTTGCAGTTGCTGTGTGAGTTTGCACTTTGAACTCAGGTCCCCCGTCCGATGAGAGCTCCTCGGCGATGCCGAAGGTCACGAATACTCGTCGGAGCGCGGCAATGAGGCCTTTGGAGCCTTCTGCGTTCCCTTCTACGATCCGCCAATTGGAGTATCTGTGTACGGCGACGAGGTAGTGATGACCGCCGTGGCTGAAGTAGTCAGCGCATATCGCCTGGAAGGGGTAGACTTGTCGTGTTGGTGGTGTAGGTGGCGGGTTTGGTTGTATCGGGGCCATGCGGTTGTACGCTGTACAGTGTGCACATGTCTCTTCAATTGCCGAAGTCATACCTGGCCAGAAGAATGAACCCTCTGCTTGCGACACCATCATCGAAACACCCTGGTGAGCCGAGTGGAGTGCCTGCAAGACACTTGCTCGGAGAGTGGGTGGTATGACAATTATGTCCTTGTAAAGGATGACGCCGTCAGACTCGGTTTTCTTCTCCCGGTACTGGTAGTACGTGCGCGTGGCACTGGGCATGGCTGATGGCGTGTCAGGAAAGCCGTTGTGGATGGCATCCACTAGAGCAGACATGTCGGGGTCGCTCGCCGTGGCAGTGCGCACATCATCCCATGTGACCGACTTGATGAGTGCCGTGGCCGTGGACGCGCCAGTCTGTGATCAGCGAGGTGGTGCCGGGTCGTCGCGGGATGGGAGTGCTGCGACGGCTGCCGCGACCACATCATTGGGCAGGTCGGGAGTCTCGGCAACGCCCACCGGGTGCCGTGATAGGGCGTCTGCAAAGGTGTTTCGGATGCCGGGGATGTGGGACACGCGAAATCGATATCGCAGTGACTTCTCCTTAATGTTCCGCAAGCGGTTGTTTGGGATGTCGTCGAGGGCGCGGTCACCCAGCACATTGTGTAGTGGCTTGTGGTCTACTGCTACCATGAGGTCTGAACATCCCAGGGTGAAATGTCGAGCCTTGTCAAGGGCATCTACAACTGCCAGTGCCTCTCCCTCGAAGGGGGCATAACGTGACTCAGCGCCGTTTGTGAAACGGCTGCCCATCAACACTATTTTCCAGCCCGACTTGCAGCAGAACGGTCGGACACCAACGCAGTCACAGTGTTTCTGGACTAGCCAATACCCGAGCCCTACCTTAGACCAGTCCGTGGCAAGACATGTCGGGCGTGTCTGGTTGAAGATCTCGAACCCATGTCTGATGTGGTCGATGATCAAGATTTTCGACTGCTTGAACAGGTGATACAAATGTTCTGTCCAGGCGAACGGCTGATCTGGCTTCAGGAGGTCGCGGAATGGTTGCATGTGGTCCGCCACCACGATGGCATAAGCCACCTGGTTGACGAGGCCGAACCAGCTTCTGATGTCTGTGACATTCCTCGGTATCTGGAAGTCCTTTATCGCCTGCAATACCTTTGAGAATGGTTTCACTGACGAGGGTGATATCTCAAAGCCTGCAAACTCGACGGTGTCTTTGGCGAATACATACTTGTATGGATTCTGCGTGATGCCATTGCGGCCACACGTGTCCAGCCACTGCAATTCCTGCCAAAAGCCTGCTTGATGTTGTTTGCCCACGGTAGGGTATCGTCGATGCATTTTGTCTTGTTGGGTATGTGGGCGACGATCTCATCGAACCGCCGTGTGAAGCCATCGCCAGACGCCACGTATCCTTGGGGTGCAGAGCAGTATCGATCGTGGCCCCAAGGCGTTATGAACGTCGTGAGGTGCCGGTCGTCGAGGTGGAGTGGGACAGCGAGGTATCCGTTCCAGGCGTCACACATAGTTTTCTTTGTTCCATGAGGCACCGATCTCGCTTGGTGAAAGGGTATCTGGGTGTTGTAAGTCTACCTGGTGGCACTAGCGTTGAGGGCCTGGAGATCCACAGTCCTTCGAGGCTTCCCGTTCTTCTTTGCGCCAATAACCATGCGATGACACCATGTGACAGGGGAGGCAGTTGGTACCTCCTCGATGACGCCCATACTGCAGTCTTGGTCGAGGCCGGCCTTCACGTCGCTTCGCCAGTGAATTGGGACATTAATCGGTGTGTGGCATGCGACAGGCTTGGCGTCTGGGTCAACCATTAGTCGGAGTGGCGGGCCCTCCATCGGTCGGAGAGGTTTATGGTGACACGTGTTAAATGTGCTAGCCTATTAGTGCGACAGCAACCACTGCTCCAGTTTGCTGCGGTTGTCCTCACTGGCTGGATAGGGCAGCCCTTGCGGAGGCAGCAGTGGAGGTTGACGGCGGGGGCACTCACAGGCCGCGGTCATCGACGACTCTGAGGCGGCGCTAGTAGTATATGGGGGCATTTCAATCCTTAAAAAATGAGGAGATTTTGGGGCTCATTCTGATTGGTCGAAATTTAAAATGGAGCGTTCTGATTGGTCGAGAGTATTTCACCACCAGGTGGCGCCACGGTATAATCCCATATTATCGCTCAACTGAGGAGATTTTGGGGCTCTTTCTGATTGGTCGAGAACAGTTTCACCACCAGGTTGCGCTAGAGATCAATTGTGTCGACGGTTCTGATTGGTCGAGAGTCGTCACGTGACCTATGACGTCACAGTTCATTTGCATAAATTAATAAAAAATTGTGGTGAAACCGTTGCCAGGGGCGATACGGTTCAATTGTGTCGACGGTTCTGATGGGTCGATATCAGTCACGTGACTTACGACGTCACACCTCTTCATTTGTATATCACCTGACCTCTCTGTGGATGCCGCCATCTTGTTTTGCTGCCATGTTGTTTTGCATTTATGCGATTACCAGAAGGCACTTTCCTGGCATCAAGGTCGAAGGTAAAAGGTTACCGACCTTTTGCGTTGATACAATTGCCTGTTAGGGTTAGGATTAGTAACCCTAATGAAAAATTCGTGAAAAAACTGTTAAACTGTAGGAATAATTGTCAGTTAGAGTTAGTGTTAGTAAACCTAATGAAAGGTCAATGGTCACCGACATGTTGTACTTATACAATTACCAGTTAGGGTTAGGGTTAATAACGCTTATTCTATCGTCTGTAGTAAACCCTGATACGAATCCTGACCCTAACCCTAAAAGAACACGTAGGAAGAACGGTTGTGATGACAGTGGCGGTTCGGTTTAATACTGACGATTATGGCGCGCTTTTCGAGAAGTGTCTGAGTACAGAACCGGTTTGAACCGGTTTTATGTAGTTTTTTCTTCTTTTCTGGAACGTTCGAACGACGTCATGGAATTTTCCATGCTCACGAAAAGAAACACGATCCCAAATTTTCACCCTGCTACCAGACTGAAACATATCGTACGAATGTTCGTTCATGCAGCGTGAAAAATGTAGCCGTGCATGTAAGCTATACGACGCATATCACAAAATCGCATTATCTCGAGAACTTTTCTACGTATGTCGATTCGCGTCGACACCTACATATCGCCTATTTCACCACGGGTCTGCAAGAGCGACGCGAGGTCAAATCGTCATGGTCAACCAACAAAAAACACCGCCGCTTTCTGGAGCGTTCGAATGAAGTCACGCCTTTTCACCCAGCCAGCAGACTGAAACCTAGCGGAAGAAAGTACGCGCACGCAACAGGAAAAACGTAGCCGTGCATGTAAGCTATACGATGCATATCGCATCATTGCATTATATCGAGAACTTTTCGACGTATGTCGTTTCGCGAAGGTCAAGGTAAAAAAAAAACCATCGTCGCTTTCTGGAACGTTCGAACGAAGTCATGGAATTTTCCACCGTGAGGTCAAAATATCAAAAGGTCAAGGTAAAAAAAAAACCGCCGCTTTGTGGAACGTTCGAACGAAGAGGATCAGGGTTAGGTTCAAACCGGTTAAAACTGGTTCAAACCGGTTCAAACCGGATCAAACCGGAAAAATAACCCAGGAAAAACTGCACCGTCAGCAGTAGCGACAGGCTATATAAACCGAACCGCTACTGCAATTGCCTTCACAACTGGTCTCCGATCTCTACAGAGCACTTCGATTCAACACCACAGCCATACAGCAACACGTCGAGATGCCGCGACGGTAGCGGTACACCAAGTTTTGCAAGTATCTATGATATATATATATATATATATATATATATATATATATATATATATATATATATATATATATATATATATATATATATATATATAATATATATATATATATATATATATATATATACATATACGTATACGTATACGTATACGTATACGTATACGTATACATATACATATACGTATACATATACATATACATATACATATACATATACATATACATATACATATACATATACATATATATTATATATATATATATATATATATATATATATATATATATATATATATATATATATATATATATATATATACAAAACCAACCATTTTGGGACATGTACCAAAACCATTTTCGTACAAAACGAAATACAGTATATAATTAAAACATTTTGAAGTAAATTAGTAAAACACACATAAGTAAGCTTAACTTTATGTTCTCACGTATATAAAAGATAAATGTGTACTTTTATTACAAATATACATGTTGTGTTCCAAATTAGTTGTTCCAAAAAAGTCAACGTCAAATGATCATGGAAAAATCCGACCATTTTGGTACTTATATCCATAATACCAACCGTTTTGGGACACATGCGAAACAGCCAATGAAAATGCAGTAGCACTCGGCTGAGAAAATGTCGGACAGACTTAATAAGTACGAAAATGTTGCGTTATTTCAGTCAGTTCCATGTTTATTGAAATATGTATCGACTCCGTACCAACGGAGAGAAATCCGGGATGACGCATCGCCCAATTTGGCCATAACTATTACGCAGAGGAGTGGAAAATATTTCATACGTAGGTGTTTGTTTGACATTAGAGTAGGAACTGCTGTTTTATCGTCCACACACTGCACCGTAAACCCGGTCAATTGTTATTGTAGTGCTATTAAACTTAGTTGTTTATATGTTTTACCATCATTATATTTTGTTTTATATGAAATATTGTAAGATTGGGTGATTATAAATGTACACATAGATATTTGCGCATAGTCATGGATTACGCAACGCAATCAGTGAAATGTGAAAACAATGAAGTCGTTGCATAGCCATGGCATAGGCAAAGCCATGCATAGGCCATAGCCAAGCAGAACTAGAAGTGCCGCAGTTCGCGTGTTCGACAATGACAATGGCTATTCCGCTTGTTTGTTATCATCCCCCAAAAGTATGTTGTAATTTATAGAGTAGCCTATAGTTTAGGTTTAACTGAGCTTTAGGGTTTGTTTTATGCATTAAGTTTGGGGTTATGGTTAATACTAGAATTCAGACCTATACAATTGGCTGTTTCAGCTTGTCGGTGCCCGGATCCTTAACAACGTCTATTTATTAAATAAGGGTCGATTAAATAATTCAGATCTAGGCCAATCTAATAGCATAGTAATGCATCTTTACCCTATATATATATATATATAATGCATTTACTTTATAATTTATTATAAAAGTTAAATTGTACAATTATATATACAATTTAGTTAAATAAATGCTGTTCTGGCTGCTATTCAATAAATCAATTTAAAATGTACAGTTCACACAACAGTTAAAACAAATACAACTGTTAATTAGTAGCTCCCATGTTGTGTCACATTATAGTATTACCTATATGTATTACAATGTTGTATTTAAACAAATATTTATACCAACTTCCAGTGAATACAAATCCACCTTGCTTTTCCCTGCGAGTCGTGTCATTGTCCCTACACCTAGTCAGTCTGATTCTACATCTATTTCACAAATTTACCTGGCTGTCGATTGCTAATCTACTTAAATGTTAGCATTAAACATATTTAAACGCTTATCAAAATAACTATAATACATGTTTACTGTTACATGCAGATCCTTTCAAATGTTAGTGTACATAGCCAGATAGGTAGGACAAATGTTCTGTCGTCTAATATTCATTGGGTAACATAGTTTAAGGTCATTTACATTTAGTAGCGTCAGTCGGGTAAACATGCACACATATATAATCCAGTGTTGCCAGTATTTTGAAGTTAATGTTGCCATTCATACTATTACATACTACTACATTAAGACATTGGACAACACAATATATGCTTTACTGAAGCAACATCAAAATTGTCAGAAAGTGTAATAGTGGTGCCATGTATGACAATCAGACATATACACTTTTTGTTCAAATAATTGGGGTATGTCACATCAATTAATTAAGACACAATGTCTCTTTCAGGACTTCTGCAAGAACTGTTCTATGCTTCAGTGGAATTGAACCATTATGTTGCTGCGACACCAAGTACCAAGTATTAAATACTATTAAAGCAGTGACGTATCTACTCTCTATCAGAACAGCCTAATCATTCTTCATATGAATACAAAAAAAATTGTTTGCTGATTCAATCCATATATGCTTAACATGCAATGTCATAACATCACAACACCATTCTGAAAGTCAATAGTCATATTAAAAAACTACAGTAAACCTCGGATACAGTGAATTCACTTATAGCGAATTGTCACTTATACTGAATAAATCAATTGGACCACATTTTTCTAATTGAATTTCTTATGAATTTCTGCGCGTATAATACATTTTTATAACCTATTTCTGATATAATGCACAATTTTGTCGGCCCAACGGCCAAAATCCATTGAAATATCATCGAATATAACGAATCAACAATGTGAAATAAAAAAAATACAGGCCTGGCCCCATATTTTGATATCATGGCCACCATTGGTACATATCTTCTATTCCATCAAGTGGCAAACTGCCCAACCCTTATGTAACACATTTTGAATCTAACGAATTTCAGATATAACAAATAAATTGGCCAGTCCCAAGCAATTTGTTATATCCGAGGTTTACTGTATTTACGTACATTATTATGTCTGTCAATACCATAACTTGTCAAAGGGTCTACTAAAATTTACAAAAAGACAGCGTAACAGCAAAACTGCGAATATCAACCACTAACATAATCAGTCTTACATCCCATGTTACACCTGACCGACTGAGGGAATCGCACGTTAGATTATGTTGACACTTACAAAGTTGTTTCTTCTAAACTAGATGCAAATTATGTTAATTAACATTTACAGTACATCACCAAGTCATACACAAGTTTAATGTTTGTAACATCATGAAACTATATTTTGTCTTTATAATATACACTGATAATGAACTCTCTTTAAATTGTAAAAATGTTGTTATTTTGTCCATCAATTCAAGTTAACAATTTCATTTGTCGTTTGCTGGCCTTCATTTGTATCTTGCGCTGCTCATTCATGATCTTGGTCTTGACCTTCGCATACAGGCTGCAGTGAATCTCCTTCTCTTTCACGAATTTGAGCAATACCTGTTTACCTGCAATGATACAGTAAGCAAACCATCAATTTTTGAAATTAACCATCAAACTTGCTTGTATATATTATGTCCACCATAATCAAATTGTGGTAATATAATTTGTGTGTAGCACAATCACTAAAATACAAAACACATGCCCCATCTTATTACATTTAACCCACATGTCAGGGTTAGACCACTATTGTTTAAGCAAATACTATTCCAGTTGATGAAAGCATGCAACACTTGTAGTTGTGAATCAAGGATTGAATATTGCTTGATCAAGAACATTCAGTAACTCTGGCACATTCCAAAATAATTCCTAATAATAAATGCCCCCCCAAGGATTTCCAAAATTGTATCCAAATAGAATTGTTTTACTGACAGAATGCGTCTCGCAGTATTGCGTGTCCTTTGACATGGTCAAGCACATCTCACCAGGCAGACTCTTGCATGGACCTGGAAGCCTCAACCATTCATGGAAAGTCTTCCTAATAAGTGCTGTTTTCCTGGGTGTCCAATTCATGCGTAGACCTACACAAAATTACTATACGCGTATATTAGCATGGTGAATGAGACACAAGTTATATAATTATATATATATAATTATATATATATATATATATATATATATATATATATATATATATATATATATATATATACATATGTGTATTTATATATATATATATATATATATATATATATATATATATATATATATATATTTATATATATATATATATATATATATATATATATATATATATATATATATATATATATATATATATATATATATATATATACATATATATATATATATATATATATATATATATATATATATATATATAAATATTTAAAATGATGATACCATAATGCATGTCTGTGTGGGTGTGTATGTGTATGAGTGTGTGTATGTTTGTGCAAGCAAAAAACTAGACTTATAATCAATATACCCAATAGAACATTTAAACATGCAACATATTTACCAGGTGAACCAACACTGGTGTTTCCTTCATCTGCACGCTCTTTCTCTGTGTTATCCACAGTCTCCACTACAAGAAAACAACCAATTAAACGCAGTAAGCATCTTCAATGTGGCTAGGTTTGTGGGGAATATAAAATGTCTGCACATGCTTCAAATACAGCTTTTTCTTATATGGGTTCAAAAGAGTGCATACAAAATAATCGATATATCTTCTGACTGCAACAAGCATAAGATATGAGAAAAAACGTTGATATATTTGTCCTTACTTAATCTGAAGGAAACCTGTACAGTGGCTTTCAAGTAGCTTTGCACATTTTAGTTTACAAAATTAGAGTGTACCATATTTTCATTTATTTTACCTATCATGCTTAACTCATTAAGATGGAAATGTTTATTATCAATCTACATTGTATAATAATCACAATACATAATGTTCCTGTGCTAACATCTCTTGAAATATCACCTGCAATATAACAGCAGCACACAAAAAGTAAGATGCACAAGGTATAATAGCATATAATTTGTTCTGTGTATGTTGTTTAACCTTTTGTTTTCTAGCCTACACAAATATCAATATGGTATAGTGCTTGCAATATTCCTTACTGTCTGAAACATCTTCAGCGTCATGTACCCTACTATCATCATCACATGTGTACGGATCATCTTCGGTTGGTACCTTTTGAGCACCTGTAACATATCATTATCAGGAGCTACTTAGTAAAATTGCAAAATCATATGAAAATGTGCAAATATTGTGAGATATTGATATCACCAAATTATAAATCTTAAGACATGGAGTATTCAGGTGAAATGACGTCTCAATTCCACCATCTCCACACTGTTACTTTGTGTTATCAACTGCGTTGACTACAAAAAACTTATTACTTGTATTTTTTCACATTCGATTGTTTAAATATTTCTTGTCACACTATTATTCTTAATTTTTTTTTATTGCAAATAAGAAGTTTTAAAAGTATTTCTAGTTAAAACATATTTTTTTAACCAGCGCAACGGCATAACCACTCTGAATCGATCAACTACTCTACGTACAGTTTGTAGCATCTGCACTAACAAGCCTTTATTACCCACCTACCAGCCCACAGCGTCGACATAGACAACTCTTCTCTCTACATAGGATTTACCCAACTATCATTGACGCTAAATGTAAAAGGTAAGTGAATAATTTATTATGTACGTTACTATAACGTTTAGTGTATAATGTTGTTATTATTACTATTTATTTTATTGTGGCCCTATTTGGTTATTACATTGGTTATTACATATGTATTATATAAAACATAGAACCTCTACTTTATATTATATTGTTATTACATAAACTCCTCAGCATAAATTTATTTAATTTATGACTTTATAGACGCCCGATATAGTTGTGCCCCAAGTAACCTTTCCCTTCTGCTCACACGGTATCATACGCCACAACCCCGCACACGCACGCATGCATGCACGCACGCACGCACGCACGCACGCACGCACGCACTTACCTAGCTAAAATACAAAATAGTCACAGTGTCTCCAGTATAGTTTTCTGTACTTTATGACTCTGTCTCCACCCGGCCTTGCTGTTTCGCATCGTCTCAGCATACATTAATTTATTATATGACACTGTCTCCACCCGGCCTTGCTGTTTCGCATCGTCTCAGCATACATTAATTTATTATATGACACTGTCTCCGCCCTGCCTTGCTGTTTCGCATCGTCTCAGCATACATTAATTTATTATATGACACTGTCTCCACCCGGCCTTGCTGTTTCGCATCGTCTCAGCATACATTAATTTATTATATGACACTGTCTCCGCCCTGCCTTGCTGTTTCTCGCTGTCTCAGCACACATTTATGTATTTTATGACTCTGTCGCCAGCCTACCTTGCTCTTTCGCACTGTCTCAGCACACATTTCTACAATTTATGACACTGTTTCCAAACTGCTTTCTCCTATTCCCCCATCACAGCATACATTTATTTATTTTCTGACAGTGTATCCAACCTGCCTTGCTGTTTCTTACCGTCTCAGCACACATTTCTATACTAAATGACACTGCTTCCAGCCTACCTTGCTGTTTCTCACTATCTCAGCACACATTTCTATACTTCATGACATTGTCTCCAGGCTGCCTTCCGGTTTTCCCGTCCCTATCTCAGCATACATTTATTTATTTTCTGATACTGGCTGCACCCTTCCTTGCTGCTTCTCTCAATGTCAGCATACATATTTGTACTTTAAAACACTGTCGCCAGCTTACCTTGCTGTTTCTCACAGACTCAGCATACATTCTATAGTGTATAACACTGTCTCCAGCTTACCTTGCTGTTTCTCACTGACTCATCATACATTTCTGTAGTTTATAACACTGTCTCCACCCTACCTTGCTGTTTCTCACTGACTCAGCATACATTTCTATAGTTTATGGCACTGTCTCCAGCTTACCTTGCTGTTTATCACTGACTCAGCATAAATTTATATAGTTTATGACACAGAGAAGGTCAAAGACAGCATAAAGAGTCAATAAGCAGGTAAAGTTGATAAAAGTCTCCCAAGTCAACATGATTGTATCGGTCTCTAGCGCAACGGTAAACGTTCGTAACCCGAGGTCACTGGCGCGATATAACAGTCCATCAACCTCATTACAGTCCTTAACCGCACCATCATTACACAGGCCTCTGGCGCAAAGGTAAACGTTCGTAAACCCGATTTCCCTATCGCGACAAAACAGTCCATAAACCTCACCATCGTATATATATATATAAGTTGTTCCTTACATAACGATGTAGTAGTCAATATAATATGTTATGTATATTTGCTACAACCTATATAATGGTTGATATTTAATCAATTAGTGCAAACGAATAATATATATTTAATACATGTTGTATACAACGTATGAAATGGTTATATTTAATAAAATAGTAAAAACGAATGACATGTGTTGGTGTTGTATTCTCGCTAGTGACATCCCTCTACATATATACATGTTCCATAGAGTAGTAGTGAGTCGAGTCTACAATTTACCTTCTGATTACCACACCTCACCACCCCCACCATAGAGTAATGGGAATAGTATAGCCATCTGACCACTCCCACGCACGCACGGCCATCACCTTGTGTATATAGACCTGAACATATATGACACCACCCCACACTATATATCGTGCACATACCTCCATATAGACAGAAACCTGTAGAAGCCAGCATGACTGACACATACGTCCATAGAGACAGAGACCTAGGGTATGTGGCAACCAGCGTATCTGACACATACCTCCATAGAGACAAGATTTAACAAGATTTGCCATCCAAGCCAAAGGCCCAGATGGCAAGTGGACAAGGAAGCCATTGGCTTATCGAGAGTCCAACAATGTTCATCTACTTATAACCCGCCCTCCTGAGATATGTGTCAACCTTGTTTTTAAACATATTCACGCTGCTAGCAGTTACACAATCTGTAGACAATTTGTTCCTTTCATTTATTGTCCTTTGTGAGAACGAGTGCTTCCTGATGTCCAATCTACATTGATCCTTTATTAATTTTACCTCATGTCCTCTAGTTCTGCTATCCTTCTTGAGTGAGAAAAACATATTTCTATCAATATTTTCATACCTATTCAATATCTTAAAAACTTCAATCTGATCTCCTCTTAACCTCCTTGTCTCTAGAGTTGTTAAACCACATTCTTTCAGGCGTTCTTCATAACTAAGGTCTCTAAGTTCTGGAATCATTTTAGTTGCTCTCCTTTTTATGCGTTCAAGCGTATCTATATCCTTCTTACGATATGGTCTCCATGCTTGTATACAGTATTCTAAATGAGGTCTAACTATTGCTTTATAAAGAGGTATAATTAACTTTTTTCCCTTGTATGTTATGTTTCTTCTAATCAATCCAAGAATATGATTACCCTTTGAAGCTGCAATACCACACTGCTCTGAAACTTTCATATCAGCGCTTATTGTAACTCCTAAGTCCTTTTCTTTTACAGTAGTACCCAGAACAGTATCTCCCATTTTATAGTTTACATTCAAGTTCCCATGTTCTGTATGTAGGCATTTACATTTCCCAAAATTGAACAGCATCTGCCATTTCTCAGACCATTTCACTAATCTGTCTAGTTTTGTAAATGTTGTTTATCACCATCAGTATTAACCTTTCTAAACAGTTTTGTGTCATCCGCAAATTTCAGTACGTTACTTGTTATACTGTCGTCCAAGTCATTGATATAAATTAAGAATAATATAGGTCATAATACTGATCCTTGAGGTACCCCACTCAAAACCGATTTCCAATTTGAAACTTCTCCATCTACTACAACTCGTTGTCTTCTGTCAGTCAGCCATTGTTCTATCCAGTCAGTTATGCTATCCCCGATACCATGGGCTTTTAATTTAAGTAGTAATCTTTGATGTGGCACTTTGTCAAAAGCTTTCTGAAAATCTAAGTAGATAATATCTACTGGCGATCCCACGTCTATCCACTTAGTGATTTCTTCCAAAAAACATAACATATTTGTTAAGCATGACCTCGCTTTAAGGAATCCATGTTGAGATGAATTTAATAATTTATGCTTAACGAGGAAGTCCACCATATGGTCTTTAATTAACCTTTCTAATAATTTACAAATCACTGACGTTAAACTCACTGGTCTGTAATTCTCTGACTTATTTCTCGAACCCTTTTTAAATAATGGTATGATGTTTGCTTCTTTCCATTCAAACGGAAAAACTCCCTCTTTTAATGACAAGTTGAATACTCTTGCAAGTGGTATACTGATTTGTTCTACTGTTTCCATTAGTAATTTTGGAGGAATCCCATCCACTCCCGGTGATTTGTTATCCTTTATTGCCTTTATTTTCTTAGCTACCAATTCTGGAGTTACAACTAACGGACCTAAATAGTCAGATTTAGCCCCCTGAAATTTAGCATCAGCAACTGGTAATTAACTAATATCTTCTTTGGTAAACACTGAACTGAAGTAACCATTTAGGTCTTTCGCCATTAAAAACCCCAGTGATATTATATTTCCAGCACTGTCTTCTAGAGGTCCAACCTTGTCTTGTACGTTTTGTTTACTCCTGACATATGCATAAAAACTCTTGCTGTCATCTGTTATGTTACATGCTGGTTTTTGCTCATAGCTTCTTTTAGATTGTCTGATTTCAGTTGTAGCTGCATTAAGTGCCTCTTTGTATTTTGCATAGTCTTCTTCCTTTCTGGTACGCCTATAAACCCTCCACATAGTTTGTTTTAGCATTATTTTTCTAATTGCCTCTTTTGACAAGTGTTTCTTTCTACACCGTTTTCCTTGTTTTTGGAAGGGAACAAATTTATCGATGATACTCTCAATTTCATATTTTAGAATATTCCAACATTCAATTGCGGTCTTATTCATCAGCATGTTATTCCAATCTAGCTTTGCTAAGTATTTTCTCATATCTTTGTAGTTACCTTTGTGGAAGTTTCTCTTGTACGTTTTCTTATTTTTACTTTCTGATTTTACATTGATGTCAAAATGTAATTGATTATGGTCACTATTACCCAATGGTTCAAATATTTTTACATTGTCCACTAATTCTTTTTGTGATGACAAAACTATATCTAATACATTTTCTCCCCTGGTTGGTTCTAGTACGTGCTGAGTAAGACAGCTATCCTGGATTAAACATAGAAATTGTTGATCCTCAATCCCTGTGCTCTCTAGAGAATTCCATTGTATGTGTCCATGGTTAAAATCTCCCATTATGATACATACCCCTTTACTAACTTCCTTTATAGCGTTTTTTATTTTTGTGTTGTCCTCTTCGTTTATACTTGGACTTCGGTAAACTAATCCAATAGTTAATTTTGAATTTCCTGAAACAATTTTGCACCAAACGGCTTCATCGCAATCTGCTTCCCTTTCTAGTTTTATTTCATAAGCCTGAATAGATTATGTAACATATAAAATAACTCCCCCGCCCCTTCTTCCTATTCGATCTTTCCTAAACATTACGTATCCTGTCTGTCCTAATTCAGCATATGTTATATGTATGTTGGCCCATGATTCAGTTATACCAATTATGTGAGGGTCAATATCTTCTACCATAATGTTTAATTCGTTTTTCTTATTTACTATGCTCCTTGCATTTAAACATACGCATCTATAACCTTTTTCAGAGATGTTTTTCGGATGATTTGATATTGGTTTATCTGTGCTAGTGGCCTCTTGTTCTGCTTGTGACACCTCTAGGTAACCCCCCTGCACTTCTAGTTTAAAGAATGTTTACTTCCAAAAATATTTGTCATTGTACCCAAGTCACTATCTACTGCTGCTGAAAGTTTGTCCGCGAATACAGCCGCCCCCTTTCCACTTAAATGAAGCCCATCCTTCATGTACATATCAGCCCTCCCAACAAAACTTCCCCATAAATCCACAAATCCAACTTCCTCTTCCCTACATAGCTTCTGGACTAACATGTTAATTGCCATCCCCCGATAATTTCGATATTTGTGACCCCTCCTGCCTATTACAGGTAAAATCCCTGACAGTATTACCTGCTCAACCCGCGTCTGTTTTAGTGTTCTGACCAACTGCCTATTTTTCCTAACTATTGCAGTTGTACCCTCCCTCTCTACGTTATTTGTCCTTACGTGTACTAAAACAGATCCACCCTTACCCGAGCCTACGATGTTTTTTACCCTCTCAGTTATCGCCTCTATTTTGGCTCCAGGTAATCAGACCACCACATCATCTCCCTTGTTTAAGACTCTGTCGGTCTTCCTAACTATCGAATCCCCCACAAACACCCTCGCTCTCTTCCTCACCCCCTCTATCACTGCTGCAGAATAACTCTTCCTTTCGATCCCCTCCATCACATTATGTCCTGACCCCTTCCCTCTTGTCTCCTTCGCTCCTGTCTCCCCCACTTCCCTCTCCTTTGCTCTTGTCTCTCCCACTCCCCTCTCCTTCACTCCGGTTTTTTCCCCTCCCGTCTCCCCCACTCCCTTCTCCTTCCCTCCTGTCTCCCCTACTCCCCTCTCCTTCACTCTGGTTGTTTTCCCTCCCGTCTCCCCCACTCCCTTCTCCTTCCCTCCTGTCTCCTTCACTCCTGTCTCCGCTACTCCCCTCTCCTTCACTCCGGTTGTCTTCCCTCCTGTCTCCCCTACTCCCCTCTCCTTCACTCCGGTTGTCTTCCCTCACGTTCCTTTCCTTCCCGTCTCCTTACGTCCTGTCTCCCTACGACCTGTCACCTTCCCTCCTCTCAGCTTCCTCCCAGGCTGAGGTGAGCTCTCCCTAGCATCTCTTGCGTCTTTCCCCACTTTATCGTCTACTGTTCCCCCACCGGAACTACTGGCACAACCCCCCTGTTCCCTTCCCACCATTGCCACAACGAGCAGCCTCAGCTCTTCCAACTCCACCTCCAGTTCTTTCATCTTCGTACTTCCCCTACACTCAAAACTAAAACTATCTGCCTGGACCTCAGCCCAGGACTTCTCGCACCCAGACTTGACGAAGTCCACCCAGTTACTGCAACTGCCACAAATTAAGTGCCTTGTGGCCTTTAACTGCCGTTTGCATGGCGCCATCATACAATTTAGTTTTAATTAGTTTGCTACGTTAGCCTTGAATAAGGCTGTTTTTGTGATCAAAAGAACATTTTAGGCCAATATACTTGTTAACTGCGTCTTCTATTAACCTCGCATGAGAAAAAAAAAACTGCCACCTAGCGAATACGGAGAACACTGTGTAACAAAACAACGAAGTCAGTGTGTACTAATTTACGCTAAAATCCTGCTGTTAATTCCTTTTTACCGAAAACGTTTACTACCACTATGTCAGATATTACCTTACGTATGTAATTTAAGTAAATAAATCACTTTATCTTATATATATACCTATGGCAGCTAGCAAGAAACCTGTGGTCTGTGGTACACATTTATGTACTTTATGGCACTCTGTCCAACCTGCCTTTCTGTTCATCACCGTCTCAGCACACATGTCTATATTAAAGAACATTGTCTCCAGCCTGCCTTCCTATTTCCCCCTCCCCATCTCAGTATATATTTGTTTATTTTCTGACACTGTCTCCACCCTATATGTATTTTATAACACTGTCTCCAGCCTACCTTTCTCTTTCTCACTGACTCAGCATATATTTATATAGATTATGAAACTGTCTCCGGACTGCCTTGCTGTTCGCCGAACAGGGGTCGGTGGCGGAACCTTAGTGGCCGGTGGCGGAACCTGGGCGGCTGGTGTGGGTGGGTGTGCGGTCAGCTGGAGCATCTCACGACTAGCACGAGGAGGCTGCCCGGCACCGGACTCGGGCCTGGCCGGGGTCGCCGGCACGGGTGTAGTCGGCCTTGGTAGAGGCGACACTGGGTCGGCGGGTTTGGTTGGTGTCTCGGGTAGCATGGGCGACGGTGGTATGGTCGTGGCGAGGGGAATGACCGATGGTGAGTTGATCAACGGCGATATGCGGCGTGTACTGGTGTAGGTGCTTCCTGTTGCGGAGCGTGACACGCCCCGAGCCGTCCACTCGTATGACGTATTGGTCGTACTGTCGTACCTCAACCACGATTCCGGTGCGGTCCCACTTGGGTGGATGCGGGCCAACCAGGTTCTGTAGCCTTACGCAATTGCCGATAATGAGTGGAGGTAGGAACCGTGTGTGCTCCGAAAGTCGCTCATGTGCCCTCATGTGTCGGATACGTAGTGCGTCCTCTCTTGCTTGCAGTTTCTCGCGCCATGTCCAATGGGGTAGGTACTCTCCAGGCGGCACTGGAATGAAGTCCCGCATGCAGCGTCCAAACATGATTTCACCAGGACTGACCTTCGACATCGTATCTGGCGTGTTTCTGTAGGCTAACATGGCCCGTTGGAATGCGTCGGTGTTCAGGGAACCGCCTGGGCCCGTGCTGCCAACCAGCATCCGCTTGACCGTTTTCACTCCGACTTCTGCCTTGCAGTTGTTGTTGTGTGGGTTTGCTACGCTGCGGATGCGGTGACTTATAAAAATCAGGTCACCCATCCGATGTGAGCTCCTCGGCGATGCCGAAGGTCACGAATACTCGTCGGAGCGCGGCAATGGGGCCTTTGGAGCCCTCTGCGTTCCCTTCTACGATAGGCCAATTGGAGTATCTGTGTACGGCGACGAGGTAGTGAAGACCGCCGTGGCTGAAGTAGTCAGGGCATATCGCCTGGAAGGGGTAGACTGGTCGTGTTGGTGGTGTAGGTGGCGGGTTTGGTTGTATCGGGGCCATGCGGTTGTACGCTGTACAGTTTGCACATGTCTCTTCAATTGCCGAAGTCATACCTGGCCAGAAGAATGAACCCTCTGCTTGCGACACCATCATCGAAACAACCTGGTGAGCCGAGTGGAGTGCCTGCAAGACACTTGCTCGGAGAGTTGGTGGTATGACGATTCTGTCATTGTAAAAGATGACGCCGTCATACTCAGTTATCTTCTCCCGTTACTGGTAGTACTTGCGGGTGGCACTGGGCATGGCTGATGGCGTGTCAGGAAAGCCGTTGTGGATGGCATCCACTAGAGCAGACATGTCGGGGTCGCTCGCCGTGGCTCTGCGCACATCATCCCATGTGACCGACTTGATGAGTGCCGTGGCCGTGGACGCGCAAGTCTGTGAGCAGCGAGGTTGCGCCGGGTCGTCGCGGGATCGGAGTGCTGCGAGGGCTGCCGCGGCCACATCATTGGGCAGGTCGGGAGTCTCGGCAACGCACACCGGGTGCCGTGATAGGGCGTCTGCAAAGGTGTTGCGGACGCCGGGGATGTGGAGCACGCGAAATCGATACCGCAGTGACTTCTCCTTAATGTTCCGCAAGCGTTGGTTTGGGATGTCGTCGAGGGCGCGGTCACCCAGCACATTGAGTAATGGCTTGTGGTATACTGCTACCATGAGGTCAGAACATCCCAGGGTGAAATGTCGAGCCTTGTCAAGGGCGTCTACAACTGTCAGTGCCTCGCCCTCGATGGGGGCATAACGTGACTCAGCGCCGTTTGTGAAACGGCTGCCCATCAACACTATTTTCAAGCCCGACTTGCAGCAGAACGGTCGGACACCAACGCAGTCACAGTGTTTCTGGACTAGCCAATACCAGAGCCCTTCCTTAGCCCAGTCCGTGGCAAGACATGTCGGGCGTTTCTTGTTGAAGATCTCGAACCCATGTCTGATCTGGTCGATGATCACGATTTTCGACTGCTTGAACAGGTGGTCCAAATGTTCTGTCCAGGCGAACGGCTGATCTGGCTTCAGGAGGTCGCGGAATGGATGCATGTGGTAAGCCACGGCGAAGGCATAAGCCACCTGGTTGACGAGGCCGAACCAGCTTCTGATGTCTGTGACATTCCTCGGTATCGGGAAGTCCTTTATCGCCTGCAATATCTTTGAGAATGGTTTCACTGACGTGGGTGATATCTCAAAGCCTGCAAACTCGACGGTGTCTTTGGCGAATACATACTTGTCTGGATTCTGCGTGATGCCATTGCGGCCACACGTGTCCAGCCACTGCACTGCCTGCCAAAAGGCCTGCTCGATATTGTCCGCCCACAGTAGTTTATCGTCGATGCATTTTGTCTTGTTGGGTATGTGGGCGACGATCTCATCGAACCGCCGTGTGAAGCCATCGCCAGACGCCACGTATCCTTGGGGTGCATTGCGGTATCGATAGTGGCCCCAAGGCGTTATGAACGTCGTGAGGTGCCGGCCGTCGGGGTGGAGTGGGACAGCGTGGTAGCCGTTCCAGGCGTCACACATAGTTTTCTTTGTTCCATGAGGCACCGATCTCGCTTGGTGAAAGGGTCTCTGGGTGTTGTAGGTCTCCCTGGTGGCACTAGCGATGAGGGCCTGGAGATCCACAGTCCGTCGAGGCTTCCCGTTCTTCTTTGCGCCAATAACCATGCGATGACACCAGGTGACAGGGGTGGCAGTTGGTACCTCCTCGATGACGTCACAGCTCTTCATTTGTATATCACGTGACCTCTCTGTGGATGCCGCCATCTTGTTTTGCTGCCATGTTGTTTTGCATTGATACGATTACCAGACAGCACTGCGGGGCAAAGTCGAAAGTCAAAGGTTACCGACCTTTTGCGTTGATACAATTGTCAGTTGGGGTTAGTAACCCTAAAGGAAAATTCGTGAAAAAACTGGTAAACTGTAGGAATAATTATCAGTTACAGTTAGGGTTAGTAACCCTAATGAAAGGTCAAAGGTCACCGACCTTTTGTACTTATACAATTACCAGTTAGTGTTAGGGTTAGGGTTAATAACCCTAATTTTATCGTCTGTAGTAAACCCTGATACGAATCCTGACCTGAGTCTGCAAGAACGCCGCGAGGTCAATACGTCTAGGTCAACCAAAAAAAAACACCGCCGCTTTTTGGAGCGTTCGAACGAAGTCACGCCTTTTCACCCATGTATGTATATATATATATATATATATATATATATATATATATATATATATATATATATATATATATATATATATATATATATATATATATATATATATATATATATATATATATATATATATATATATATATATGTATATATATATGTATATATATGTATATATATATGTATATATATGTATATATATATATATATATATATATATATATTTCACCCATGTATGTATATATGTATGTATATATATATATATATATATATATATATATATATATATATATATATATATATATATTTACACAAATCCATGGGTTAGGCGACTTTCTGGCAAGGGTTGGGCGACGAATGTCGCCTTAGCCCTGATATTTGGTGTCGCCCTAATATATCTGGTCATGCGTTATCATGCATCTGACTAGAAACCATTTGAAAGTTGTAAATCAATAACAGCACGTTGCCCTAAGGTTGTATTAATGCATTTAATTTCTGGAAATATACAAATTCAAATATAATGAAGGTTTTGCAAATGGGATGAATATATTCATTTCAATAATCGTCACCGTTAGGCGACATGGCGTATTTATTTGAATAAAACACAAACTGCTATGTATGTTGTATGTTTATTTAGCGGGGATGTTCTATAACGCAACAAACTACCATATACAACTGAATTTGTCTTGTGATATGCACTAACAACATATGTTATTTCATCGGTGAAAACTACGACAGCACACAGAAAACCTTTGGCCGTCTGCCTGGTCTTGTCATGCGCACTGTCTACATGTCAAGCTCCGCCCACTCGGTCGGTCTGTGCGTATTAAATTACGTTGTTGTTTAATTGCTGGATTTTAGCTATACGTCAGTTAAATATCTAAGCTGTACACGACGATATAATGATTACGTAATCACTCAGGAATAAATCATTCAGGTACCAATACCTTCTTTATGAACAGTAGTTTCTATGTTTTACAAATAACTCGTCTACTTCTACTGTATGTGTAGCAGTTTCCTAATATCGCCCACAACGGGGCTGTCGTCGGCAACGCCTTCGATTACGATTTCATATTTTGGAGTTGTCAAACTCAAAGCAAAATAGTTTCGATGTTTTTAATGTTGTATGGATATAATGATGTCACTGTGACACTGCCTATTTGAAATAATATAGACATAACGCTGCCCTTTGATATATACATTAATATGATTAATTAAGTTGTAAACAGAGCAACAATTAAAAGATGACAAAAATAATCTGTCTACAGAACTCTTCAGTTTGTATACAAAAACACATTCTTGCCATTGCACATTGTAGATTATGTCATAGATGTAGGCATGTGGTAACCGTATAAAAAGAAACATCAAATTGCAATATAATATGTCCAGAGAAGAGCTATGAAAGAATTACCAGGTACAGGTATGTAGAACGAATAAAATAACTTAAGTTACCTTCATGACATTAGCATACAGGTGTCTGAGAGGGGATATCCTTGAAGTTTTTTAGAATGTTGCTTGAAATATATTAGGAATCCAATATATTACAATGAATCCTCGCAAAATCTTTGAAATAATAAACATATATTGCACCTAATTCCTCAGGGACCTAAGCTCACAGGTGCAACAAACCATAATCGTCTTCAACAGTGTAACACAGAACCGGTTATAGGTTTCAAATCTGACCAATGCAATATTTCTGTTCAGGCTATAGGCTATGAAATATATAAAAACAAAATGACATGTCACATTTTGCATCTGACCAATGTCTTTATAATTTGACCAATACAGTTGTATCTGAGTTGAATTGGAATTGATGAACAGTTGTGTGAATTGGATTGAAAAAAATCAAAACAGATTGCATTAGAAATTGAATTGAACCTGAAATATGCAAAGTGAGGTGAATTGAGCTGAATATTTACTCATATTCACCAGAAAAAACTGTCATAAACCGGGACAAACTGTCCAAAACTGAAATTACCATATCATCTAGTCATTGTAACAAGATCTAGTCCAATGAGACACATACTGTGTTAAGGGCTGCCATGCAGATTACCGAATGTCATTGCTGCTGCACTTTCTGAATGTATTTTTTTTATATTTATATTCAAATATTATATATGAATTTTTTATGTTTGAAATTTCTGGGGTTTCATTTCGATTTGGTATTCATGAGATTTCACACACTGGATCACCTTTCTGAGTGATTCAATGATAGAACCCCCAGGTATACTAGTAGCTAAAATACACAACTTGCCATCAGTACACAAGTCATGTTCTTATGTGGATGGCGACCTCTGTTATCTGAATGCCTCACAACTTGACACAGAACTAAATCTGTGTCATTTACAACATTTCATTAGGATGCCTGCTAATGTGTTTACATATATTGTGTGAATGTCACAGTAATTGCTGTAGCACTTAATGACTAGCTAATTAGAACATCAGATTCAGAGGTCCTCACAACTGTATTGGGTTGTTAAAGTCACATCAGGGTATTCAGTCAATATTTTTTTTAATGTTGTGGATAATGTCAATGAGTCAGAACAACACTAAATTGTCATCTCATGTTCATTGTATGTGTGTATGCATATTTTGGTAGCATCATTTGTGCACTTATAATACAACATTATTAATCATCACCATCTGTGTCAAACAAGGCCCAGTGGCTGGACACTGGTTTTCCACTGGCTTGTTGACCTTAATTACAGACTGCTCCTACCCCTAATGTAATCTACTAGTGAGATAGACTGTTGGCCACCCTTATAGTAAAGGATTACAAAATCAAAATTGGGTCAACAAGAAAACTGGATGGTAGGTACAGCAGAATACAAATAATTAAGGCAGGTTAAAACAGTTCACTAATGTGCATTTGCAATGGAAGGTAGATGTAAATTTCTTGGTGATTTGAGGTTCGAATCCTGCTGTGTTGCAATTACTGCACAAAACATTCCTGGTTGTGGGCATAATCACCAGAACCTTGCACTAATTTTCGCTGCTATTAAAACATGTCTACTTATTATTGAGAATACTCATCAGTTCATAATTTAGCTATTCTTAAATACGTTGACTGGACCTGGGCTCAGAGTGGGCTATTTACTCGGTTCTGAGTGGGCCTACACCCACCAACTCTAGCTTTATGAAACAGGTGCTTTTGTCGTTCAATTTGATATTATAGTATAACATTTGGTAGACAGTGACTATACATACACATGTCATTCCATTTCTATGTACTAATCATCACAATCTGTGTCAAACAGTGCCCAGTCACTGGACACTGGTTTTCCACTGGCTTGTTGACCTTAATTAATTACAGACATTGCTCCTACCCCTGATGTAATCTACTAGTGAGAGAGACTGTTGCCCACCCTTATAGTTAAGGATTACAAAGTCAAAATTGGGTCAGCAAGAATATTAGATCACAGGTACAGCAGAATCTAAATAACTAAGGCAGGTTGAAAAAGTTCACTAATGTGCACTTGCAGTGGAAGGTAGATGTAAATTTCTTGGTGATTTGAGCAGGTTCAAATCCTGCTGTGTTGCATTTACTGCACGAAACATTCCTGGTTGTGGGCATAATCACCAGAATATTGCACTACTTTTCGCTGCCATTAAAACATGTCTACTTATTATTGAGAATACTTGTCAGTTCATAATTTAGCTATTCTTAAATCAATTGACTGGACCTGGGCTTATTTTGATGATGTGTGCTTGCCTAATTTCCTGCTCCTTAATTAATAAATCTAAATGTCATTCTTTGGCCTATTTCAATCTACACTGGACTTCAATAAGCATATTTTCACAGTCAGGCTGTAGTCCAGGGCATTGGCAGATACTAATACATCCTCTCAAGACAGAGTAATTGTGGTCACAGTGCATGTCACTGTGTGGTCACTGCCTGCTACAACATGGCTTCTAAGATGGGCTAATGACTCGTGTCATGTTACTGTGCACTTTGTGGCAGCAGAGAATTGGACTGGTAGAGCCAACTGACACTTGTAAGCACAACAACCAGTGACACTAACTAGTTAGTTTACTTTATGGCCAGTGCATGTGCAAGTAATCAATACCAATTATTTGTTTTGGCATTATGACAATAAAGTTTGATGCATACTCATTCATAACACTGTATTATGTTATTATTCTTGTGTTGTAGAACTAACAAAGTTTTCATTTCACAGTGTGCATAACAATGTAGGTGTTCCCAACTTCATATACTTGTGAAAAACACAATTGGTGTATGAAAGCGATGGCACCAGACTGGCCACCCGACTAAGCTCCCAGAAGTGTGCACACATACACATTGTGCAAAAAATGCGAATTCAGACCTCAATTATACGAATTATTCTTGCGAAATGTGTTTTTATTTGAGCGCATTCAAGCATTAATTTGCT
The DNA here is from genome assembly GCA_963662155.1 of Lamellibrachia columna. Taxonomy (NCBI): domain Eukaryota; kingdom Metazoa; phylum Annelida; class Polychaeta; order Sabellida; family Siboglinidae; genus Lamellibrachia; species Lamellibrachia columna. The sequence goes on from OY759275.1 coordinate 4,457,682, forward strand.
AATGCATTTAAAATGTTTGCTAACAAAGGTTCAGTTGTGCACACCCCTGAACGCGCCTTGGCCAAAGCATACGGCTATATGACCACTCTATGCTTTAAAGTCCCTTTAAAATGTTTAAAACATAAACATTATTTGTTTTAGTATAGAAAGCTATTATTTCAAATTCAATACTAATAATTCGTCATTTTAGTCAACTTTCAAATCTATGTCATATACTTGTATATAGGTCTTCCTGTAATGGCTATTAGAAGACTTAGTAATATTATTAAATGTGTTATTGGTTCCCTCCACACACATTTGTCTAACAGTTCCACATGCTGGCATTCTGCATGAAATCACAGGCAAAAGCATCCAAGAACACTGATCGCATTGTGGAGTGGGTAGGTAACTCTCACACCTGGTCCATCTGGACTGCGCACGACCGACCGACAGAACAAGAACTGTGAATTATGTGAAATGCAGTCAATTAAGGCGAGAGTCAAGATCTATTATGGCTGTCAGCAGCCTCCTGGAGTGCGATGCAGGCTGTTCTGAATACCATCGACATAGCGCCGGAAGATGCAATAAAACTAACCAGGCTAGCTTATACATTCCATCTAGGGATTTGACATTGATGAGAGTATGTCAGTCAGTAATTATGTGGACATAAATACTCAGCTTGTTTTCACTGCCAGCTGGTTGTAGAAATACGTCACTCAAATATCCAACTCCTCCCAAATGTCATTATTATAGCGCCTAGTATGTGTCACGCATGTATAAATGGCTCATGTCACAAAGTTTACTTATTGGATGAAAATGTGAGCCAATTAGAACAGTGACATCGTAGACTTCTTCGAATATAAGATCTAGTACTCAGGTGTCTTGAAGCAGAATAGGAACTATGCATATATTACAGTGACAAGCGCATTTTCACAGTAACTGAAGGACTCTGAGGTGTGTCAATGCGAATCCATGAGGAAATTGAGAAATGGTAGCTTTAAGTCGTGGCAAACGAATGGTAAGTACAATTGCATGTTTAACACTAAGCCCTACCATGGATTATATAGTTGAGTGGTCCTGATCAACAGTGCGTCAAACCAAAGGGTTGGGCAGTCTCAAACCCGTTTACAACATCATGTAAGAGAGGACAAAAAGGTGGTCTTCAGATGACGCCGCAATACCATTATAAAACCCGAAGACTGTTAAAGGTGCTTAATCAATTCGATTTTGTTGCTAGTCTCATTTCAAATTAAGTTTGCGAAAAACCAAACCTACCTAGTATTCACTACAACATGCTAGCTCGTTTATGCAACTTTTGTATTTAGGTTTTTGTGAAATCATCAGACAAACTATTAAATTAGTTAATGCTTGTTCAAGCATTTACTGAAGCGAAAATCGAAATGCTGAAAAATCGCGATTTTTTCCGTGGTGAAATTTCGTAACTTTGTCATGTGATCAGCGAGAGGATGGAGGTCCCGCCCATGATCAGCATTGACCCACACAGTGTTTATCATTTTAGATATCCATTATTTTTATCCTCACCAGATCTAACGACGAACAACAATATGCATTTTTTTATTAAATAGACTGTGGGTGTTACATAAACTATTCATACACTATATATTTGGCTATATATTTGGACACCAATGAAGCGGATTTGCGATAGGATAAATCAGTGAGGAAGCAGTGAATTCACACAAACAACTTATTGTAATAACACATGACCATAACATCCAATTACTCGTTACTTGTAGATTAAGTTTCACCCGCTTTAAGGAATGCACAGTATAGCCAATATAATGTTGTCCAAGTTCCTATGTCCTGTATGTAGGCATTTACATTTTCCAAAATTGAACAACATGTGCCATTTCTCAGAAATAATTTAGGACATGATGATGCGAATGTGGAAAAACCAGAACTACTAACAGCCTCAAAGCAGAGACACAGAATTTCAACCATTTACGCAGCGCTTGAAATGCCTGAAGCAAAGCGAGAGCACTTTTATAAACATATTGGCCACTCCAAGAGCGTGAATCTCGGCACCTATCAATACCCGTTACCGTTGCTGGAGATGACAAAAGTTGGCAGGCATTTGAAGGCTATTGACGAAGGTAATCTGATGTGCAATTCCATTATACATTGATTTGTTACACTTACAATTTCATATTGCATACCTATTATTGTTTATCTACCTGAAATGTATATTTGTCAAATGTAGCATTAGCTTGTTTGGATGACATAGCTACTGACGATGGCAAGAAGTGCAGTATGTGGTTGAAATATTATCTCAAATTTAACATGACCAATGTTTAATCATTGCAGATGATGATTACAATCCATTCGCTGAATCAGATGAATCGGCTTCAGGAATCGATGCAAAGAATGTCGCGAGTACCGGTAAATATGTAGATGTGAATACCAGTTCACGAAATGTAAATAGAGTTCACGACCCCCTGCCATATTTAATCACTATCTGCTGAATTGTTGCTAATATCACCCAACCGTTTCAAAAAACTATTCGGTTTACAGATATGTCGTATGTAATGCCATCCGCGCAATATCATTGTTCCTATTATTGTTATTATGTAATGTGTTAGCACCCCTAAAATTGTGATTGCCACACAATTAACTTTTTTATCTTACCTGTTCTTTACGCATACAGTAAAACACATGCTTTTAAACCACATTGCGAAAAAAATGTATTCGTTCCAGCGAGGACCTATTACCGGTGATCAAACGAGACCACCCATAGAATAAGAGAAGCGTTCGCCGCGTGGATCACGCTTACAGAAGGAAAGAAACTGCCTAGTAAGTACAACACAATAATTTATTGAATATTGTTTTGTTCATGATTACATCAAATGCAAGAAACTAATATTGCTGAATAAACCTCTGCTTACCATTGCCAATTTACAGCATGGTTCTATTGCAATATCTGGTAGCTGGCTCTAGGAAACGATGTTGATTTATTTATTAGTTGTCATTAAACGTTTGTAAAATTGATTGATGCATTAATCCGAACTACCACACCTAAATTACACTTTAGTAGTTGACGCCAATAACAACTGGTATGTAGATTACTACATTATTTTGTGTGATATGATGTGATGCTATATATATATATATATATATATATATATATATATATATATATATATATATATATATATATATATATGTGTATATATATATATAAATGTATATATTATATATAATGCCATGATATGATGTTATATATGATAACTATTTAAGCACATATCTTTCAACAGGCAAGGCAGAACTTGTCACGTTCATTTCCGAAACGAAGCTCGATTGCTCTGTGACGCAACTAAGAAAAAAAATCATGAACGAGCAGAGCAAGCAACAGCAGCTATTCAAGAAAAGGTGGCTGTCTATGCAAACTTAATTAGAGAGGCAGGGAGAGGCATGGAGAGATATGGATAGACAGGGAGAAATAGGGAGAGACAGGGAGAGACAAGGAGAGACATGGACAGGGAGATATATGGAGAGGCATGGATATATAGGGAGAGACATAGAGAGAAAGGGAGAGACATGAAGAGAAAGGGAGAGACAGAGAGAAAGGGACAGACAGGGAGAGACATAGGGACATAAAGAAAATATAGGAAGAGACATGGAGAGACACAAATAAACAGGGGGAGATAGGGAGAGAATAGGGAGTGACAGGGAGAGACACAGAGAGACAGTGAGAGATGGGGAGAGACATAGAGAGAACGGGAGAGAACGGGAGATACAGGGAAAGAAGTGGAAAGAGAGGGAGATACAGGGAGAGATAGGGAGAGGAAGTGAGAGACCGAGAGAGACATGGAGAGACACAGAAACACAGCGAGGCAGTGAGGACATGGAGAGATAGCACGAGACAGGGAGAGGCAGGGAGAGAGAGAGAGAGAGTGAGAGAGGGAGAGAGGGAGAGAGAGAGAGTGAGAGAGGGAGAGAGAGACGGAGACAGGGAAAGACAGGGAGAGGAAGGGGAGGGAGGAAGGGAAATAAGTTCCTGTGAAAATCATTTGGCTATGTATCTTATATAGGTGTATCTTATATAGGTGTATCTTATATAGGTGTATCTTATATAGGTGTATCTTATATAGGTGTATCTTATATAGGTGTATTTTATATAGGTGTATCTTATATAGGTGATGCATCGCGTAGTTCATTACGTTCAATGTCATAAAAGTTATAGCCATTTTAGTGGATATCCTCAATATGGGGAATACGCCCACTCCTGGGCCTTGTATATTCATTACTCTAATTTGAGTTGCTAGTTATCAATGTGATGGTACTTTTGGTACACTTGAGTATATTGGTTTATGGATGCATATTCTAGTCATAGTTATTATAATCTTCTTAAGAACCGTTACTGGAACTACTAATTAATCAATCCCTTACCTGAAAGTAAACAAGTTCGTTTGATTTAGTGTCTTTATTATAAACTACTCGGCCTTTTTTTGGCATACCAACTATTGCGTATATGTCGTTTGCTGCAACGGTATTCAAATCGAATGTGAAGAACTGTTTTATTGTCGAGCCGTTTAGCTAGACATGCAGTGTGAGTTATGCCCCTTGATCAGGCATTGTGCCTAACCGCACTTTCTCTATATATTAAGTGTACGAAACAAATTTGAGTTGAATAATGTTTATACATTGTGTGGCTCCTACAACAGCTACTCGACCATAGACTCCAGTGTGCTACACAGCGTTAATGTATGTTCTTATTTGGCCGTGTAAATTCCGTTATGTATCATTATGAACGTCTTAGTTATGCGCGCATGATCTTCATTCTGCCAATATTGCCGGCATGTCAATGTTTACTTTGTTTATAATGAACACTATATATGATTATGCTGACGAAATCATTTATATCGAAATTTACACAAATAAAACATTTGTTTTTTCTGTCTGTCTCTGTGTGCCTATCTGTTATGAATCTTGTGCAAAATAGAGGATGATCGATTATTTAATCTTAAACTTAAATAAGGTGCTTAGATATTCCGTGGTATATTAGTCGTATAGTGGTGTTGTGCTTATATATTGTAAACTATGTAGCTTATTATCTAACGGACACACGAAACGTATCACTATTACGCAATATGTTATATATACATATATATATATATATATAGCCTATATTTTTGCATTCATCGTAAGGCAACATATAAATTGTTTCGCCATTGGGCGACGCACGCACGCACGCAAGCACGCACCGCACCGCACCGCACACACACACACACACACACACACACACACACACACACACACACACACACACACACACACACACACACACACACACATACACACATATATTTACACTGACCTTTGGGCGACATATACTCTGTGTCGCCTAACGGCTGATTTTTTTCATGAACCTGTTGAACTTTACCTTAGGGCGACACACTTTGGGCGACACCAAATGTATATATTTGTATTGTAAGTAACATTTTAAAAACGATCTCTAATATATTAGTTTGGACAAATATATACCATATAGCAAATTTTTTTTTTAAAACTTGCTTAATTAAAGATATACAAAGTGTCGCCCAAAGGTGGCAATTTATTTGGTGTCGCCCTTCCCTGGGATTTGTACATATATATATATATATATATATATATATATATATATATGTATATATATGTATATATATATATATATATATATATATATATATATATATATATATATATATATATATATATATATATATATATATATATATATATATATATATATATATATATATATATATATATATATATATATATAACTCTAACAGCAGCATACACCAACCAGTTATCCAATATTTGCCGCGTTAGGCAGACCGCTGTTTTAAGCAGACCAAATCCGGTCTGCTTAAAGTTTTGATGTGTTATTTCACAACTAATACGTTTGAGTTTACCATTATCATTGATAGTGGACATAGTTTAGCCGAACATTAAATAGTATATGTAATTATTTCAAAAATAAATAAAATTTTCGGCGATTTTGAGCATGTTTTCTCCAGAGCCTTGTATATTTTGTCTTTTTGAAGTGCCAAATTTGTTGCGTACGGCAGACCGGGTAAAAATGCTTATAACTTAATATTCCTGCTATATATTGAATGAGGGATCACCGTTTCGTGTTTATTATGTAATATGCTTCGAAGCAATGTACAATGTTTTATTATAATGTGTAAATTAAGTAATATGCGTTTTTGCGTTTGTTCTTGGCTTCCGACTACGCGTCTTCGGCTTCGACTTTACGTTCGTGTCGCAAAAAATCGCTAAATACTCAGTATATAAAGTTGAAAGTGATGCGCGTACTGACGTTTGCTGAAAACACATGTTCAACTAATTTGAATAATGTGTGTTTAATTAATGATGTGTAGTTCGATTACTTTGACAAATGTTAGTTGTCGTAAATCGACATCGCGAAACGACTTCCGGCATTGGATGGTGTCTGTGAAATGCGTCGTTGCCTGTTGGATGTGTATTCGTAAGTATTTCACTCAAAATCAACTTTACTAATGCTTTCTCCATACTCAATGGATTGACATTTGTTTAGGGTTAGGGTAATTGTAATGACTTTCTGTCATGTAACTACAACATGTAGTTGATTCAGGTTCTGAATTAATGCCGTACGTAATGTAGTTTATTCTGGTTCCGAGATAATGCCATAAATAATTATAATTGATATATTTCTAGTATCTGCAACATGTAGTCAACTAAGGTTCTGACATGATGCCGTAATTGTAATTGATTTCTTACTGTGTAATTAAAAATCACATTAATTATGTTATATATGATTTAGAAATAATTTTTCTACAAAATATACTATTTTAGTAATCATATTTAAAAATACACTGAATTTACTTAAATGTGTGTTTCAATCAGAAGATATGGTTAAAATAAAATGCATTGTCCAAAATAGTGTCCACTTTGAATATCATGCAACATGAGTTACAGCTAAATTATATAATAAATATATATTTATTTACATGTATATTATATGGTAGTCAAACTACATTAATATCAGTAACCTTATGGGTGCAGATTTTGTTTTAAACATGCTGAAGACTTATTTTGTAAATTTAATCACATTGTTGATGGTTGAAAATGTGTTGCCACCTTATCACCTATACACATTTTTATTGTGTGTGCACACTCAACTTATTGTAAATGCTTTCAGCAAACATACTACACATAATAACTCTAAGATATAACAGTCATTACAACCAATACCGTTTTAGCAAGTATTCTGATACGTATCATATCTTTACAGACCTACATTTGTCGAAGACCTGGAAATTCATTTAATAATAAAATTTATTTGTTGTTTTAATTCACATTATTTATTTTTCAGTTGCTGCAAGCCATCAGAAAAGCCAGCAGGACGTAAAGGTATCTTGTCATATTATTAACTAGTGTAACAAATATGACACATAGATACTGTGGCAGATATGATCCTTTTACTTTACCAAAACGATTGTCTGCATAATGATACTCATCTCAAATATGCACTGTGTATAACTTGGTATGATAACTAATTTGCAACATCATTAACTGAGAATATAAAACTCAAAGCTACGAATAAATATTATTAAAATATCCAATCACATTTAACCTTTTTTTTATTATAATTTTGAGATATCATTAAAAAATTTAGTTTAATCCATTTCTGTTGTCTATCATAAATCATGCTACTTGGGGTCTTTTTAACAGTCAATGAAATATGAATCAGTAATTATTATTATGGGCATCTTGTAAATATGTTAATATTGGCGAGGTAATACAATGCTTCCAAATGAACATATCACTACACGTCTGTCAATTTTAACAGTTGTACTTTTTGATAATAAGAACTGTGCACTTTGTCGTACATTATGTTTATCCATCAACCACTGGCATGGAAAACTTGATAGTGTATAGTATAGTGCAATTTCTAACATTTGTTCTTTTTTTTAGAACAAGAATTGTGCACATTGTCCTACATTAAGTTCTAATCCATCAACCACTGGCACTGAATATACTGGTAGTATAGTGCAGTAGTTTCCTAGATCTCTTGTTTAATGTAAAATATCAACAACTGCTGGCAAAGCTATGCAGCAAATGAGTCCTGATATGTTTGTGATAAGATATTAAGAGTTAATTAAAGAAAATATACAAACCATTGAAATATATTAATTTCAAGTAATTTCAACCAAAAACAAAATGATTTATGTATATCACATATATTGTAATTTAAAACAATGAATGTCAATTCTACAGAATATCCTTTTGCATGTTTGCATTACTGAAATGACATTCTTTCTGACATTAATTCATATTCAAAAACATTTTTTCACAGAAGTGTGATGACAGTGGAATAACAGATGGATCACAAGAGGACGATGACATGGAAACCTCATCAGTTAATCAAACACAGGTGATGATTCTCATTTTACACCTGAATCAGTGGAAACCCTCAACATGCTATAAATAGGCCACTCTTAAAATGGTCCATCACATCAATTGGTTTGAAGTATGTTTAATCTAGATTAACCACATACTTATGCCATAGAAATCTGCAGAGTACAGGGGGTGGGTATCAAATATTCCTATTTTTAATACAACATAGTTTCCTTTCTCAGCATGTGCTAGAACCAAACAAGGTTTAGAGTGTATTAGATATAGCTTTGTCCTTACTAAATGAATTATTTGAAAATGTTAAGATATATATAAGGACATGTTACATCAAAATAAAATAAGAAACAAATAATAAAAAGCAGTACAGGATAAACTTCCACAAAGGTAGATAAAGATATGAGAAACTATTTAGCAAAGATAGACTGGAATAACACACTGAATAATAAGACAGCAATAGAATACTGAAATATTTTAAAACGTGAAATTAAGTGCATCATTGATTTGTTGGTAAGTTTTAATTATTGAGCAACACCCTTGTGAACTCAGAAAAAAATAATTTAGGGGACATTTTCAATGGAACAAAACCCAGTGTGGCTACATTTAAAAAATCATGAAACCAGTGTTACTTTAAAGATAATGGTATGTAATTTGTGTGCCAAATTTCATGATCCATTCAGAATTCCTGGTGATTTAATTCTTCAGTGATACATGATTTTAGCACTCACGAGGTATTCACGAGCACATAACCAAGTGCTACACCACAATGTTAATATGATTCCTGATTCTTCAAACTACTGTAATGTCAATACTATTGATATATTGGTTATGTGTGCTAACTTTCATCTCTAATAGGACATTTTGTCATGCATTATGAACTCTAATATTCAATAATAGGTCATTCCACATCAAATCACTGGATGGTCCACACATAGTATTTTCAGAAGTTCAGATCTCTTCAGGATTTTTATCAGATATTCCACAAATACCCAAATTGAACAAATCTAATTTTAGCTTTCTGTTCCTAGTAGTTTCGGAGATGTAGGCATAGTAAATGAAACTGGTCTCACTTTAAAGGTATGATTTGTAATTTATGTGTGACAAATTTAATGATCCATTTGGAAGTCTGTGACGGTGAACTTTATTCTTCAATGGTGCACGGTTTTAACACCCACAAACCATTCACGTGCACATACCACAGTGTTGATATAATTCATGATTCTTCAAACTGGTGTCGTCTCAATGCTATTAATATATGTGTCCTCACTGTTATCTTTATTATGACCTTTTACTGTCAACAATGAATTTTACATCAAATCACTGGATAGTCCAGACTCTGTGTCTTCAGATCTCTTCAATATTTATACAAGATATTCACCAAATGTCACAGGTTAGCTTCCTACTCTTAGTAGCTTCTGAGAAAACAATATTTTATGACCTTGGATATCCGTTAATGTAATTTTAGGAAAGTTTGAGGTCCGATAACTAAGTAGGGCTAGAGCCTTGAAAATGTGAATGTTTACTCTCATATAGATAGAATACCTCCTTTGCTTTCATTTTAATGTGTCAGATAGTTTTGCATCTGAAGTCAGGGAAAGTTTGTAAAATCACATTTGCCATTTTGTGAAACATATTTTGTTTAAATAAATTTTCTGGTGAAAACAACATTTCTGTACAAGAAACTACACATCCTAAGCTATAAAAAGGAGTAATTCATGTTCCAACATATTTGATGAATTGTGTATAAAAAATCAGGCTCGCAAGTGGTGTTTCACTTTCGAGAAAGCATAACTACAATATTTACCATCCAAAATTCAAATTATATATTTATACACACTGATAAATCATGAAATGTTATGGAGTTACCATGTACATAAGTGTTAATTTGTAGCCTTTATACACGGTACTATGCAAAACAGCAACTGTGATTTTACAAATATTCCAGGATCTGGATGCACAACTATCTGATTTAATTATAAATAAAGTCAATTTACCCATAAGTTGATATTTTATCTATGATTTAACAAGATTTAGCAATATTATCCATCCAAGCCAAAGGCCCAGATGGCAAGTGGACAAGGAAGCCATATTGATAGTCCAACAATATTCATCTACGTGTAACCCGCCCTCCTGAGATATGTGCCAACATTGTTTTTAGACATATTCATGCTGCTAGCAGTTATACAATATGTAGACAATTTGTTCCATTCATTTATTGTCCTCTGTACGAAAGAGTACTTCCTGATTTCCAATCTACACTGATCCTTTACTAATTTTACCTCATGTCCTCTAGTTCTGGTATCTTTCTTGGGTGAAAAAACATATTTCTATCAATATTTCATACCCATTAAATATCTTAAAAACTTCAATATGATCTCCTATTAACCTCCTTGTCTCTAGAGTTGTTAAACCACGTTCTTTCAGGCGTTCTTCATAGCTAAGGTCTCTCAGTCCTGGAGTAATTTTAGTTGCTCTCCTCTGTATGCGTTCAAGCGTATCTATATCCTTACGATATGGTCTCCACGCTTGTATACAGTATTCTAAATGAGGTCTAACTATTGCTTTATACAGAGGTAAAATTACCTTTTTTCCTTGTATGTTATGTTTCTCCTAATCAACCCAAGAATTGTGTTACCTTTTGATGCTGCAATACCACACTGCTCACAAAAATTAAACAATTCCTTTGATGTGCCAATAACGAGTAAGCCAAGTGGGTAAATCCACGAGTATGCAAAGAGAATGTAGGTCTTAATTGGTCAGAAGACAAACTGAGAAACCCCTAATTAGCCAGAAAACCACATTGGAAAAATTTGGGCTTGGGAAAAATTGGCATGAATCGTGTTAGTTATTTTTATAGCAATCGATGTCATTAAATGTGTAAACAACGACAAGTAAAGTGCTTTGAATGGTGCCTTCCATCAACTCAAGTTCATAGACTTATAAAAAAGTAACAGTCCACTTGCATCTAATCAGCAATTTTACCAACATAAATGTAACTGTAACTTTAATTAAATTGAAGTTTAAATTTCCTGAATTGGTGTGAGGTTAGTATATTTTTATTGGGAAATATCTTAATTAATGGTAATGTAACTAACTTTTTGAGTTATTTTCTGGAATGTTATTGTAAGGTGGTAGTAATGTGGGTTTCTCAAGTGTCATGAATACAACATTGTATTAATCAGCATGACTTATCTTTAAAACCTTAGTTCTTAGCCAGCCACTGGGTCTAAATAGCAAATTATCTATGCATATTTTATATTTGAATGTTTTCGTTAAAAAAACACTTAATACATTTTTTAAGTAGATGATATATTTTTCATTTTATATTTCAGTATCGCTGCAGTAGAAAGTATAGGATGAGGAAACACATTGTCTTCAACTCTTGTTTGAAGACTGTACCATGTAGAGATCCCAGCATCATTGCGTTGAATACGATTGTGGTTATATTTGCTGTGAGAGAGCAATCTTTCATGTACATGATCTTATATGGGCAAGGCAGCAGATAACTGGAAACATACCTACCGACAAGTGACAATCAAGTGACAATTTCACAAGCAGAATTTTAACATATTTTAATTAAATAAATTGTTGTTAAGTTAATGATAAACATATTGTATTCACTAAACATTCTATTATAAATTTGTAGAATATTATCTTGTTATATGTCTAATTTTGAAAGAAGAGCAGATGCTGAGCTGCCCTGAGTGACTTTTGTTTGTCATATAATGCTGATGACATTGCACTGCTTGTTCCATCAACTAAGGGGATGCAAATTTTTTTAGATGTTTCTTATACTCAATGATGTGACACTGACAATGATATACTCTTTAATAGAGTAAGTTCTCAGATAATGTTCTTTGATTGATATTAAGCTTGGTGACGTAGTATTAAATGCAATTATGAAAATCTCGGACACATAATTTGTGATGAAAATGATATAAAATACAAAGAAGTCTTTAGTGGAGATGTAATATTGTTTCTACTCAAGCAATTCTACTTCTGTACAAAGAAGGTGAAGAACAAGCTCTTTGCAATGTCTTTGCAGTGTATTTTTGTTCATTGGGGCTAATTATAGAAAAGCCTGTTGTGCAGCTTTTTATTGTTTCTTATTACATTGCATTTAGCATTTTGCACAGCCTACCTAGATGAAATGTTGTGCTAGTCTTATGCTTGCTATCCAAGCATTTATTGTTGTAACATTCAGATTATAAAAAAGTATTAGTGCAAGCTGTTTTTTATGCAGGATATCATCCACGAGCAACTTCGTTCAAAGTACTGGAAATAGGTATGAGTACAACTCCTCTGTACTTTGCATAAAATGGGTACTTGCAGTTTATACACTCTTGTACTCTAGTAAAGTGCAGTATTACTACATGTTTTATTGTTATGTTGACATGATGTATATTGCTGTACTGTTTTGTATGAAATAAATGACTGATTGAATTGATGACTGATTGAAGTGATTGAAATTAATATGGCTCTTCAATATATTATTTCATCAATTCCCTTCTATTGTAATTGGTGGTACTAAAAACATGGACTAAATGGTGCTCTGTTTGTTTTTAAATGCTTTTTGTGTCCTACTAATTGGTGAGATGTTGGGCATCAAAATAGGAGGGAGATGGGATGTTGATACCCCATCCACACCCCTCCTGAACACCTCAAGACAAGTGAAATTGGATTGTGTAGACCTGTAGTATTTATGCATGCCATGTATTTGGAAGAAAAAGATTTTCAATTAAACAACAAACTAGCATTTTTACCAGGATGATTTATTAAAACAACTGTAGCACCATTACAATCATTGTGGGTATTCATTTGTTAAAACAACAGTAAAATGTGAATGACAACGCCAGGCCCATGATGGTTTACAAATTCAGTAACATGGGTTCATAGGCTAGGCATGGTGTTTATACACATACTTTTGCACAAGCTAACATGCTTACTAGCCAGTTTTGATATTTATTACCACTACTTAATGAATTATAAAAAAAATAATGTAAACGAAAAAAAATATCACTGGTATACTTGACAACCCTCCCAGATTTGTTGTTAAACTCCCAGAAAAGAAGAACATCCCGGATTGTAGATTGTTGTGTGCAGTTTAAAGTTTCAATGAGAGGAACAGTTGGAGGTCCCAAGGGGGTGCAGGTAGAGGTTTTTCGTGAGCCTCAAGGGGGGCTAGTTGGAGCCTTTTGATGGGCTTGAAATCTCCTGGACTTCGAAACTCAAGTTTTCAGGTATAGTACGGATTATTGCTATACTATAGTATACTAGCATAGGTACGTAAACATGTCATGTAACTATCGGTTAGCAAACTTGCATTACAAGGCAACATTTTGCGAATTGTGAAAACTATTCATTAATAATTTAGGGTAGGATTAATGTTCATATACAATCCCATGTGATAGCAGCCAACCGAATTTGTTTCGAAGAATCAATCCACACAGGCACTGGCCACTGCCAAGGAAAGGGCAAGGCCAGGCTAGGAAGTGTTTCCGTCAATAACTAATTGCATATTTAATAATGAATAACATAACAATATAATATACTGTTCAACTACTATAATTATATTCACATAATGCATAATATACTAAATGTTCATAGTGTAAACACTCCGATAATTCCCATGGGCTAGTGAATTGATAATAACCACATACGTCATTAATTATTAGTTATGTTGTCGTCTTCCAATAAATCGTCCTCGCATAAAATACTGCTCTGTCCGCGATGCCGTCAACGGCCCCAATATCACTATTGTACGATACTGTATAATAAATGTCGTTGTTTTTATCGTATTGATATATCCCGTGTTCAAACAGAACTTTACTGGTGTCGGCCTTCGACTTCGTTTACATTTCGCAAGTGTTTATGTGACACTACCACAAAAAAGGCTAACAAAATATATACAACTTCCGGTCTCGCTCCGGTCTGCGTAAGTCGGCATCTGTGCATAAAGTTTTTAAGCAGACCGCATTTTTTTTATACATGTTATTCTTTGAAATATTCTAATGAACCTTTAGTATATGTTCTAAATTAGTTTTACAAATAATGTTCCAACTTCACATCGTTGGAAAATCTACTAAATAAAATATATGCCCGGTCCTCTTAAAGCGGGCCGGTATGCACTGGCAGCCACAGGTCGACGTATGCTGCCTTTAGAATTATATATATATATATATATATATATATATATATATATACTTACAAAACCAACCATTTTGGGACATGTAACAAAACCATTTTGGTACAAAACGAAATAGAGTATATAATTAAAACATTTTGAAGTAAATTAGTAAAACACACATAACTTATAAGTAAGCTTAACTTTATGTTCTCACGTATGTAAAAGATAAATGTGTACTTTTATTACAAATATACATTATGTGTTCCAAATTAGTTGTTCCAAAAAAGTCAACGTCAAATGATCATGCAAAAATCCGACCATTTTGGTACTTATATCCAAAATACCAATCGTTTTGGGACACATGCGAAAGAGCCAATGAAAATGCAGTAGCACTCGGCTGAGAAAATGTCGGACAGACTTAATTAGTACCAAAATGTTGCGTTATTTCAGTCAGTTCCATGTTTATTGAAATATGTATCGACTCCATACCAACGGAGATAAATCCGGGATGACGCATCGCCCAACTTGGCCATAACTATTACGCAGATGAGTGGAAAACATTTCATACGTAGGTGTTTGTTTGACATTAGAGTAGGAACTGCTGTTTTATCGTCCACACACTGCACCGCAAACCCGGTCAATTGTTATTGTAGTGCTATTAAACTTAGTTGTTTATATGTTTTACCATCATTATATTTTGTTTTATATGAAATATTGTAAGATTGGGTGATTATAAATGTACACATAGATATTTGCGCATAGTCATGGATTACGCAACGCAATCAGTGAAATGTGAAAACAATGTCAATGAAGTCGTTGCATAGCCATGGCATAGGCAAAGCCATGCATAGGCCATAGGCATAGCCAAGCAGAACTAGAAGTGCCGCAGTTCGCGTGTTCGACAATGACAATGGCTATTCCGCTTGTTTGTTATCATCCCCCAAAAGTATGTTGTAATTTATAGAGTATCCTATAGTTAAGGTTTAACTTAGCTTTAGGGTTTGTTTTATGTATTAAGTTTGGTGTTATGGTTAATACTAGAGTTCAGACCTATAAAATTGGCTGTTTCAGCTTGTCGGTGCCCGGATCCGTAACAACGTCTATTTATTAAATAAGGGTCGATTAAATAATTCAGATCTAGGCCAATCTAATAGTAATGCATCTTTACCATATATATATATATATATATATATATATATATATATATATATATATATATATATATATATACAATGCGTTTACTTTATAATTTATTATAACAGTTAAATTGTACAATTATATATACAATTTAGTTAAATAAATGCTGTTCTGGCTGCTATTCAATACATCAATTTAAAATGTACAGTTCACACAACAGTTAAAACAAATACAACTGTTAATTAGTAGCTCCCATGTTGTGTCACATTATAGTATTACCTGTATTTATTACAATGTTGTATTTAAAAAAATATTTATACCAACTTCCAGTGAATACAAATCCACCTCGCTATTCCCTGCGAGTCGGGTCAATGTCCCTACACCTAGTCAGTCTGGCTCTACATCTATTTCACAAATTTACCTGGATGTCGATTGCTAATCTACTTAAATGTTAGCATTAAAAATATATTTAAACGCTTATCAAAATAACTATAATACATGTTTACTGTTACATGCAGATCCTTTCAAATGTTAGTATATATAGCCAGATAGGTAGAACAAATGTTCTGTCGTCTAATATTAATTGGGTAACATAGTTTAAGGTCATCTACATTTAGTAGCGTCAGTCGGGTAAACCCGCACACATATATAATCCAGTGTTGCCAGTATTTTGAAGTTAATGTTGGCATTCATACTACTACATACTACTACATCAAGACATTGGACAACACAATATATGCATTACTGAAGCAACATCAAAATTGTCAGAAAGTGTAATAGTGGTGCCATGTATGACAATCAGACATATACACTTTTTGTTCAAATAATTGGGGTATGCCACATCAATTAATTAAGACACAATGTCTCTTTCAGGACATCTGCATCACACAAGAATCACAGAAAGAACTGTTCTATGCTTCAGTGGAATTGAACCATTATGTTGCTGCGACACCAAGTACCAAGTATTAAATACTATTAAAGCAGTGAGGTATCTACTGTCTATCAGAACAGCCTAATCATTCTTCCTATGAATAAAAAAAAAATATTTGCTGATTCAGTCCATATATGCATAATATGCAATGTCGTAACATAACAACACCATTCTGAAAGTCAATAGTCATATTAAAAAACTGCAGTAAACCTTGGATACAGTGAATTCGCTTATAGCGAATTGTCACTTATACTGAATAAATCAATTGGACCAAATTTTTCTAATTGAATTTCTTATGAATTTCTGCGCGTATAATACATTTTTATAACCTATTTCTGATATAATGCACAATTTTGTCGGCCCAACGGACAAAATCCATTGAAATATCATCGAATATAACGAATCGACAATGTGAAATAAAAACCAATACAGGCCTGGCCCCATATTTTGATCTCATGACCACCATTGGTACATATCTTCTATTCCATCAAGTGGCAAACTGCCCAACCCTTATGTAACACATTTTGAATCTAATGAATTTCAGATATAACAAATAAATTGGCCAGTCCCAAGCAATTAGTTATATCCGAGGTTTACTGTATTTACGTACATTAGTATGTCTGTCAATACAATAACTTGTCAAAGGGTCTACTAAAATTTGCAAAAAGACAGCGTAACAGCAAAACTGCGAATATCAACCACTAACATAATCAGTCTTACATCCCATGTTACACCTGACCGACTGAGGGAATCGCACGTTAGATTATGTTGACACTTACACAGTTTTTTCTTCTAAATTAGATGCAAATGATGTTAATTAACATTTACAGTACATCACCAAGTCATACACAAGTTTAATGTTTGTAACATCATGAAACTATATTTTTTCTTTATAATATACACAGATAATGAACTCTCTTTAAATTGTAAAATTTTGTATTTTGTCCATCAATTCAAGTTAACAATTTCATTTGTCGTACAACACTTTGCAGGCCTTCATTTGTATCTTGCGTTGCTCATTCATGATCTTGGTCCTGTCCTTCGCATAAAGGCTGCAGTGAATCTCCTTCTCTTTCATGAATTTGAGGAATACCTGTTTACCTGCAATGATACAGTAAGCAAACCATCAGTTTTTGAAATTAACAATCAAACTTTTTGTTATATATTATGTCCACCATAATCAAATTGTGGTAATATAATTTTTGTGTAGCACAATCACTAAAATACAAAACACATGCCCCATCTTATTACATTTAACCCACATGTCAGGGTTAGACCACTATTGTTTAAGCAAATACTATTCCAGTTGATGAAAGCATGTATCACTTGTAGTTGTGAATCAAGGATTGAATATTGCTTGATCAAGAACACCCAGTGCCTCTGGCACATTCCAAAATAATTCCTAATAATAAATGCCCCCCCAAGGATTCCCAAAATTGTATCCAAATAGAATTGTTTTGCTGACAGAATGCGTCTCGCAGTATTGCGTATCCTTTGACATGGTCAAGCACATCTCACCAGGCAGCCTCTTGCATGGACTTGGAAGCCTCAACCATTCATGGAAAGTCTTCCTAATAAGTGCTGTTTTCCTGGGTGTCCAATTCATGCGTAGACCTACACAAAATTAATATACGCGTACATTAGCATGGTGAATGAGACACAAGTTATATATATATATATATATATATATATATATATATATATATACATATGTGTGTATATATATATATATATATATATATATATACAAATGTGTGTGTATATATATATATATATATATATATATATATATATATATATATATATATATATATATATATATATATATTTAAAATGATGATACCCGAATGCATGTCTGTGTGGGTTTTTATGTGTATGAGTGTGTGTATGTTTGTGCAAGCAATAAACTAGACTTATAATCAATATACCCAATAGAACATTTAAACATGCAACATATTTAGCAGGTGAACCAACACTGGTGTTTCCTTCATCTGCTCATTCTCTGTGTTCTCCACTGTCTCCACTACAAGAAAACAACCAATTAAACGCAGTAAACATCTTCAATGTGGCTAGGTTTGTGGGGAATATAAAATGTCTGCACATGCTTCAAATACAGCCTTTTCTTATATGGGTTCAAAAGAGTGCATACAAAATAATCGATATATCTTCTGACTGCAACAAGCATAAGATATGAGAAAAACGTTGATATACTTGTCCTTACCTAATCTGAAGGAAACCTGTACAGTGGCTTTCAAGTAGCTTTGCACATTTTAGTTTACAAAATTAGAGTGTACCATATTTTCATTTATTTTACCTATCATGCTTAACTCATTAAGATGGAAATGTTTATTATCAATCTACATAGTATAATAATCACAATACATAATGTTCCTGTGCTAACATCTCTTGAAATCTCACCTGCAATATAACAGCAGCACACAAAAAATAAGATGCACAAGGTATAATAGCATATCATTTTTCTGTGTATGTTGTTTAACCTTTTATTTTCTAGTCTACACAAATATCAATATGGTATAGTGCTTGCAATATTCCTTACTGTCTGAAACATCTTCAGCGTCATGTACCCTACTATCATCATCAAATCTGTACGGATCATCTTCGGTTGGTACCTTTTGAGCACCTGTAACATATCATTATCAGGAGCTACTTAGTAAAATTGCAAAATCATGAAAATGTGCAAATATTGTGAGATATTGGAATCACCAAATTATAAATCTTAAGACATGGAGTATTCAGGTGAAATGACGTCTCAATTCCACCATCTCCACACTGTTACTTTGTGTTATCAACTGCGTTGACTACAAAAAACTTATTACTTGTATTTGTTCACATTCGATTGTTTAAATATTTCTTGTCACACTTTTATACTTAATTTTTTTTTATTGCAAATAAGAAGTTTTAAGAGTATTTCTAGTTAAAACATAATTTTTTAATCAGTGTGTGTGTGTGTGTGTGTGTGTGTGTGTGTGTGTGTGTGTGTGTGTGTGTGTGTGTGTGTGTGTGTGTGTGTGTGTGTGTGTGTGTGTGTGTGTGTGTGTGTGTGTGTGTGTGTGTGTGTGTGTGTGTGTGTGTGTGTGTGTGTGTGTGTGTGTGTGTGTGTGTGTGCGCACGCATATGTGTATTTGATGCCAATATATTAATAGAACAAACCTCCCTGTCCTGCCTTGTCTGTGCATACATCTAGGTCCATGAGATATTTGCCCACTTTCGTTATGGCCATTATTGCCAAGGGGCTCTGATATGTTCCCGCATTCACTTTTTCAGAATGGACCATATGTGAGTAGAAGTGTGCCCGATCTTCGGGGGCGACATCCAGACCAGCATATATTGTCGACATTCGACCTCTCTGGTTCGTTGCGTTAATCAGGTTACTTGTGATTTGTGCCGCCTCGCAAACTTTATACATTGCATCCCAGCCTCCACAGTGCAATTGTGAGCCCGGGCTTGGGAAGAGAAAGTCGTTGCTCTGCAGTACACCAACAGCATTTCTTATCAATGGAAGCACGTTAATCTCTATTGCTGGGACGCAATCTTTCGGGATCAAACAGCTGACGAGGTGGTTGCCTTTCCCCGTACCATATATTATTTCCAGCTCCTTGAACATTTCCTTCTC
This sequence comes from Lamellibrachia columna, assembly GCA_963662155.1. Taxonomy (NCBI): domain Eukaryota; kingdom Metazoa; phylum Annelida; class Polychaeta; order Sabellida; family Siboglinidae; genus Lamellibrachia; species Lamellibrachia columna. The sequence continues at coordinate 4,477,884 of OY759275.1, forward strand.
ACTGTCATCAAGTTCACCCATAGCGGTTTTATCGATCCATTGATGGCGAACTATCCATTGTGCAACTTTCATTCTAGAGGGCTCTCCGCCTCTTCTCGCATTGAATAAAGTCAGTCTGCAGCACACTAAATTTCTCAGTTCCACAAATCCAGATCTTCCTAGTTCACCAGTCTCTCGGTGAATTGCTGTCAAGGTTTTAATCCTGTCAACAGTGTAGTCTCTCAATTTCTCCATGACTTCACCTGGATGCGTCCGTGTTGGTAGTCTTAGATGCTCCTGTCTTGACTTATTTATCAAGTATTTTGCATCGCCATACACCGAGTTTTGGTCTTGTTTTAACAGGGTAATGAAATGTCCCATTTCTTCAACATCCTTCTTGACTGCATCGCCTTTTACAGTTAACGCTTCTCTCTGCAGGATACCCGCTGCTTGCATTAGCAAGTAGTACAATGTATTTTTCAGGCCGTACTTCAGATGTGATTCATCTGAGTTAGGTTTTTCTTTTGTTGTCATCGTGGTAACTGCTTCCTGCAGAATACCCCAATTCTCCCTGTCGAACATTGCTTTGGAATCAGTGCTCTGTGGTCCTTGGTGTTTCTTGAATTCAAGAAACAGCACCGACAGATTTCTCATGTCAGCCATGACACTCTTTCTGACTTCGTCATGTTTATCGACTTTTGTGCGGTCTTTTCGCCAGAGATGTTTGCCAATCAATCGAATTGTTTCATCTGACCGGCATGTATTCCCAATGGAGTTGTCTTGAAAGCTAGACAATATACCCACAAAATCTGCTTCTTCGTCCACTCCTAGAATAGCCACGGGTATTTGCCTTGGCATTGGTGACTTTGTTGTTTCTTCGTCTTAGTGCAACGCTTCTTGTGTATGTAGAAGTATTCTTTCGTGTAGCTTCATTGACATACAGTGCAGTGCACAGTTTCACTGGCTTGGCCTTTCTTTATTCTCTCTAAATTGTTATTGTCCTTGACAAATCGTTCCTTGTTGACATGAACAATGCCTCGATTTCTCAGCTTGGCAAATGCCCTCCGCTGACACAGACTTGACATATTTTCGCTCAGAATCTTCGCCACGTCAGGTTCACCTGCATGCATCTGACGAAGATGTCGTGTCAGTTTCTTCTGGCAACTTCCACAGTAAGGGCATCGTATTGAGAGTCTTTTGTAAGGTTCTTTTCCTGAAATATTAAGTTTCTACTGTCAACAGTCAGAATAACTTTATTGGTCCATTACATTGTTTTAATATTAATTCCATAATGTGAAAGTATTTCATGAACTGTCATTATATTAGTTGTTAACCTATATTTTTGTACAAGGTCTCGTAGCATAATATATGTAACCAGTCCAATGTTAATTTTGGGGGTGAAAAATATTGAAATAGGATTATTGTAGTGAATAAATTATTGATATTTTGATATGACCCCTAATATATATGGGTCACATTTTCGTTACGGAAATATTATTTAACATTCAGCCACTGGTATTTATTATTGTGATTTTACATTTGTCTAGTTTAATTATTAATTGATCAACTTGTGATTTTAGTTAATTTTAATTGTTTTCATTTAAATATGTCTGTATCGATATATGCATTTATAAATGTTTAATTGTTACATTTGACATTTTGTGAAACATTGTAGTGCTTCAGAACAATTATTTGGATGGGGCAGTTTGTAAGAAATGTAATAATATCTGTAATTACCTGATGCAGCGTGAGTCCTCATATGCATTACTAAGCCGCCTTTCTTCTTGAAGGTGACATTGCACACATCACACACAAGTTGCTCTGAAAACATTTATTTGTACCTGTAGAAACAATACTTAATATTAAGCTTAATGTTTGGACATAATATGGAAAAAAATAGACGGATGTAGGGAACATGCATGTAATGGAGACGGTGGTATATACAAAGGAAGGACATGTAGGGAGAGGAGACAAACTGGATATCACAGACAGTTGAAGAGCTATGGCGAACAGAACATGTTGGATGTGAGGGATCCATTCAGTTGACGCAACAATGTATTGGGTCTAACAGCAGAGAAAGCATAATTATACTAAATATAGCTCAAGGCTTACTGCTACATACCTTGTGTTTGGGAAGTCATAGAGGTAACGCATCTCGGCTTTTTGAGATATCCAACTGTAAAAAGCATTACATAGAAACAAAACAGTTAAACATTCATTCTGGCAAAACTCTAAAGACACTTCAGTAACAATATCAGATAACATAAGTATAAATAAAGAAAACTTAAAATTAGTTCTACAAAGCAATACTTCAATAGTGCTTATCCTACTTTAATTTATTAGTATTGTCATGTATAACATAATAAAATGGCATTCGTTATTTTCCTAGTTTGCACTAAGACTACTGATAGTAGCTATACTCACAGCTAAATACTGTGCTTGCACAAGAATCTCTTGAAGCCTCACCTGCAAGATAACAGTATAACATACACAATAACATATACAAGGCAATAAGAGGTGTATCAATGATGTGTCATTGTTTAGTTCAGGATTGGCAAACATATATATATTATATATAGAACATATAGAATTATAATTAGTGTTCAATATATCCTGGGACAAAGTCTTCATCCTCTGCACTGTCATCCAGCCTGTTGCCTGTATTACTCCCTGCAGCAATCTCTGGGGTAACTGACTTCTCTTCATGACCGTCCGTACCCTACAAATAATAGTTAAGTAATTTATTCGTTAAGCCTAGACAATTATGTTATCATTATTTTCAATTATCAGAAGTAGGACATGGAAACAATGCCATCGTAATTATATTGTAAGCAAAATAATTACAACAACAAATTGTGTATATCACACGGGGTTGGCAATTTCCCGAGAATAAACGGTTTTGGACAGCAGCTACTAAACCGCCTAGGTCTCACTAAAGCAGCAAAACCTGTGTCATGTCATGCTGCGCAATAACATTAAACGGAACTACATCAGGTTCAAGCTAGATTTCCGAACTTACCTGCAATTGCAAACATGTGCAGATAATCAATTTGTAATACAGATTCAAATATAATCATTTTAAGAGTTTTCCAGTTTTGTAGAACTATTTAAGGTTTTCCCATGTCGGTTTTTACCAGTATTTACCGCCCAGTATTTACCGGGGTGGGGAAAAGGTGCCAACCTTGATATCACATTATGACTGTGCTAAAATGTTGAAACTTGCAGTAATAATTTCAATAAAACGGTGATGAAAAAACACATCTTAACTTACAACTTCTTCACTTTCATCATCAATGAAGGGATTCGAAATGAACTCATCTGCAAATGAATGAATTTTTAATATGATTCAGCAAAGAAAAATAATAGACATTAACAGGTCTGGATTCAGGATAAACTGCCTGTTCAGCTTTAATTTGTGATGTATTTCCATGCCCCTTCCAACATTAGTAAATAATGTGCATATGGTGCTAATGAGCAGACCTGATAATGCCTACACGTTAACAATTCACACCATACTTTAAACAATGAAACTAGCAATTGCTAATGTATTATATTAAAATATATAAATAAGTAGTAGAACATTATTGTAATATGGTATATGTTACTGGCTATGCTTAATAATTAATTCAGGCAATGTAGGTAAACATGCATCCTCTTCTAAAAACAATTGATTATATAAAACTTTCCCAAAACAATATTAACATGTGAAATAATGAAAACATTTAGCAAATAGCTTTCTTCTTCCACAACAGGTATATATTTGATTAATTCCGAATAGTTAGTATAAAATAATATGAATAACATATCTACCATGCTTAGTATACATAATATAGCTCAAACCTTAATCAACATCATTAAACGTTTTAGTCTGAAAAATAAAACTGGCATTATACACATGGAAATATGTTTACACATAACAGCTACTTTAACATGACACTAGTTGTAACAAAAAACCTTAGTAATAAATTACCATTAATTGTACTGCAGTACATCATATCCAAAATGTATGACTACAAACACAATCCTTTGCACCTACTTGTCGTTTTCATATAAAACAACTGACACATCAATTTAAAGTGACAACCATGCAAGGGTTAACCACCTTTCTTTATAGTAGAAAGGTAAACAGAAAATAGTAGTCTTTTTTAATTGTTATGTCGTTACTATATTATTTCGAAAATATACGGCGTACAAGTTAATTACCTCAATATTCTTCTGCCACAGTTTCATTAGAGGGTATCCATGCAGAATCTCTTCCCCAACTACAATGTCTTGTTTTGCAAATAAAACCAAGAGAGGGCTATTCACAAAGATAAGCTTCTTCATCATTGAGTCGGCGTTAGTGCATGTACTTCTGACTAAATGACCTAGCCGGTCGAAGGTCTTCGTTGCATCAATGCTGTAAACAAAAGTGCGACAACATTTTAAAGTATAAGATAATTTGAGTATATATTATGTGCAATCCCTGGTGAAAACTCACAGAATGCAGATAGATATTTAAGACAGATGATTTACATAAACTCACCCATACTCTTTCCCATTGTGGTCATACAAGCACATGTAGCACCATTCCAGAGATGTGCTCCCCAGCATATTGCAGGATAAACTCTCCTCTGTGTATATGCTTAGTAGCAAAGACACCTCCATCTCATGGCACGTACATAGTACATATATAACTATCAAGTACCAAATAATAAAATGAAGCATCATATATTTAGGATTTAGTTATATATATGGCTAACAGGGTTTGAAAAATCTTGATTCAAACTATAGTTCTCAAACGCAGCAAACAATTGTGGATGAACACCTGTCCAGGATTCAGTGTCTTCTAGCTAACAATTGTATTCTAAATCTCACTTTTTTTGTAATTATGATGATACCAAACTGAGCTTACCTCTCATTTTTGACAATGGTCTATATTCAAATCCGTCTGGATCTAACCCGATGTTGACCCACCATTGTGCCTTTTCGTTTGGAGAACAAACTCCACCGCTTGACTGCAATCAATGACATCCATAATGCTTCATGTAGTACAACATGTTGTGGATTGCAAATATTTATTTTTTTAACTATGATCAAGTTTAACATAATTTTAATGTTCTTATACAGAAGACAACATGAAAAGGGATCATTGGTACAAATACTTATTTGTTAATACATTATATACATAAAAAATATTCCTTAAAAACATGGCACACAGTTGTTTTTAAGGGATAAACAATAACGAAACCTATTAATTTTAGTTATATCTGAGATCTAGGAATGTTTCACTTATGTTGTCATTAATGAAAATCATGCAGTAAACAAATGACTTGGTAAGTTGTTAATGTGACAGGAATACTAATAAGTAAGTAGGTATATTAATAGTTATAAATAAATACCTTTGTGGGTGCAATAGGGCCTACTAGCCTTGAGCTGAAATTGTGAGACATATTTTTATATAAACACACACACATATAATATAGATATATATATATATATATATATATATATATATATATATATATATATATATATATATATATTTACACAAATCCATGGGTTAGGCGACTTTCTGGCAAGGGTTGGGCGACGAATGTCGCCTTAGCCCTGATATTTGGTGTCGCCCTAATATATCTGGTCCTGCGTTATCATGCATCTGACTAGAAACCATTTGAAAGTTGTAAATCAATAACAGCACGTTGCCCTAAGGTTGTATTAATGCATTTAATTTCTGGAAATACACAAATTCAAATATAATGAAGGTTTTGCAAATGGGATGTATATATTCATTTCAATAATCGTCACCGTTACGTTAGGCGACATGGCGTATTTATTTGAATAAAACACAAACTGCTATGTATGTTGTATGTTTGTTTAGCGGGGATGTTCTATAACGCAACAAACTACCATACAACTGAATTTGTCTTGTGATATACACTAACAACATGTTATTTCATCGGTGAAAACTACGACAGCACACAGAAAACCTTTGGCCGTCAGCCGGGTCTTGTCATGCGCACTGTCTACATGTCAAGCTCCGCCCACTCGGTCGGTCCGTGCGTATTAAATTACGCTGTTGTTTAATTGCTGGATTTTAGCTACACGTCAGTTAAATATCTAAGCTGTACACGACGATGTAATGATTACGTAATCACTCAGGAATAAATCATTCAGGTACCAATACCTTCTTTATGAACAGTAGTTTCTATGTTTTACAAATAACTCGTCTACTTCTACTGTATGTGTAGCAGTTTCCTAATATCGCCCACAACGGGGCTGTCGTCGGCAACGCCTTCGATTACAATTTCATATTTTGGAGTTGTCAAACTCAAAGCAAAATAGTTTCGATGTTTTTAATGCTGTATGGATATAATGATGTAGCTGTGACACTGCCTATTTGAAGTAATATAGACATAACGCTGCCCTTTGATGTATACATTAATATGATTAATGAAGTTGTAAACAGAGCAACAAGTAAAAGATGACAAAAATAATCTGTCTACATAACTCTTCAGTTTTTATACAAAAACACATTCTTGCCATTGCACATTGTAGATTATGTCATAGATGTAGGCATGTGGTAACCGTATAAAAAGAAACATCAAATTGCAATATAACATGTCCAGAGAAGAGCTACGAAAGAATTACCAGGTACAGGTATGTAGAACGAATAAAATAACTTAAGTTACCTTCATGACATTAGCATACAGGTGTCTGAGAGGGGATATCATTGAAGTTTTTTAGAATGTTGCTTGAAATATATTAGGAATCCAATATATTACAATGAATCCTCGCAAAATCTTTGAAATAATAAACATCTATTGCACCTAATTCCTCAGGGACCTAAGCTCACAGGTGCAGCAAACCATAATCGTCTTCAACAGTGTAACACAGAACCGGTTATAGGTTTCAAATCTGACCAATGCAATATTTCTGTTCAGGCTATAGCCTATGAAATATATAAAAACAAAATGACGTCACATTTTGCATCTGACCAATGTCTTTATAATTTGACCAATACAGTTGTATCTGAGTTGAATTGGAATTGATGAAAAGTTGTGTGAATTGGATTGAAAAAAATCAAAACAGATTGTATTAGAAATTGAATTGGACCTGAAATATGCAAAGTGAGGTGAATTGAGCTGAATTTTTACTCATATTCACCAGGAAAAACTGTCATAAACCAGGACAAACTGTCCAAAACTGAAATTAGCATATCATCTAGTCATTGTAACAAGATCTAGTCCAATGAGACACATACTGTGTTAAGGGCTGTCATGCAGATTACCGAATGTCATTGCTGCTGCACTTTCTGAATGTAATTTTTTATATTTATAGTCAACTATTATATATGAATTTTTTTATGTTTGAAATTTCTGGGGTTTCATTTCGATTTGGTATTCATGAGATTTCACACACTGGATCACCTTTCTGAGTGATCCAATGATAGAACCCCAGGTCTACTAGTAGCTAAAATACACAACTTGCCATCAGTACACAAGTCATGTTCTTATGTGGATGGCATCTTCTGTTATCTGACTGCCTCACAACTTGACACAGAACTGTGTCATTTACAACATTTGATTAGGATGCCTGCTAATGTGTTTACATATATTGTGTGAATGTCACAGTAATTGCTGTATCACTTAATGACTAGCTAATTAGTTGAGTAAGTGACATCTTGGAACTGTGTATTAATCTTATGCTAACTAACAAAATACAAGGATGATTAATGTACTCGTATATTAAATCATGTTTCGTATGTGAACATAATTATTTAATAGTTATTGTATAGGTGGTTTGGAATCAACAGCATTTGTATGCTGATGGACACAAGATGGACTTCACTAGGCTATTTAATAATAACTAAAACAATACATTATAAAGAGAAATTGCAGCCTTTATATTTTAAACCTTTATTAAAACTAACATCAGATTCAGAGGTCCTCACAACTTTATTGGGTTGTTAAAGTCACATCAAGGTATTCAGTCAATATTTTTTTTAATGTTGTGGATAATGTCTATGAGTCAGAACAACACTAAATTGTCATCTCATGTTCATTGTATGTGTGTATGCATATTTTGGTAACATCATTTGTGCACTTATAATACAACATTATTAATCATCACCATCTGTGTCAAACAAGGCCCAGTGGCTGGACACTGGTTTTCCACTGGCTTGTTGACCTTAATTACAGACTGCTCCTACCCCTGATGTAATCTACTAGTGAGATAGACTGCTGGCCACCCTTATAGTAAAGGATTACAAAATAAAAATTGGGTCAACAAGAAAACTGGATGGTAGGTACAGCAGAATACAAATAATTAAGGCAGGTTAAAAAAAGTTCACTAATGTGCACTTGTAGTGGAAGGTATTTGTAAATTTCTTGGTGATTTGAGCAGGTTCGAATCCTGCTGTGTTGCAATTACTGCACAAAACATTCCTGGTTGTGGGCATAATCACCAGAACCTTGCACTAATTTTCGCTGCCATTAAAACATGTCTACTTATTATTGAGAATATTCATCAGTTCATAATTTAGTTATTCTTAAATATGTTGACTGGACCTGGGCTCAGAGTGGGCTATTTACTCGGTTCTGAGTGGACCTATGCCCACCAACTCTAGCTTTATGAAACAGGTGCTTTGTCGTTCAATTTGATATTATAGTATAACATTTGGTAGACAGTGACTATACATACACATGTCATTCCATTTCTATGTACTAATCATCACAATCTGTGTCAAACAGTGCCCAGTCACTGGACACTGGTTTTCCACTGGCTTGTTGACCTTAATTAATTACAGACATTGCTCCTACCCCTGATGTAATCTACTAGTGAGAGAGACTGCTGCCCCCCTTATAGTTAAGGATTACAAAGTCAAAATTGGGTCAGCAAGAATATTAGATCACAGGTACAGCAGAATCTAAATAACTAAGGCAGATTGAAAAAGTTCACTAATGTGCACTTGCAGTGGAAGGTAGATGTAAATTTCTTGGTGACTTGAGCAGGTTCAAATCCTGCTGTGTTGCATTTACTGCACAAAACATTCCTGGTTGTGGGCATAATCACCAGAATATTGCACTACTTTTCGCTGCCATTAAAACATGTCTACTTATTATTGAGAATACTTGTCAGTTCATAATTTAGCTATTCTTAAATAAATTGACTGGACCTGGGCTCAGAGTGGGCTATTTATTCGGTTCTGAGTGGGCCTATGCCCACCAACTCTAGCTTTATGATACAGGTTCTCTGTCGTTCAATTTGATATTATATTATAACATTTGGGAGACAGTGACTATAAATTCACATGTCCTTCCATTTCTGTGTATTAATCATCACCATCTGTGTCAAACAGTGTCCAGTCACTGGACACTGTTTTTTTTGCTGGTTTGTTGATTTTAATTAATTACAGACTTTGCTCCTATCCCTGATGTAATCAGTGGAATCTACTAGTGAGAGAGACTGCTGGCCAACCTTATAGTAAAGGATTACTAAGTAAAAATTTAGTCAAGTGTGGTAAAAGTGGCACACTTTTAAGTATACAAACAGTTGCTGCAATGGATTAAGGCAGGTTGAAAAAGTTCACTAATGTAAACTTGTATTGGAAGGTAGATGTACATTTCTTGGTGATTTGAGCGTGTTCGAATCCTGCTTGAAAAGTTGGTGAAACACTGAAGACAGAGAGGTAGTTCACAATTTTTTTTATTTTTTGACACTTCCCTGTTATAGTTCGGTACACAAGGTTTTGCATTAACGCTTTTCCCTCCACTGCCACTGTGTTTTCAGTAGTGTACACAGGATTTTTAGTGCGGGTACTTTCTATGAGTACATTTGTGTGGCTGTTTGGCCCTACCTCTCGGTCTGATGTGTTAGTAGTTATTCGTTGACTAATGTCTAGGTACGTAACACCTTTATACACTGTGTGTTGTGTTACCATAATTTTCATTATGAATTGTTCACGAATGTTTGGGTGGTTAGCTCACTTTTTTCATTTATCATGTTTGGCTGGGGGGGATTGAGTACCCCAACCTTTCTGTTTGTACATGTATGTGTATGGTTAATCCACTTTGTCATTACATGGAGTGGGCGGAGTGACCCCCACCGATGCCATGGGAATTGTATATAAGTCAGTAGTTGTACATATAGTACTGGTAGTGGGTAGGTGATAGGCATGATTTACTAATTATATGTAAACACCTTTTGGGGGCCGGCATGCTTGCTGAGATCATTTGATGTATCTTATTTTGATGATGTGTGCTTGCCTAATTTCCTGCTCCTTAATTAATAAATATAAATGTCATTCTTTGGCCTATTTCAATCTACGCTGGACTTCAATAAGCATATTTTCACAGTCAGGCTGTAGTCCAGGGCATTGGCAGGTACTAATACATCCTCTCAAGACAGAGTAATTGTGGTCACAGTGCATGTCACTGTGTGGTCACTGCCTGCTACAACATGGCTTCTAAGATAGGCTAATGACTCTTGTCATGTTACTATGCACTTTGTGGCAGCAGAGAATTGGACTGGTAGAGCCAACTGACACTTGTAAGCACAACAACCAGTGACACTAACTAGTTAGTTTACTTCATGGCCAGTGCATGTGCAAGTAATCAATACTAATTATTTGTTTTGGCATTATGACAATAAAGTTTGATGCATACTAATTCATAACACTGTCTTATGTTATTATTCTTGTGTTGTAGAACTAACAAAGTTTTCATTTCACAGTGTGCATAACAATGTTGGTGTTCCCAACTTCATATACTTGTGAAAAACACAATTGGTGTATGAAAGCGATGGCACCAGACTGGCCACCCGACTAAGCTCCCAGAAGTGTGCATACATACACATTGTGCAACAAATGCGAATTCATACCTCAATTATACGAATTATTCTTGCGAAATGTGTTTTTATTTGACCGCATTCAAGCATTATTTTGCTAACGCATTTAACATTTTTGCTAACAAAGGTTCAGTTGTGCACACCCCTGAACGCGCCTTGGCCAAAGCATACGGCTATATGACCACTCTATGCTTTAAAGCCCCTTTAAAATGTTTAAAACATAAACATTATTTGTTTTAGTATAGAAAGCTATTATTTCAAATTCAATACTAATAATTCGTCATTTGAGTCAACTTTCAAATCTATGTCATAAACTTGTATATAGGTCTTCGTGTAATGGCTATTAGAAGACTTAGTAATATTATTAAATGTGTTATTGGATCCCTCCACACACATTTGTCTAACAGTTCCACATGCTGGCATTCTGCATGAAATCACAGGCAAAAGCATCCAAGAACACTGATCGCATTGTGGAGTGGGTAGGTAACTCTCACACCTGGTCCATCTGGACTGCGCACGACCGACCGACAGAACAAGAACTGTGAATTATGTGAAATGCAGTCAATTAAGGCGAGAGTCGAGATCTAATCTGGCTGTCAGCAGCCTCCTGGAGTGCGATGCAGGCTGTTCTGAATACCATCGACATAGCGCCGGAAGATGTAATAAAACTAACCAGGCTAGCTTATACATTCCATCTAGGGATTTGACATTGATGAGAGTATGTCAGTCAGTAATTCTGTGGACATGAATACTCAGCTTGTTTTCACTGCCAGCTGGTTGCAGAAATACATCACTCAAATATCCAACTCCTCCCAAATGTCATTATTATAGCGCCTAGTATGTGTCACGCATGTATAAATGGCTCATGTCACAAAGTTTACTTATTGGATGAAAATGTGAGCCAATTAGAACAGTGACATCGTAGACTTCTTCGAATATAAGATCTAGTACTCAGGTGTCTTGAAGCAGAATAGGAACTATGCATATAGTACAGTGACAAGCGCATTTTCACAGTAACTGACGGACTCTGAGGTGTGTCAGTGCGAATCCATGAGGAAATTGAGAAATGGCAGCTTTAAGTCGTGGCAAACGAATGGTAAGTACGATTGCATGTTTAACACTAAGCTCTACCATGGATTATATAGTTGAGTGGTCCTGATCAACAGTGCGTCAAACCAAAGGGTTGGGCAGTCTCAAACCCGTTTACAACATCATGTTGTCAACAGTTGGAAGAGTACGTGGAAAAGCTAATGGGAATAAGAGAGGACAAAAAGGTGGTCTTCAGATGACGCCGCAATACCATTATAAAACCCGAAGACTGTTAAAGGTGCTTAATCAATTCGATTTTGTTGCTAGTCTCATTTCAAATTAAGTTTGCGAAAAACCAAACCTACCTAGTATCCACTACAACATGCTAGCTCGTTTGTGCAACTTTTGTATTTAGGTTTTTGTGAAATCATCAGAAAACTATTAAATTAGTTAATGCTTGTTCAAGCATTTACTGAAGCGAAAATCGAAATGCTGAAAAATCGCGATTTTTTCCGTGGTGAAATTTCGTAACTTTGTCATGTGATCGACGAGAGGATGGAGGTCCCGCCCATGATCAGCATTGACCCACACAGTGTTTATCATTTTAGATATCCATTATTTTTATCCTCACCAGATCTAACGACGAACAACAATATGCATGTTTTTATTAAATAGACTGTGGGTGTTACATAAACTATTCACACACTACATATTTGGACACCAATGAAGCGGATTTGCGATAGGATAAATCAGTTGAAGCAGTGAATTCACACAAACAACTTATTGTAATAACACATGACCATGACATCCAATTACTCGTTACTTGTAGATTAAGTTTCACCCGCTTTAAGGAATGCACAGTATAGCCAATATAATGTTGTCCAAGTTCGCATGTCCTGTATGTAGGCATTTACATTTTCCAAAATTGAACAACATGTGCCATTTCTTAGAAATAATTTAGGACATGATTCAGCTCCAGATGGCAAGTGGACAAGGAAGCCATTGGCTTATCGAGAGTCCAACAATTTTCTCATCTATGTGTAGCCCTCCCCCTTATCAGATATCTGTCAATTCTATTCTTAAACAACACTACTAGCATTAACACAATCAATGGTCCGACCTTACCTCGAACTTTCTGTTTACTCCTTACATAAGCATAGAAACTCTTGCTGTAATTTTTTTATATTACCTGCCAATTTGTTTTATTTGTTATGCTACCCATGCCACTGTCTACTGCTGCTGTGAGTCCATCCGCAAATACTGCTGCCCCCTTTCCACTTAGATGAAGCCCATCCGTCATGTACATATCAGCCAATTTGATCAAATTGTCTCATGTTTCGTCCACAGCTTGAAAGAAGTTTGGCTGAAAACGGCGGGCCACAGGTGAGTTACTTTCGTCCGTTTTGGAACCTAAAGCGGTTGTGTGTTGGAATGTAAATTTATGAAGCCAACATGTTCAACAACTATGCAGGGCCCCATGTATAAATCAATTAATTTTCATAACCACGTGTGCTCTGTTCGACATCACTGGCAACTTGAAGGTGATGTTGCTGAATATGCAGAGGTGTCACTTCTAACGCATTTGTGGGAGTCCTCACGATCTCCTGATCATAAATTACTATCTCCCGGTCAAAATACAAACCTCCCGAAGAAATCATGCTCGGGGTGGAAGAGTCTGGGCAAGCGTTACGGAGCGATTACAAATATGCTCGTGTAGCTGCCAATATCAGACTGCTAGGACTAATTGTTTGTGCTACTTTTTGGATAGTTGATTAATGTTTTTTAGAAGAAACAAAAGTCGGCAGGGAAAATTATGTGTGGCGGATCAAAGTAGGCCTCAACAAAGACGGAATTGTACTAAAAGGTTAGTGTGTTTTATTGATTTTACATTTATTTAGTTATTACGGGACATAATCATTACTACTCCGATAAGTGTAAATCAGCAGGCCATAGGTAAGTAAATCACCAGTTTCCTAAAAAAAATTTTGTCGCAATGAAAATAATTGATCTATCGTTCCCATCAATAATAAAGCATACGTTATTTGTGTAATTTCAATGACCCGTTCAATGCAAGACAACTTCCACAGGACGAACACCATCAGCCGCCAGTCGAGATGACGCTCGCAGTGAAACGACTCCGATAAGAGTACATCAGCAGGCCATAGGTAAGTAAATCACCAGTTTCCAAAAAAATTTGTGTCATGAACATATATTTTCTACGAATCTGGATGTCGCAATAAACGTTTCTAAATTGGAGATTTTATTTTCAGCTTTCGAATGCAGCATCTGTGGAAGGACATTCAAAAAGAAAGGCGGATACACTGTGCACATGCAGACACATTCAAAGAAGAAAGGCATGTAGTCATGATGTGTCACAATTAGTGTTTCTGTCTTACTAATTGTCATCTGTTTTGTTAAATATAAATAAGGATGCATGTAAGTAATTTTTCACATGAAACTACGAAGAGAAATAGTAGTAATCATTTTCAGAAGAAGCCGATAACATGTCTTCACTTACTATGCTGTATCCTTTTGACAATTATTGTAACAAACATACTTGTTCAGCCTCAACTTCTACGTAATGTGTTTGCAGATGTGAAATATGTGAAACCTCAACGCCAATGCCCCTTTTGCAAAGTGTGGCAGTCACGTCTATCGCGACACATGTCTACAGTGCACAAAGCTGAGCCACAAGTCACAGAAGCATTGAAACCTTCTACAACGTCAGTAGAGCGAGTACACACATTTGCAGAAATAAGAAAAGAATGTATATTCACAGAAAACATGTTCCAGGCTACACAGTCTGTACCTGCATACCAACGGGAAAGGAAAGGTTCGAGTGATATGTGCTGCTGTTCCAATTGTAAAGGCTTCTACAGCAAAAAGCAGTTCCACAAACATAAAGAGATCTGCCGACCTAACACTTCTGATGACACCCTATCTTCGGTTCCTGTAGATGCCTTCAAGTCCATGAAAACCATTGAGGATGAATTTACCACAGAAATATTGGCAAAATTCCACAATGAAGAGATTGGGAAAGTGTGCCGCTCTGATCCCACAATTGTCCTGATTGGCAGGAGGCGATTTCAGCGAAATCGAGGGAAAGTCGATAAGCTGATGGAGATCAAAAAGTCTACCATGACGGAAATGAGGTTGCTGAGCAAGCTATTGATTGCATTCTCGGAAGAAAACACTGCGACACATGTATCAGCTGAAGATATGTTTATCAGGACGAACTTCGGTTTTCTTGAAGCAGCCATAGAGAAAGTGACGACCGCAGATGGCAAGAGTACTTTGAAACATGGGGTAAAGAACGGTCTCTATTACCTTCTGAAAAATTCTGCCACCATTGTTATGGCAAGCTATCTGGGTTCAGGTGATGACAACAAGGCAGCAGAAGTACAGAAATTCATCCACTATCTCGACCTGAACCGTGACAATATATTTGCAGACGCCGTGTATGCGATCAACAAAAGTCGGCAAGAACGATTAAGGATGCCAGAACAAAGGGCAGATGAGAAGCAAGTTCGAGATTTAAAAGCACACACTGACCGGAGAATCAAAGAGTTGTCAGATCAGTACCGGGTGATCAATCGGGAGAGTTATATCGAACTGCGAGATGCTATATGCAGCAGATTAACGCTGTTCAATGCTCGTAGGGGTGGAGAGCCAAGCCGACTCAAATTGAAGAACTGGTCGGATGCCGTCGGAGGTAGGTGGATTGACGAGAGCCGAATCGAGCAAATGGAAGAATTTGAGAAGGAACTCTTCAAGGCTATGATGATTGCCTACCAGACAGGCAAAGGAAATAATCTGGTTCCAGTCCTGATACCAAGAGATTGTGTTGCATTTCCGAAACGAAGCTCGACTGCACTGTGACGCAACTAAGAAAAAAAATCATGAACGAGCAAAGCAAGCAACAGCAGCTATTCAAGAAAAGGTGGCTGTCTATGCAAACTTAATTAGAGAGGCAGGGAGAGGCATGGAGAGATACGGAGAGACAGGGAGAAATAGGGAGAGACAAGGAGAGACAGGGACAGGGAGAGATATGGAGAGGCATGGATATATAGGGAGAGACATAGAGAGAAAGGGAGAGACATGAATAGAAAGGTAGAGACATAGAGATATACGGATAGACAGGGAGAGACATATGGACATAAAGAAAATATAGGAAGAGACATGGAGAGACACAAATAGACAGGGGGAGATAGGGAGAGAATAGGGAGTGACAGGGAGAGACACAGAGAGACAGTGAGATATGAGGAGAGACATAGAGAGAACGGGAGAGATAGGGAGAGACAGGGAAAGACGTGGAAAGAGAGGGAGAGACAGGGAGAGATAGGGAGAAGAAGTGAGAGACCGAGAGAGACATGGAGAGACACAGAAACACAGAGAGGCAGGGAGGACATGGAGAGATAGCACGAGACAGGAAGAGGCAGGGGGAGAGAGAGAGTGAGAGAGAGGAGAGAGAGAGAGAGAGAGAGAGAGAGAGAGAGAGAGAGAGAGAGAGAGAGACGGAGGCGGAGACAGGGAGAGGAAGGGGAGGGAGGAAGGGAAATAAGTTCCTGTGGAGATCATTTGGCTATGTATCTATATAGGTGTATCTTATATAGGTGATGCATCGCGTAGTTCATTACGTTCAATATCATAAAAGTTATAGCCATTTTAGTGGATATCCTCAATATGGGGGATACGCCCACTCCTGGGCCTTGTATATTCATTACTCTAATTTGAGTTACTAGTTATCAATGTGATGGTACTTTTGGTACACTTGAGTATATTGGTTTATGGATGCATATTCTATTCATAGTTATTATAATCTTCTTAAGAACCGTTACTGGAACTACTAATTAATCAATCCCTTACCTGAAAGTAAACAAGTTCGTTTGATTTAGTGTCTTTACTATAAACTACTCGGCCTTTTTTGGCATACCAACTATTGCGTATATGTCGTTTGCTGCAACGGTATTCTAATCGAATGTGAAGAACTGTTTTATTGTCGAGCCGTGTAGCTAGACATGCAGTGTGAGTTATGCCCCTTGATCAGGCATTGTGCCTAACCGCACTTTCTCTATACATTAAGTGTACGAAACAAATTTGAGTTGAATAATGTTTATACATTGTGTGGCTCCTACAACAGCTACTCGACCATAGACTCCAGTGTGCTACACAGCGTTAATGTATGTTCTTATTTGGCCGTGTAAATTCCGTTATGTATCATTATGAACGTCTTAGTTATGCGCGCATGATCTTCATTCTGCCAATATTGCCGGCATGTCAATGTTTACTTTGTTTATAATGAACACTATATATGATTATGCTGACGAAATCATTTATATCGAAATTTACACAAATAAAACATTTGTTTTTTCTGTCTGTCTCTGTGTGCCTATCTGTTATGAATCTTGTGCAAAATAGAGGATGATCGATTATTTAATCTGCATAGTTTGATTGTTTGATGCAATCTGGTATGAATAAAAAAGGTGCTTAGATATTCCGTGGTATATTAGTCGTATAGTGGTGTTGTGCTTATATATTTTAAACTATGTAGCTTATGATCCCACGGACACACGAAACGTATCACTATTACGCAATATGTTATATATACACACACATATATATATATAGCCTATATTTTTGCATTCATCGTAAGGCAACATATAAATTGTTTCGCCATTGGGCGACGCACGCACGCATGCACGCACACACACACACACACACACACATACACACATATTTACACTGACCTTTGGGCGACATATACTCTGTGTCGCCTAACGGCTGATTTTTTTCATGAACCTGTTGAACTTTACCTTAGGGCGACACACTTTGGGCGACACCAAATGTATATCTTTGTAATGTAAGTAACATTTTAAAAACGATCTCTAATATATTAGTTTGGACAAATATATACCATATAGCAAAATGTTTTTTTTTTAAACTTGCTTAATTAAAGATATACAAAGTGTCGCCCAAAGGTGGCAATTTATTTGGTGTCGCCCTACCCTGGGATTTGTACATATATATATATATATATATATATATATATATATATATATATATATATATATATATATATATATATATATATATATATATATATATATATACATAAACATATATACACGTACATAGGATTACTGCAACAACACTTTTTTATGATAGTAAATATTACTATGATGAAAGTAAACAACATAAATGATATAGTAATTAATTAAACTTTTCAATGCCTGTTCTGTATCAAATTCATTGAATAGTATTTTGGAAAGACAGATTTCACATGAAAATACTGTGAATTAATGTAGACTTACCATCTGCTTGCCACGTGATAGTGCCATGATTACCTTAAAAACAATATAAATACTGCTATATTAATTGACACATGTATAACTATAATAACGATGTTACTGTAAAGGTTTGTTGGAATTGGTGGAAATGAACTGACAATATAAGAGATAGACAATAAAAATATGCACTACTTCTTTACAGAGACATGAACTTACAGTAGTAGTTATCCACACTCGATTATCTAACTTACACATATAATTTATATAGTACATATACGCATATTTGGAATGCAACAGAATTAAACTTAACATGCAAACGCTGATACTTCCGCTCGGACACGCCACCACTTCGTATAATTAAACAGGAACGGTTTTATATTTATATAAACAATAAACTCACTAACAAAACGAACAGAACTCACCCTTCTCCGTGTAATTTCAACAGCGGATGTAACCGACGGAAGTCGTTTATATCGTCTCCGGGGGCAACTCGGCCCAAGGTCAAGGACAACAGCGATGGATAAAATATATTTCACGATACTATATATATATTTGCAAACTTCTGTATTTCTTCATGGGCTACAACTAAACTTGCACACCACGTTGACAGTTAATACCGGAGACTTCATGCAAAAGTTGGGGTCAATACGACAAAATAATGCTATTGGAGGTTTTTAGGCATGTACCAAAATGGTCGGTCTGTAAAAAAGCGAAAAAAATTAACTCTACATAACTGTCCAAATCAGCAACATTTTAAGGAAAATAACTTATTTTCAACATTATGATATAGTATGCCACATAAATACATGATAAAAACACATCACACGTTTCTTTCCTAATTATGAGAGGCTTTGACTTTTTTGGAACATGGGTGATGGTTCAAAATGTTAAAATGTCCCAAAATAGTCGCAAGATTGTTCCAAAATAAAGCACTATATATATGTATATATATATATATATATATATATATATATATATATATATATATATATATATAGCACTATATATAAGCACTATATATATGTATATATATATATATATATATATATATATAGCACATTTTGAACCATCACCCATGTTCCAAAAAATATATATATATATATATTATATATATATATATATATATATATATATATATATATATATATATATATATATATATATATATATATATAGTGCGTGTCTTTATTTGTATGAATGCTAACTAATAGATTATCCTATCACAATCGTTTTCCAACCTTTCAACACCTATTTCGTCGCATCACCAGCAACAATGAAATACACATGTCCAGGTGCAACAAAGTGTTTGTAAAGCAAGACGTACTATTGTTTCGGAGCCAACGACAAGTACAGCACCAAAGGACTGAGCAAGCGTCACAAAGCCATCAACAAGGACGCGTTACTGGAGGTGCTCGCCAACCGTCGGAGCGGAAGTGGAAAAGAACCGCGGGTTCCGGGTGCATCGCTCGTCCGTGTTGACGTACGTGCAGGAAAGAGCGCCTACCGCCTACTTCTATGCCAAACGCGTGGTGGAAGAGGACGGAGTGAGCACGGGTCCGGTGGACGTGTAGAAAAGACAATGCACGCCGGTCGTACGGCCTGTTGACGTAGTGCTAGGCGACGTGTTCGTACTCGTTATAATCACCGTCGTAGGTTTGGTGTTCGAAAGCGTTATAGACGGCGCATTTCTTGTAAGAGGAGACGTGCTAGAACCTTTCGTCGTAGAGCACACTGCTGTATTCGTAATGTGCAGCTTGGATCTTATTTCATTGCTGGTGCAGGAGAGTGGACTTGCTTTAATTTGAAGTTCTCGTTTACTGAGTTTCCGTACCAATTTCGTGCTCGCTGGTATGATAACTTTGATCAGGTTAAGGTACTATCTGTTACATACAAGATATGGATCCATGATGTTAGTCCTGACCAATCAGTGTATCAAGGTGATGCTTTGGTTCCTATCATGAGAGTTCCTGAATTCCGCAAGAGTTACGATTCCGAACTTTCAAAGAACATTTTCACCTGCAGTGTTGTCTATGCATTCTACATCTAAAACGATTGTTGCAGTCGGGAAGCGCGTCACCAGTATTAGCGATAAACTATATAAACTCAAGGTGATGCTTTGGTTCCTGTCATGAGAGTTCCTGATTTCCGCTGGAGTTACGATCCCGAACTTTCAAAGAACATGTTCACCTGCTGTGTTGTCTATGCATTCTACATCTAAAAACGATTGTTGTAGTCAGAAAGCGCGTCATCAGTAGTAGCGATAGACTATATAAACAGGACGTGTAGAAAAGGCGATGCACACTGATCGTCTTTCATAAGTGACCATGGACGTACGGTGGAAGCATCCTTTCACATGCATCGTCGCCGGACCGACGGGATGTGGTAAAAGTACTTTCGTGACGCGTATGCTGCATCACGCTGCTACGATGATCGATCCACAACCCGAACGGATCACGTGGTGTTACGGAGAATGGAAAGAGGCCTACGCAACGATGGACTTAGTCGACATGCGGTTCCACGAAGGGTTGCCGAGTGCGAGCATACTCGATTCGACAACGAAGAACCTCATCATAATAGACGATCTCAAGGCGGAAACGGACGAACGGGTCTCGACCTTGTTCACTAAAAAAAGTCATCACAGGAACACGTCCGTGCTGTATCTCGTACAGAACTTGTTCCCTAAAAACAAGGAGAGTCGTACCATCAGTCTGAATTCTCAGTACATGGTGGTGTTCAAAAATCCTCGTGACGCATCGCAGATGTCGCATTTGGCTCGTCAGATGTATCCCGGGCGCGCGAAGTTCGTACAAGAGGCTTTTAAAGATGCCACGTCGGTACCGTACGGTTATCTATTGATCGATCTCAATCAGGACACACCCGAAGACATGCGTCTGCGCGCGGCCATCTTTCCAGACGACTGTGTTCAGTACGTGTACTTACCGAAGGTATAAAAAGACCGAGTGCGTGGATCGTCTCTTCATTCGTACCATGTCCGACCTGGTGAAGAGACACATATTGTATATACAGGCTCTGAACATATACAAGAGCATGAGATTGAGAAGAGCCATCATCGCCAACGCCGACGCCGATCTGCTGAGTGCACTGGCCGAGTGTGTCTACAACATATTAAAAAACAACATTCCATTGTCCTATTTACAGAGGCAACGTTTGAGTAAATACAGAACGAAATTACGCGATTTGTCTCAGAGACGAACGCCAGCTGCCAGGAGAAGACGTATCTTACTGCAACGACAGGTCGGCGAGGGACAGAGCGGGGGCTTCCTATCGGCCTTCCTAGCACCGTTGGCAAGTTCAGTCTTTCTACACTTGCTCCAAGAGGTGCTGTTCAAGAAGTAGAGAGAAAGAGAGAGTGAGATAGATGGAACACGCACGCAAGATGGTCTTCGTGGATCCGCGACTGTTGGACACACTTCGCTCACCACCACCATCGACAGATACCCTAGGTAAGAAAGTACAAGCCCTCGACGAGGAGATGATGACCATAGCGGAATAGAGGCTGACGTCGTGGACACCGTTGCCAAGACCATGCAGGTCAAAACCAGACGTTTGGTAGAGCATCTCAAACGAGATATCGCGTGGACCGCACGTGGCGAACTTATCCAGGAGGGTGTGCCGGTTGCTGGAAGTAACGTGGTGGATCTCGTGAATGATGTGTTGCGTAAGAGAAAGACCGATCCGATAGGATAGCAGCCATTCGCACGACAACTCCGTACCATACGGAGCCACTCCAGGTTGTCGTCGAATGCCGGCTACTCCTCGCTCTGGTGGTGCGAGTGGTGCACGGAGATCACTCAGTTGGACACCCCTCGCTCGTCGACGTAGTCGAATGGAACATTCCATGCCCACCCCACCCCCAGAACGACAAAGACACAAGACTTTGGCGTAATTGGCTAGTTGTGAAAAAATGTTTAGGTGGTGTGATACGTGTCCTTAGCACATTGTGCGCTGCGATGTCGAGCGATCCACAGGACACGTACCGTTCCGTCGTCGTTGCGCTAATTTGCTGTGGACTTTACTTGCTCGCCGACGCTACCGCCCAACGTCTGCTACTAGTAGGGTCACTATTCGGGATATGGTCTCACTACTAGACTGTCAGGTAGTGTACGTTCTGCTTTACGTCAAGACCCGTGCTACGCAGTCAACGTCACCATCATCACCACTGTCAACCCTTCGGATATATTTTAATGGCGTCGAGGAATAAACAACTGAAGAGGGTCTACTTCGATCCGAAAAGGGTGTCAAGTTATGGAGGTGTCGACACAAACCGGCGAGACGTCCTTTCAGGAGACGACGCGTCGTCGTGGGAGGTCCACGTCAGCAGTGGCAGGCCGATCTCGTCGACCTGTCGAATTTAAAAAAACGACAACGACGGTATGACCTTTCTCCTCACGGTGATCAACGTCTTTACGAAAGTGGCTTGCTGCGTTCCGCTGAAGAACAAGTCCGCAGCATCGTTGGTGAAGGCGCTGAAAAGCACGTTCACCGAAGGCTGGCCAAAGACGTTGCAGACAGATCAAGGACACGAGTTTCTGAATCGGTCCGTTCAGGCTCTGTTGAAGAAGTACGGCATCCACCACTTTTCCACTCACAACGCGGAGACGAAAGCGAGCATCGTCGAAAGATTCAATAGAACGTTGAAGACGCGTATGTGGCGATACTTCACGAAACAGCAGACGTGGCGATTCATCTACGTCCTTCAGGACTTTGTGCACTCGTACAACAACACCCACCACTGCAGCATCGGCATGACTCCGTCACAGGTTAATGCAAAGAATCAAGAAGAGGTGTGGCAGCGTCTGTACGGTCACGACTGGTAAGGGCGTGCCCAAGTTCCGTGTGTCCGATCGAGTGCGCATCAGTAAGTTCAAGAGACTGTTCGAAAAAGGCTACATGGCGAATTGGAGCGAAGAGATGTTCACCATACACGAGGTTCACATCTCCGATCCACCCGTGTACCGATTGATCGACGATCTCGGAGAAGTGCTGGGCGGCACCTTCTACGAACCAGAGCTGCAGAAGGTGTCGGTACCCGTCGATAAAGTGTACCGCGTGGAATCGGCACTGCAGCGCCGCAAAGTAGGTAGACGAACGGACGCTTTGGTGAAGTGGTACGGCTACCCCTCCAAATTCAACGATGACAGACGAGTCGATAACAGAGGACTTCACCGCTGCCGCCGCCGCTGCCACCGCCGTCATAGAAGAAGAGGACAGTACTGACGCACAGAGCGAGCAAAACAGCACTTCTTTGCATCTGTTCAGTACCATGTGTCCTCGAGAGGAGATAGTGTTTCTGTGTCAGGTCGTCGTCTTGTACACGGTCATCCTGATAAGCATTTACAACCTGACAACAGGTCACGATAATTCTATAATCTGTGGATGGTTCTGTAGAGTAATGCGTTGGGTTACCTGTTGCCCAATCCCACTTTGGGACGTCATGACGAATGATTTCTACATGACTCAGCCTAGGAACGCTTCCATAAAGATGTATCCCGACAATACGTTGGCTCAGTATATCACGGACTTGCCTCAACGTATCGATCTGAGTGGGAGTTTGGGTTGACAGAGATACTGTACCCACATACTTGGTACAACATCGGAGTGGACGACAGCTGGTTCTTCCTCAACGAGCATGAACCTATGGGTCAAATACCGAATGCAAAGATAAGTGTTGGATATTACAAAAGCCCTGTGACATTGATGAATCATGTCAACAAGGGACTGAATCATACGTGAACGGATAAGACACGGGCAAAATTGAGCTACGGGATATGGTCTCGCTACTAGACTGTCGATCCATCACCGTCGTTGTGGGCGTTGTAGTGCCTGTTCTGCTTTACGTCGGCGTACTACTCCTCTTCACTAGTCTAGACCGTGCTGCGCTGTCACCACCACCACTACCACCACAGCCAACCCATCGGATATTGTTTTAATGGCACCGAGGAATAAACACCTGAAGAGGGTCTACATCGATCCGAAACGAGTGTCAAGTTACGGCGGAGTCGACGCCTTGTGACGCGTTACGCGCGGGCCGAGGAAAATCGTCGAAGAATGGTTGTCGGAACAGGACGACTATAACCTACACAAACGAGCGAGACGTCATTTCAGGAGACGACACGTTGTCGTGGGAGGTCCACGTCAGCAGTGGCAAGCCGATCTCGTCGACTTGTCGAATTTGAAAACTTAAAACGATGGTATGACCTTTCTCCTCACGGTGATCGACGTCTTCATGAAAGTGGCCTGGTGCATTCCGCTGAAGAACATGTCCGCGGCGTCGTTGGGTTACCTGCTGCCGAATCCAATTTTGAGACGTCATGAAGAATGATTTCTACCTGATTCTGCATAGCAACGCTTCCTTGAAGATGTATCGCGGCAATACGTTGGCTCATTACATTACGGAATTCCCTCAACGTATGGATTTGACTGGCGATTGGGGGTGCGGGTTGGCAGGTATACTGTACCCACATACTTGGTACAACATCGGAGTGAAAGACTGGTTTTCCTCAACGCGCAAGAACCTATGGGACAAATACCATGAGCGAAGATAAGTGCTGGATATCACAAAGGTCCTGTGATATTGATGAACCATGTCAACAAGGGACTGAAACGTATTGGGGACGGATAAGACACGGGCAAAATTGAGCTAAATTTCCATCACTAAAAAATGACGTTGATTCGAACCTCGGTGGTCAGCAGTCCGCAGGTAAACGTTCGTAAACCCGATTTCCCTATCGCGACAAAACAGTCCATAAACCTCACCATCGTATATATATATATAAGTTGTTCCTTACATAACGATGTAGTAGTCTATATATATATTTTATGCATATTTGCTACAACCTATGTAATGGTTGATATTTAATCAATTTGTGCAAACGAATGTCATATATTTAATACATGTTGTATACAACGTATGAAATGGTTATATTTAATAAAATAGTCAAAACGAATGACATGTGTTGTTGGTGTTGTATTCTCGCTAGTGACATCCCTCTACATATATACACGCTCCATAGAGAAGTAGTGAGTCGAGTCTACCATTTACCTTTTGATTACCACACCTAACCACCCTCACCATAGAGTAATGGGACTAGTATAGCCATCTGACCACTCCCACGCACGCACGGCCTTTACCTTCTGTCTATAGACCTGAACATATATGACACCACCCCACACTATATATATCGTACACATACCTCCATATAGACAGAAACCTGTAGAAGCCAGCATGACTGACACATACCTCCATAGAGACAGAGACCTAGGGTATGTGACAACCAGCGTATCTGACACATACCTCCATAGAGACAGATACCTATGGCAGCTAGCAAGAAACCTGTGGTCTGTGGTACACATTTATGTACTTTATGGCACTCTGTCCAACCTGCCTTTCTGTTCATCACCGTCTCAGCACACATGTCTATATTAAAGAACATTGTCTCCAGCCTGCCTTCCTATTTCCCCCTCCCCATCTCATTATACATTTGTTTATTTTCTGACACTGTCTCCACCCTATATATATTTTATAACACTGTCTCCAGCCTACCTTTCTGTTTCTCACAGATTCAGCATACATTTATATAGATTATGAAATTGTCTCCGGACTGCCTTGCTGTTTTTCAACATCTCAGCATACATTTGTATAATTTATGAAACTGTCTGCAGCCTGCCTTGCTATTGCTCACCGTCTCAGATTACACCTAGCGTATCTGATACACACCTTCATAGAAACAGTGGCCTGTGGCAGTCAGCGTATCTTACACATCCATAGAGACAGATACATGTGGCAGCCATTGTATCTGACAAATACCCCCACAGAGACAGAGACCTGTGGCACCCAGAGTATCTTACACGAACCTCCATAGAGACAGAGGCCACGCAACGTTACGTCGATAGTCAGACGCTGCAGAAGAACTTGTCTCGTCGGGGATTGAGGTTAGGGTTAGTTAGGGGTGAGGGTGCGCGCGCGAGGTTAGTAATACACCTTTTTTCCGCGTAATACACATTTTACCTGTAATCGAGCGCCACCTGATGACTGCGGCGCCCCCTGGCGACTGCATCAGCCCCCAGCGCCCCCTGGCGACTGTATCACCGCCCTCTGGCTACTGTAGCTAACCCTAGCCCCTCAGCGCCTATCTAACCAGAACCCCAACCTTATACCGAAACCCTAACCCTCGTTCTTATACATTCACATCATAAACATAACCCTAACCCCTAACTAACCCTAACCTCAAACCCAATCGAGACAAGTTCATCGGCGACGTATGCCTCTCGACGTGACGCTGCGTGGCCCCTGTCTCTATGGAGATACGTGTAAGATACTCTGGTGCCACAGGTTTCTGTCTCTATGGAGGTATATGTCAGACATGATGTCTGCCACAGACCACAGGTCTCTGTCTATATCGAGGTATGTGTCAGACATGCTGGCTGTCATAGGTCTCTGTCTCTGTGTGTGTGTGTGTGTGTGTGTGTGTGTGTGTGTGTGTGTGTGTGTGTGTGTGTGTGTGTGTGTGTGTGTGTGTGTGTGTGTGTGTGTGTGTGTGTGTGTGTGTGTGTGTGTGTGTGTGTGTGTGTGTGTCAGATATGGAGATATGTGTCACACATGCTGATAGCCATTGGACTCTCTTTCTATGGATGTGTTTTTCAGACAAGCTGGTTGCCACAGGTCTCTGTACCTATGGATGTATGTGTCAGATACGCTGGTTGTCACCGATCTCTGTCTCTATGGAGGTATTTGTCAGAAACGGTGGCTGGATGCCACAGACCACAGGTATCTGTCTCTGTGGAGGAATGTGTCAGACCTGCTTACTGCCACAGATCCATGTCTCTATGGAGGTATGCGTCAGTTACGCTGGCCGCCTCAGGCCACAGGTATCTGTCTCTATGGAGGTATATGTCAGATACGCTGGTTGCCATCTGAGGCGGCGAGAAATAGCAAGGCAAGCTGCAGACAGTTTCATAAATTATACAAATGTATGCTGAACTTGTGAAAAACAGCAATTCAGGCCGGAGACAGCGTCATAACCTATATAAATATGTGCTGAGTCAGTGTGAAACAGCAAGGTAGGCTGTAGACAGTGTCTGAAAATACATATAGTGTGGAGACAATGTCAGAAAATAAACAAGTGTATGCTGAGATGGGGATTGGAAAATAGGAAGGCAGGCTGGAGACATTGTCGTTTAGTATAGGCATGTGTGCTGAGACGGTGAGGAACAGAAAGGCAGGTTGGACAGAATGCCATAAAGTATATAAATGTGTACCACAGACCACATGTTTCTTGCTCGCTGCCATATGTCTCTGTCTCTATGGAGGAAAGTGTCAGATACGCTGGCTGCCATAGGTATCTGCCTCTATGGAGGTATGTGTCAGATACGCTGGCTGCCACGTTCCACAGGTCTCTGTCTCCATGGACGTATGTGTCAGACATGCTGGCTGCCACAGGTTTCTGTCTCTATGGAGGTATGCGTACGACTATATAGTGTGGTGTGTTGTCATATATGTTTAG
The DNA here is from genome assembly GCA_963662155.1 of Lamellibrachia columna. Classification (NCBI taxonomy): domain Eukaryota; kingdom Metazoa; phylum Annelida; class Polychaeta; order Sabellida; family Siboglinidae; genus Lamellibrachia; species Lamellibrachia columna. The sequence continues at coordinate 4,505,530 of OY759275.1, forward strand.
GTCTATAGACAGAAGGTGATGACCGTGCGTTCGTGATGGTGGTCAGATGGCTACACTCGTCCCATTACTCTATGATGGGGGTTGTGAGGTGTGGTAAACAGAAGTAAATGGGTACACTCGACTCACTACTACTCTTTGGAGCGTGTCTATATGTAGATGTATGTCACTAGCGAGAATACAACACCAACAACACATGTCATTCGTTTTGATTATTTTATTAAATATAACCATTACGTACTTTGTAAACAATATGTATTAAACATATTTCATTATTTTGCACTATTTGATTAAATATCAACAATTACATAGTTTGTAGCAAATATACATAACATATATTGACTACTACATCGTTATGTAAGGAACAACTTATATATATATATACGATGGTGAGGTTTATGGACTGTTTTGTCGCGATAGGGAAATCGGGTTTACGAACGTTTACCTTTGCGCCAGAGGCCTGTGTAATGATGGTGCGGTTAAGGACTGTAATGAGGTTGATGGACTGTTATATCGCGCCAGTGACCTCGGGTTACGAACGTTTACCGTTGCGCTAGAGGCCGGTACAATCATGTTGACTTGCGAGATTTTACGTCTCTCCATATGTCACGTGATGATGTTGATGATGATGATGATGAAGTGTTGACTACACGTCATTCCTTTCATAACGGGAACATACTGATACAGTCAATTTATCATAATAAAGACGCTACTACTATGCCAATAAAGCTCGTTCAAAATACTAATACAGTTCGTTCATAATACTAATAAAGTTCTTTCAAAATATTAATACTAATACTACTACAGTTCGTTCAAATTACTAATACAGTTTGGTCCATACTAAAGTATATTATAGTAAAACTACATACTAGACGACATTGCAGTTGGTGACGTCATCGTTGACGTCACCATACTCGACTGAGTTTTGTATCGAGCACCCGCCGGAGATCGTTGTCCGCTAATCGTTTGCGTGGCGCTGCCTTCGTTCTCTCCTACTCCTCCTCATATTTCCCCACAGCATAGGCATATACCAGGTGATCTAAGCCACTACGTATCTATCAAAAGGATCAAACAAGAAAAAAACTTGATTATTCATCACAGGCATCAACCTTACCAGCTTATTGACTCTTTATGCTGCCTTTGACCTTCTCTATGATATAAATTCGCCTTTGCAATTTCCCGCACCTCTCTTCCTCCGCATAGACAGCCCAATGCAAGATATGAAGAAGCAACCCGGAAGACGAACAGTGTTCTTTTTTCTTCAAGTTGTGTGTGACAGTGCTGGGATGGTGAGACACAGCAAGGCAGGATAGAGACAGTGTCATAAAGTACAGAAATATATGCTGAAATGCTGAGAATCAGCAAGGCAGGCTGGAGATTGTGTCGTAAAATAAATAAATGTATGCTGAGATGGTGAGAAACAGCAAATCAGGATGGAGACATTGTCATAAAATAAATCAGTGTATGCTGTGATGGTGAGAATCAGCAAGGCAGTGTGGTGACAGTGTCATAAACTATATAAATATTTGCTGAGTCAGTGAGGAACAGCAAGGTAGGCTGCATACAGTGTTATAAACTATAGAATCTATGCTAATTCAGTGAGAAACAGCAAGTTAGGCTGGCGACAGTGTTTTAAAGTACAGATATGTATGCCTACATGGTGATAAATAGCAAGGCAGGGTGGAGGCAGTGTCAGAAAATAAATAAATGTATGCTGAGATGGGGAGGGGGAAATAGGAAGGCAGGCAGGAGACAATGTCATAAATTACAGAAAAGTGAGCTGAGACAGTGAGAAACAGCAAGGTAAGCTGGAGGCAGTGTAATTTAGTATAGACATATGTGCTGAGACGGTGAGAAACACCATGGCAGGGTGGAGACAGTGTAAGAAATTAATAAATGTATGTTGTGATGTGGGGAATAAGAGAAGGCAGTCTGGAGACAGTGTCATAATTGTTTTGGAATGTGTGCTGAGACAGTGCGAAACAGCAAGGCAGGCTGGCGACAAAGTCATAAAGTTCAGAAATGTGTACTGAGACAGTGAGAAACAGCAAAGCAGAGTGGAGACAGTGTCATACAATAAATTAATGTATGCTGAGACGATGAGAAACAGCAACAAAAGCCAGACTGGCGGCAGAGTCATAAAGTACAGAAAACTGTACTGGAGACACTGTGACTATTTTGTATTTTGGCTGTGTAAATGCGTGCTTGCGTGCATGCGTGCGTGCGTGTGCGGGGTTGTGGTGTATGATACCGTGTGAGTAGAAGGGAATGGTTACTTGGGGCACCACTATATCGGGCGCCTATAGAGTCATAAATTAAATAAATGTAAGCTGAGACGTTTACGTAATAAAATATAATATAAAGTACAGGTTATATATTTTATATACTAAAGATGTAATAACCAATGTAATAACCAAATAGGGCCATAAGAAGAAGAAATAATAACAATAACAATATGATACAGTAAACCTTATAATAACGTAAATAATAAATTATTCACTGACCTTTTACATTTAGCGTCAATGATAGTTGGGTTAATCCGATGTAGAGAGAAGAGTTGTCTATGTCGAATCAGACCCGTTATGGCGCTGTGGGTTGGTAGGTGGGTAATAAAGGCTTGTTAGTGCAGATGTCATAAACTGTACGTAGAGTAGTTGATCGATTCAGAGCGGTTATGCCGTTGCGCTGGCTGGGGGTATGTATGTATGTATGTATGTATGTATGTATGTATGTATGTATGTATGTATGTATGTATGTATGTATGTATGTATGTATGTATGTATGTATGTATGTATGTATGTATGTATACAGTATTTTTTATGATGTAATTAATGTATATGTGTATGCATGTATGTATTTGTGTACTGTGGACGACGTTTGCTGCTGCAATTTAATGCTGACATTTCTTTCATATTATATTAATTATATTCCAATATTTTAAAATTACACTTGTATTACCAATATTTTACAATGATATTATATTTCAATGTCTAAAATTAGTTTCTTTTAATGACCCTTTTAATGATTTATGCTAACAATCACTTTGATCCCTGTTAATGAATGCCGCGCCGGATCTCTGTTAATGAATAATGTTCTCCCCCGCCGCCGCCACTGCCACCGCCACCGCCACCGCCGCTGCTCTCTTATGTCCGATGACCTCTGACCCTATTACATGACCCCTTGACCACTTCTTCACCTGAGGGCCTTGAGTGAACAATGCTTACAGCTGAATATAAAGGCTTATCTTTAGATCAAGTCGTTAGGGAGATGGGTTATGGTTGTGGTTAGCTCACCACTAGGGCTCGGGGTAGAGGTCACTCCGTCAGGGTCAGGGTTCACCGCAGACGACATAAGTTTAGGGTTACACAGCCGTCAACATGTTGGGGTTGGAGATATGCTAATCTCCATTCGCCAGGGTGCGCTTCACAGCTGCCACGGGCACTCACGCTACCCAGAAGGCTGTGCGTATGCGCAATAAACCGGAAACGGAAGTCAATCGTGCACATTATCGCCGGATTTGCTTGGTCAGAACCTTCCGTATACTATTAATGTGAAGCCGACATATTCGACGACGACGATGGCTTTCGTACATAGAGAGTGGTGCGAGGGGGTCAAGAGCGAGCTGGATCTCTTTACCGTATCCCCGACTCAGACCAGCATCGTCGACAGTCGTGTAATGGAACATCAGCCCATGGCCTCTCTGGACTCTGATTGACCGATATAATTCCTGATACCCGGATCGGGAGATGATTACCTAGATCTCGCCAACACGATGATACACGTGCAGGTGAAGGTGACGCGAGCCAGTGGGGAAGATCTCCTCTTGGCTCATCCCGTGGGACGAGTGAATAACTGGCTGCATTCGTTGTTCAGTGAAGTCGACGTCTACCTGAACGGTACATTCGTGACCCCTTCGACCAAAACGTATGCGTATCGTGCCTACATAGAGACGCTGTTGAGTTACGACACCGATGCCAAGGTCGCGCAGCTGACGAATCAACTGTTGTACAAGGACACGGCCACTCCATGGATGCCGTCGACATAGTCGACGGACCCGCGGCTAATGAAGGGTTCGTGGCTCGACGAGGGAACATCGTACGGAGTCTGGTCGTCTACATGATGGGTCGTCTACACGTGGATCTGTTTCTGCAAGATCAATTCCTGATCAACGGCGTCGATGTCAAGATACGTGTGGAGCGCAGTAAGTCTGCGTTTGCACTGATGACTGGCAGGGTCAACCCCGATTACAAGATCAACATCGTCAATGCCACTGTGTTTGCAAGAAGGCCACCCTGAATCCGACCGTGCAGATTGCACACATCAAGGCTCTCGAGAAGAGCACGATAAAGTATCCGATGGGATCCATCAACTGCAAGGAGTACTCCATACCAGCAAGCGCTCGGTCGCACACGCACGAGAACATGTTCATCTGCACCATGCCGTCTGACGTCTGGTGTTGTGCTGCATCAATAACGATGCGTACAACGGTGCGTACGACAAGAATCCATTTCACGCCAAGAACTACGCCATCACCTTCCTTGCAGTGTACGTGGACGGACGACAGATACCCTTCAAACCTTTCCAGCCCAATTTCGAAGACAACATCTTCATCAGGAGCAACATGAGTCTGTTCACCTCGACCGGCAAGATTTGGAGGGAAGAGGGAACGGACAGACTCGCAGCGATTTCCGGCACGGCTACACTTTCTTCGGTTTTGACATGACCAGTGCGATGGCCCTTGCATCCATCTGGTACAAAAGGGCAACCTGTGCATAGAGCTGCATTTCTGTAACGCGTTACCGACCACCGTGAACGTCATCGCCTACACCGAATTCGAGTCCGTGCTGGAAACCGATAAGAACCGCAATGTCATGTACGACTAATGAGATGGACACCCTCCAGATCGCCAGACTACTGGCGATGGACCCGCGCACCAGTTCGATATTTCGCGGAGTCGTACCCAAAGACGGAATGCCTACGACGACGACGATAGACGGCGCTCTGCGTGCGGCCTTCGTGTGCAACACCGACGACGGTGACGAACCGGGCGAACATTGGATAACGCTGTAACTGAACGCCGACGGACGCTGCTATTACTTCTGCTCGTACGGCCTGCCGCCACGACACGCTGCGTTCCGCACCTTCGTGAACGAACATTGTTCCGAGTGGACTCATAACAGCAAGAGATTACAGAGTCCTCTGTCTTATGTGTGTGGACAATATTGCATAGCTTATATATTGCTTCGTTGTAACTGCTTTCCGATGAGAACTTTTATCAACCTATTCTACAGCGATTTAGTAGCTAACGATTGCTGCGTGTTTGATTGGCCCTAAACAGCTGCGACAAGGTAGACTCTACTATCGCACATCGTACATCGATTGAGCGTCTGGCGAGGTGGACGCACCACCCCTAAGCTCGCTATAGCTGGCGTGATGGTAAACATCCGAAAGTCGCCTCATTATTATTATCATAATCAACCTAGAGCCTCTGGCAAGGTGGAGACACTCCTAAGTTCGCGAAATCTCGCGTGATGGTCAACATCCGCAAGTCGCCTCTTCATCATAATAGTTGTAGTTTTAGTGATATTACACGCTAGCCTTGTTGCATCATCATGCGTGTGTTATTTAATAAAATACGTGTGCACGCGTACGATATTGTATTGTGTTCGTTTCTCGTTTTCTCGTTAGACCCCTTTGATCCCTATTAATGGCCCTGTTAATGACCGTTGCTGCTGCTAACGGACCTTTCGATCCCTGTTCACGAATGCCCCCGCTTCCGTCCGCAATACCAAATATGGAAGTGCGTGACTTCATTCGAATGTTATAAACGTGTCAGGACATGCACACACAGCTGACGTAAGCCGCACACAGAACAATACCAAATAAGGACATGCAGCTGACGTAAGCCGCACACAGAACAATACCAAATACGGTCGTGATAAGAAAGCGCGCTGCACACTGAGTCTAATGTGATGCCTGCTGTCGGAGTTCAACGCCACTGTCGAACGAACAATGATATTTTCGTTCCTTTACCTATTCTACTATTTTATTTTTTCGTTATATGTCAATACTGTGCTCTGATCATAACACGATATTTATTAATTATTGAAATACAAAACTTGCAGGAATATTGCATATGATATATTCAGTATATTATACAGAACATAACAGCAGCGGATACAGGGGGGTTTTAGGGGTCTCAAGACCCCCTAGGCCATCTTACATCAACTATGAGTAGTATATAGGAGTTTTTCAATCCTCAAATTTGGGTACGCTTTTGGAGCTCATTCTGATTGGTCGAAATTTTAAATGGAGCGTTCTGATTGATCGTGCGCTTTTTGCCGCTAGGGGCGCCGTATAATCCCCAATTATCGCTCAAATGGTAAGATTTTGGAGCACTTTCTGATTGGTCGAGAGGGCCACAGGGACTCATTCTGATTGGTCGAGAGCAGTCACGTGACCTATGACGTCTATATTTGCATAAATTAGCATATATTGCTCCCTTTTTTGGTGAAACTGTCACCAGGGGGCGCTACGGGTCAATTGTATCGACGGTTTGTGACCTAGTTTCGACTGTTCTGATTGGTCGAGAGCCGTCACATGACCTCATGACGTCACAGCTCATTTACATAAATTTGCATAAATTAACATAAATTACGCCCTTTTGTGGTGAAACCGTCGCCAGAGGGCGCAACGTGTCATCCCCTATTATCGCCCCCGAGGTACTGTTTTGTGGTAATATTGTCGCCAAGGGCGGTACGGGTCAAGTGTGTCGACGGTTCTGATGGGTCGAGATCCGTCACGTGACTTATGAGATCACATCTCCACCCCTATTATCTAAAATGAGGAGATTTTGGGGCACTGTTTTGCGCTTATACGATTACCAGACGGCGCTGCGGGGCAAGGTCGAAGGTCAAATTTCACTGACTTTTGTGCTGATACGATTGCCAGTTAGGGTTAGGGTTAGTAACCCTAATTCTGACGTCTGTAGAGAACCCTAATACGGACCCTGTAGGGTGAGTAACCCTAATGAAAGTTAAAGGTTACCGACCTTTTGTACTTATTCAATTGCCAGTTGGGGCTAAGTTTAGTAACCCTAATTCTATCGTCTGTAGTGAACCCTAATACGAACCCTGTAGGGTTAGTAACCCTAATGAAAGGTCAAAGATCACCGACCTGTTGTACTTATGCAATTGCCAGTTAGGGTTAGGGTTATTAACCCTAATTCTATCGTCTTCGGTTTAATACTGACGATTATGACGCGCTTTTCGATACGTGTCTGGGTACAGAATCGGTTCGAACCAGTTTCATGTAGTTTTTTTGTTCTTCTTTTCTGGAACGTTCGAACGACGTCATGGAATTTTCCACGCTCACGAAAAGAAACACGATCCCGCATTTTCACCCTGCAAGTAGAATGAAACCTAGCGGTCGAATGTTCGTGCATGCTTCGGGAAAAACGTAGCCGTGCATGTAAGCTATGCGATGCATATCGCATCGTTCCATTATATCGAGAACTCTTCGACCTATATCGTTTCGTATCGATACCTACATACCACCTATATTATCACGAGTCTGCAAAAAACACCGCGAGGTCAAAAGGTCAAAAGGTAAAGGTCAACAAAACAAGCACCGCCGCTTTCTGGAACGTTCGAACGAAGTCACGCCTTTTCACCCTGCTAGCAGACTGAAATCTAGCGGACGAAAGTTCGTGTATCCAGTGGAAAAAACGTAGCCGTGCATGTAAGTTATAAGAGGCATATCGCATCGTTGCATTATATCGAGAACTTTTCGACGTATGTCGTTTCGCGAAGGTCAAAGTCAACAAAAAAAACATCGTCGCTTTCTGAAACGTTCGAACGAAGTCATGGAATTTTCTATAAACATCACGAGGTCTAAAGGTGAAAAGGTCATGGTCAAACCAGTTTTCCCGCGAAATGTGTCCAGCTGCATGTCCTTATTTGGTATTGTTCTGCATGCCATGCTGTACGTCAGAACCAGTTTGAACAGGATCAATGCTAGCAGAGTAATTGAACATTTACAAGTTGGAAGTGTGTAAGTAGAAATTTGTAACATGAAAGTTTATGATATGAAAGTTTGTGTTATGAAACTTTGCAAATTTGAAGTTTATAACTTGATTCTTGCAAGTTGGAAGTTTGTGATGGGAAACTTGGTGATATGAAAAGATAATGTTTGGAAGTTTATGTTTTGAAAGTTTATGATATGAAAGTTTATAAGTTGGAAGTTTGAAAGTTGGAAGTTTGTGATGTGAAACTTGGTGATATGAAAAGTCTATGTTATGAAAGTTTGTAAGTTGGAAGTTTGAAAGTTGGAAGTTTGTGATGTGAAACTTGGTGATTTGAAAAGTTTATGTTATGAAAGTTTGAAATTTGAAAGTTTGTTGTTTTGAAAGTTTGTGTTATGAAAATTTGTTAGTTGGAAGTTTGTAATGTGAAAAGTTTATGTTTTGAAAGTTTATGTTATGAAAGTGTGTAAGTTGGAAGTTTGTGATGCGAACATTTGGGTTTGTAGGTTGAAAATTTGCAATATGAAGTTTGTAAGTTGGAAGTTTGTGATATGAAAAGTTCCTGTTTGGAAGTTTATGAAATGAAAAGTTCTTGTTTGGAAGTTCATATTTTGAAAGTTTGTGTTATGAAAATTTGAAAGTTAGAAGTTTGTGATGTGAAAAGTTTATGTTTTGAAAGTTTATGTTATGAAAGTTTGTAAGTTGGAAGTTTGTGATGTGAAAATTTTGGTTTGTAAGTTGAAAGTTTACAATATGAAGTTTGTAAGTTGGAAGTTTGAAAGTTGGAAGTTTGTGATGTGAAACTTGGTGATATGAAAAGTTTATGTTTAGAAGTTTATGTTTTGAAAGTTTGTGTTACGAAAATTTGTTAGTTGAAAGTTTGTGATGTGGGAAGTTTATGTTTTGAAAGTTTATTTTATGAAAGTTTGTAAGTTGGAAGTATGCAAGTTGAAAATTTGGGTTTTTAATTTGAAAGTTTGCAATACAAAATTTGTAAGTTGGAAGTTTGTGATGTGAAACTAGATGGTATGAAAAGTTTATGTTACGAAAGTTTGTTATTTGGAAGTTTGTAATGTGAAAAGTTTATGTTTTGAAAGTTTATGTTATGAAAGTTTGTAAGTTGGAAGTTTGTGATGTGAAAATTTTTTGTTTTGAAAGTTTATGCTATAAAAATGTGTAAGTTGTGTTAGGGTTAGGGTTAGGGTGGGAGAAGTTTTAGTGCTGGAACCCTAGATTCTCATAAACTTCCAAACAGGATCTTTTCACATAAAACCTTCCAACTTACAAACTTCATATTGCAAACTTTCAACTTAAAATCCCAAATTTTCACATCACAAATTTCCAACTTACAAACTTTCATAACATAAACTTTCAAAACATAAACTTTTCACATCACAAACTTCCAACTAACAAATTTTCATAACACAAACTTTCAAAACAACAAACTTCCAAATTTCAAACTTTCTTAACATAAACTTTTCATACCACCAAGTTTCACACAACAAACTTACAACTTACAAGTTTCATATTGCAAACTTTCAACTTACAAACCCAAATTTTCAACTTACATACTTCCAACTTACAAACTTTCATCAAAAATAAACTTTCAAAACATAAACTTTCCACATCACAAAATTTCAACTAACAAATTTTCATAACACAAACTTTCAAAACATAAACTTCCAAACATTAACTTTTCATATCACCAAGTTTCACATCACAAACTTCCAACTTACAAACTTCCAAAGTTCAAACTTCAACGTTCAAACTTCCAACTTACCAATTTCATATTGCAAACTTTCAAATTACAAACCCAAATTTTCAACTTACATACTTCCAACTTACAATTTTCATAACATAAACTTGCAAAATATAAACTTTTCACATCACAAACTTCCAACTTTCAAATTTTCAAACTTTCATAACATAAATTTTTCATATCACCAAGTTTCACATCACAAACTTCCAACTTACAAACTTCCAACGTTCAAACTTCAACGTTCAAACTTCCAACTTACAAACTTCATATTGCAAACTTTCAAATTACAAACCCAAATTTTCAACTTACATACTTCCAACTTACAAATTTTCATAACATAAACTTTCAAAACATAACATTTTCACATCACAAATTTCAAACTGACAAACTTTCATCACATAAACTTTCAAAACATAAACTTTTCACATTACAAACTTCCAACTAACAAATTTTCATAACACAAACTTTCAAAACAACAAACTTCCAAATTTCAAACTTTCATCACATAAACTTTTCATACCACCAAGTTTCACATCACAAACTTCCAACTTACAAACTTTCATAACATAAACTTTCAAAACATAAACTTTTCACATTACAAACTTCCAAATTTCAAACTTTCATAACATAAACTTTTCATACCACCAAGTTTCACATCAAAAACTTCCAACTTACAAACTTCATATTGCAAACTTTCAACTTACAAACCCAAATTTTCAACTTACATACTTCCAACTTACAAACTTTCATAAAATAAACTTTCAAAACATAAACTTTCCACATCACAAACTTTCAACTAAAAAATTTTCATAACACAAACTTTCAAAACATAAACTTCCAAACATTAACTTTTCATATCACCAAGTTTCACATCACAAACTTCTAACATACAAACTTCTAACGTTCAAACTTCCAACTTACCAATTTCATACTGCAAACTTTCAAATTACAAACCCAAATTTTCAACTTACATACTTCCAACTTACAAATTTTCATAACATAAACTTACAAAATATAAACTTTTCACATCACAAACTTCCAACTTTCAAATTTTCAAACTTTCATAACATAAATTTTTCATATCACCAAGTTTCAAATCACAAACTTCCAACTTACAAACTTCCAACGTTCAAACTTCAACGATCAAACTTCCAACTTACAAACTTCATATTGCAAACTTTCAAATTACAAACCCAAATTTTCAACTTACATACTTCCAACTTACAAATTTTCATAACATAAACTTTCAAAACATAACATTTTCACATCACAAACTTCCAACTTACAAACTTTCATAACATAAACTTTCAAAACATAAACTTTTCACATTATAAACTTCCAACTAACAAATTTTCATAACACAAACTTTCAAAACAACAAACTTCCAAATGTCAAACTTTCATAACATAAACTTCCAACTGCCAAACTTCCAAATTACAAACTTCCAACGTTCAAACTTCAACGATCAAACTTCCAACTTACAAACTTCATATTGCAAACTTTCAAATTACAAACCCAAATGTTCAACTTACATACTTCCAACTTACAAATTTTCATAACATAAACTTTCAAAACATAAACTTTTCACATTACAAACTTCCAACTAACAAATTTTCATAACACAAACTTTCTAAACAACAAACTTCAAAATTTCAAACTTTCATAACATAAATTTTTCATATCACCATGTTTCACATCACAAACTTCCAACTTACAAACTTCCAACGTTCAAACTTCAACGTTCAAACTTCCAACTTACAAACTTCATATTGCAAACTTTCAAATTACAAACCCAAATTTTCAACTTATATACTTCCAACTTAAACATTTTCATAACATAAACTTTCAAAACATAAAATTTTCACATCACATACTTCCAATTTACAAACTTTCATAACATAAACTTTCAAAACATAAACTTTTCACATTACAAACTTCCAACTAACAAATTTTCATAACACAAACTTTCAAATCAACAAACTTTTCATACCACCAAGTTTCACATCACAAACTTCCAACTTACAAACTTTCATAACATAAACTTTCAAAACATAAACTTTTCACATTACAAACTTCCAAATTTCAAACTTTCATAACATAAACTTTTCATACCACCAAGTTTCACATCAAAAACTTCCAACTTACAAACTTCATATTGCAAACTTTCAAATTACAAACCCAAATTTTCAACTTACATACTTCCAACTTACAAACTTTCATAAAATAAACTTTCAAAACATAAACTTTCCACATCACAAACTTTCAACTAACAAATTTTCATAACACAAACTTTCAAAACATAAACTTCCAAACATTAACTATTCATATCACCAAGTTTCACATCACAAACTTCCAACATACAAACTTCTAACGTTCAAACTTCCAACTTACCAATTTCATACTGCTAACTTTCAAATTACAAACCCAAATTTTCAACTTACATACTTCCAACTTACAAATTTTCATAACATAAACTTACAAAATATAAACTTTTCACATCACAAACTTCCAACTTTCAAATTTTCAAACTTTCATAACATAAATTTTTCATATCACCAAGTTTCAAATCACAAACTTCCAACTTACAAACTTCCAACGTTCAAACTTCAACGATCAAACTTCCAACTTACAAACTTCATATTGCAAACTTTCAAATTACAAACCCAAATTTTCAACTTACATACTTCCAACTTACAAATTTTCATAACATAAACTTTCAAAACATAAACTTTTCACATTACAAACTTCCAACTAACAAATTTTCATAACACAAACTTTCTAAACAACAAACTTCCAAATTTCAAACTTTCATAACATAAATTTTTCATATCACCAAGTTTCACATCACAAACTTCCAACTTACAAACTTCCAACGTTCAAACTTCAACGTTCAAACTTCCAACTTACAAACATCATATTGCAAACTTTCAAATTACAAACCCAAATTTTCAACTTATATACTTCCAACTTAAAAATGTTCATAACATAAACTTTCAAAACATAAAATTTTCACATCACATACTTCCAACTTACAAACTTTCATAACATAAACTTTCAAAACATAAACTTTTCACATTACAAACTTCCAACTAACAAATTTTCATAACACAAACTTTCAAATCAACAAACTTTTCATACCACCAAGTTTCACATCACAAACTTCCAACTTACAAACCCAAATTTTCAACTTACATACTTCCAACTTACAAAATTTAATAAAATAAACTTTCAAAATATAAACTTTCCACATCACAAACTTTCAACTAACAAATTTTCATAACACAAACTTTCAAAACATAAACTTCCAAACATTAACTTTTCATATCACCAAGTTTAACATCACAGATTTCCAACTAACAAATTTTCATAACACAAACTTTCAAAACAACAAACTTCCAAATTTCAAACTTTCATAACATAAACTTCCAACTTCCAAACTTCCAACTTACAAACTTCCAACATTCAAACTTCAACGATTAAACTTCCAACTTACAAACTTCATATTGCAAACTTTCAAATTACAAACCCAAATTTTCAACTTACATACTTCCAACTTACAAATTTTCATAACATAAACTTTCAAAACATAAACTTTTCACATTACAAACTTCCAACTAACAAATTTTCATAACACAAACTTTCAAAACAACAAACTTCCAAATTTCAAACTTTCATAACATAAACTTTTCATACCACCAAGTTTCACATCACAAACTTCCAACTTACAAACTTTCATAGCATAAACTTTCAAAACATAAACTTTTCACATTACAAACTTCCAAATTTCAAACTTTCATAACATAAACTTTTCATACCACCAAGTTTCACATCACAAACTTCCAACTTACAAACTTCATATTGCAAACTTTCAACTTACAAACCCAAATTTTCAACTTACATACTTCCAACTTAAAAATTTTTATAAAATAAACTTTCAAAACATAAACTTTCCACATCACAAACTTTCAACTAACAAATTTTCATAACACAAACTTTCAAAACATAAACTTCCAAACATTAACTTTTCATATCACCAAGTTTAACATCACAGATTTCCAACTAACACATTTTCATAACACAAACTTCCAAACATAAACTTCTAAACATAAACTTTTCATATCACCAAGTTTCACATCACAAACTTCCAACTTACAAACTTCCAACGTTCAAACTTCAACGTTCAAACTTCCAACTTACAAACTTCATATTGCAAACTTTCAAATTACAAACCCAAATTTTCAACTTATATACTTCCAACTTAAACATTTTCATAACATAAACTTTCAAAACATAAAATGTTCACATCACAAACTTCCAACTTACGAACTTTCATAACATAAACTTTCAAAACATAAACTTTTCACATTACAAACTTCCAACTAACAAATTTTCATAACACAAACTTTCAAAACAACAAACTTCCAAATTTCAAACTTCCATAACATAAACTTTTCATACCACCAAGTTTCACATCACAAACTTCCAACTTACAAACTTTCATAACATAAACTTTCAAAAAACATAAACTTTTCACATTACAAACTTCCAACTAAAAAATTTCATAACACAAACTTTCTAAACAACAAACTTCCAAATTTCAAACTTTCATAACATAAACTTATCATATCACCAAGTTTCACATCACAAACTTCCAACTTTCTAACTTCCAACTTACAAACTTTCATATCATAACCTTTCAAAACATAAACTTCGAAACATTAACTTTTCATATCACCAAGTTTCCCATCACAAACTTCCAACTTGCAAGATTCAACTTACAAACTTCAAAATTGCAAAGTTTCATAACACAAACTTTCATATCTTAAGCTTTCATGTTACAAATTTCTACTTACACACTTCCAACTTGTAAATTTTCAACTACTCTGCTAGCATTGAACTGGTTCAAACTGGTTCTGACGTACAGCATGCAGAACAATACCAAATAAGGCCATGCTGCTGGACACATTTCGCGGGAAACTGGTTTGACCTTGACCTTTTGACCTTTAGACCTCGTGATGTTTATGGAAAATTCCATGACTTCGTTCGAACGTTCCAGAAAGCGACGGTGTTTTTTTGTTTGACCTTGACCTTCACGAAACGACATACGTCGAAAATTTCTCGATATAATGCAACGATGCGATATGCTTACATGCACGGCTACTTTTTTTCCACTGGATACACGAACTTTCGTCCGCTAGATTTCAGTCTGCTAGCAGCGTGACTTCGTTCGAACGTTCCAGAAAGCGGCGGTGCTTGTTTTGTTGACCTTGACCTTTTGACCTCGCGGTGTTTTTTGCAGATTCGTGATATCATAGGCGGTATGTAGGTATCGATACGAAACGACATACGTCGAAAAGTTCTCGATATAATGGAACGATGCGATATGCATTTCATAGTTTACATGCACGGCTACGTTTTTCCCGCTGCATGCAAGAACTTTCGAACGCTAGGTTTCAGTCTACTAGCAGGGTGAAAATGCGGGATCGTGTTTCTTTTCGTGAGCGTGGAAAATTCCATGACGTTGTTCGAACGTTCCAGAAAAGAAGAAAAAAAAACTACATGAAACCGGTTTGAACCGGTTCTGTACCCAGACACGTCTCGAAAAGCGCGTCATAATCGTCAGTATTAAACCGAAGACGATATAATTAGGGTTACTAACCATAACCCTAACTGGCAATTGCATAAGTACAACAGTTCGGTGATATTTGACCTTTGACCTTTCATTAGGGTTACTAACCCTACAGGGTTCGTATTAGGGTTCACTACAGACGATATAATTAGGGTTACTAACCTTAGCCCCAACTGGCAATTGAATAAGTACAAAAGGTCGGTAACCTTTGATTTTCATTAGGGTTACTAACCCTACAGGGTCCGTATTAGGGCTCACTACAGACATCAGAATTAGACATCAGAATTAGACATCAGAATTATACATCAGAATTAGGGTTACTAACCTAGGGTTACTAACCCTAACCCTAACTGGCAATCGTATCAGCACAAAAGTCGGTGACCTTTGACCTTCGACTTTGCCCCGCAGCGCCATCTGGTAATCGTATCAGCGCAAAACAGTGCCCCAAAATCTCATTTTAAATAATAGGGTAGGAGCTGTGACCTCATAAGTCACGTGACGGCTCTCGACACATCAGAAACGTCGACACACTTGACCCGTAGCGCCCCTGGCGACAGTATTACCGCAAAACAGTACCTCGGGGGCGATAATAGGGGATTACACATTGCGCCCTCTGGCGACGCTTTCACCACAAAAGGGTGTAATTTATGTTAATTTATGCAAATTTATGTAAATGAGCTGTGACGTCATAGATCACGTGACGGCTCTCGACCAATCAGAACAGTCGAAACTAGGTCACAAACCGTCGATACAATTGACCCGTAGCGCCCCCTGGTGAAAGTTTCACCACAAAAGGGTGCAATATATGCTAATTTAGGTCATAGGTCACGTGACGGCTCTCGACCAATCAGAATGAGTCCCTGTGGCGCCCCCTGGTGGTGAAACTGCTCTCGACCAATCAGAAAGTGTTCAAAAATCTTACCATTTGAGCGATAATAGGGGATTATACGGTGGCGCCCCTAGCGACAAAAAGCGCACGACCAATCAGAACGCTCCATTTCAAATTTCGACCAATCAGAATGAACTCCAGAAGCTTACCCAAATTTGAGGATTGAAACACTCCTATATACTATTACTATGTCCTTTGCAAATATTACTGTAAATGACAGTGTGTATAGGCCTACATCGGAACTAGTGCCAATGCAAAGACTGGTGTATTACCAGCCGGCTAATATTAACCCTTCTGTACGTAAGTAAGATCGAGGAACAAATAAGAAAATTACAGTTCAGTGAGTTTAACATCAGTTGTATGTAAATTACTCGAAACATTAATTGGAGAACACATAGTGGAATTCCTTGTAAAACATAAATTAATAAATACATATCAACATGGCAAGGTCATGTTTAACTAATCTCTTATATTTTTTTAAGAAATTACAAAGTGGGTAGATGACAGGTCACCAGTGGATGTTGCCTACTTAGATTTTCAGAAAACTTTCGACAAAGTGCCACATCAAAGATTGTTACTTAAACTAAAAGCCCATGGCATAGGTAATGATGTAATCAACTGGATATAAAAGTAGTTTACACACAGAAAACACAGAGTAATAGTAGATGGTGAGATTTCAAACTGGCAATCTGTTTTGAGTGGGGTACCACAGGGATCAGTATTAGGCCCTATACTGTTTTTAATATATATAAATGATTTGGAAGATGACGTATCTAGCAAAGTACACAAATTTGCAGATGACACAAAAGTATTCAGAAAGGTTACTAATGATACAGATAAACAAAGTTTACAGGATGATCTAGAAAAATTAGTTAAATGGTAAAAAAAAATGGCAAATGTAATTCAATTTTGGGAAGTGTAAATGTATACAAATAGGACATGGAAATATGGACGAAGAATATAAAATGGGGGATGTTGTACTAGGTAGAACCACACAAGAAAAGGACTTAGGAGTAACATTTAGTGCTGACTTGAAAGTTTCAGAGCAATGTGGGATTGCTGCTTCGAAAGGAAATCAAATTATAGGGCTAATTTGGAAAACTATAACGTATAAGGAGAAAAAGCTAATTGTACCTCTGTACAAAGCAATAGTTAGACCACATTTGGAATATTGTATTCAAGAATGGAGGTCATATCGTAAAAATGACATATACAAGCTAGAAAGAAGACAACGAAGAGCAACTAAAATTATTCCAGAATTAAGAGACCTTAGTTATGAAAGCCGCTTATTACAATGTGGTTTGACAACACTAGAGACCAGGAGACTAAGAGGAGAACAAATAGAAGTGTTTAAAATAGTGAATGGTTATGAAGATGTTGACAGGAATATGTTCTTTAAACTTAAAGTAGGCAGTAGAATCAGAGGACACAAAGCAGCATTAGTTAAGGAGCAGTGTAGGTTGGACATGAGAAAGTACTCTTTCTCGCAGAGGTTGATAACTGAATGGAACAAACTGTCAAATGATTGTGTTAATGCTAGTAGTGTGAATATGTTTAAAAATAGAATGGACAGATATATGATAAGGGCGGGCTACACATAGATGAGAACATTGTTGGACTCTCGATAAGCCAATGGTTTCCTTGTCCACTTGCCATCTTGAACTTGTTGTTTGGGATGGCAATCTTGTTAAATCTTGTTAAAGTAAAACGACACGTGTCTTTCCCCCCCTCCCGGTTCGTAAGTAGAACGACATATGACTACGACTGTCTGAGACCCCCCGACAATCCTAAATCCGCGATAATGTGTAAAATATGTATAAAACAATGGCAACATTAATTATTTAACGTATTTTATTAAGTTGCGGAAAACATAGTTTAGCTCAATTTAAACAATATTAAATAGTTGACCACCAAGGAAAGTAAAACTTTGCTAAAATTGTCATTTATTATTTACCTCCATAAACAGCTAAACAAGTTGGGGTGCCGTGCAAATTTGTGAAATATGTGACATGATAACAGCTAAACCAGCAGCAAAACTGTTATCAAAACCCCAATTTTACCCACCATGAGTAATGTTAATTTATTATTCATCTCTATATACGTAGAAAACCTATTGAACTGCCGGGCAAAATTTTTTATTTGCTACATTTCAATCACACGAGTTCCGAACAAAATGCTTTATTACAAACCCACCAGATACGTTTAATGTATTAATGTTTTCGGTTCTTATTATCTTTACAAAAGCGTATCATTTGTGTTTATTGTTGGCATTAATGACGTAATTTTAATCGGCAATATAACGTTTGTGGTGATTTCATGTTACGGCTGCGATGCGCAATTAGCTTGATTTCGGGGTAGGCGCCTACCTTAAATCCAATATTATACATAGGTTTCCTTTTGGGGTAGCAATTTCCTGACCTTCCTCTGCAGAGCGATGACGACGTCGTGACGTCGGGTGTGTGACGTCACGACGACCACCGCCTCAACAATAGTAATGATTCCGGTTCTAACAACCGCGGTCATCTTGCTCTTATATTGCAGTTTGTTCCAAACAAACGCTGATGGTCCTGTCACGTCGAATGACCCCTCTGGCGACGTCAGCGACAAAGCGCGAGCGAGAAGCATACGCCAGATACCCATGTGTCAAGATGAATTTGAGACATTGAAAAACACATCATATTCCACTCAAGTAGGATATTCTAAAAGAGCAGATGGCAATGTCAGTGTTCCAAGGCAGTGCTTAGATTGGTGTATGCAGAATGTGAATTGCGTTTCCGCTATGCACATGAGAGGGGCTAGCATGGATATGTCGATGTGTTATTATACGAACACACTCACAACAGTAACAACAGCAACGTCATTGAGTCGGAGTACTTACTTCAAGATTATTTTTCGCTGTCCAAAACATTACCGATGCCGCGATACTCCGTGCCAAAATGGAGCGACCTGCATTAATACGACGACGAGCGGCAGAGGAGTCACATGCATTTGCGCTGACGGTTGGAAAAGTTGGTTTTGCGAGAAACTACAAACCTGCTTAGACAATAAATGCCAAAACGGTGCAACGTGTCGCTACACCGAAAAAGTCGGAATCACCTGCTCTTGCCCTGCTGGTTACGAAGGTATCTATTGTCAATGGCCCTCTAGCACCACCGCCACCACCATTACCACCACAATTACCACCACAATTACCACCACAAGTACCACCACAAGTACCACCACAAGTACCACCACAAGTACCACGACGGAGGACAACAGCGTCGGAATGAGTGCAAAGAACAAAACACTGGTCGTGGCGGGTGTCGCTGCCGGTATCGTTGTCACCGGTGTGGCCGCAGCGGCAGTCATTGGGGCCGCGACATCGACAACAACAGCAGCAGCTGCGACAACCGGCGGAACAACTGTAGTGGCAAGGTATGTTATGTAAGACGCTGCTCGAATGTCAAATCATTTCGCTCGCTTCGTTTTAAGAATCATTTAAAAATACATATGTTATAGGCCTATGTTGGTGGTTTCTTTAACAAATTACTGGTTTGTGTTGACTATTACGTTTTCCGATAACGAGTTCGTGTTTTCGTACTACCGTCATACCGCCATTGCCGCCATGACGTGTCGAGTAATTAAAACTGTAGGTTTTTTCGGATATCATGAACTAAATTATATCATGAACTAAATTATTTATTCCATAGCACTCCACGTACACATCAAATATACATTTAAAACAAAAATTTGTGCACTTGTTTAATCCATCTAGTGCCCACTGCCCCGTTGCATCAACGTCTTCAGCAACGAGAGAGAGAAGCCTACATTTTCGCTCACCGTGGATGCATTTAGCAGCGGTTTTTGGACAGCAAACAAACACACAATATTTTTAACGAATGTATGTTTTTTGTGCGTGGAATGATTGAATGAATGTATTTATATAAAAAAAATGAGACAAGAATGTCGCTTAGCAGCGTATATACTTTATATCAATCTAGTTCTTGTTATCTTTATTATTTCGTTCCTGGTGTAACCTATCTTCTTAACTTCTGCTTTCGGTACGTTAATAAACAAACAATAATGGTACGAAACTCCTAACCAGTTGACCAATGAAAATCGTCGTACATTTCGTGGAGAAAAGAAGGCAATAAACGTCCAAGATATATGGAGAAGGTGTAATAAACGAACAGTGCAGATCGGCTACGAAAAAAAACTACTATTTCTTATTGAGAATAATTAGTCAAAGTAATATATAATTTATTGATTGTGTAAATGCGAGTAGCTTAAGTACGAGCAGGAATAAACTGAATTACCGAATGTATATCTGATAAGGGATGGCTATGCATGAATGACAAATGGTAGGCTGTCGATAAATCATTTGTTTCCTTGTTCACATCTGAAGTTTGTAACGGTGCGTTGTGGAGGACGAATGCTCACAATGATTGTTGGCAAGGAATTCACATATAGATATGGGAAACACGAGCATACGGGGCGTCGCACGGGGCATCAGACGTAATATTGGTTTATGCAAGATACCCACAATTACCCATAAATATTCACTTCTGGCCCCAAACGACACGCTGCCCGCTATCACATGTCACACATAAACACATTTGAAGACAGAGAGAACAAACAATAACACATTTACGCCAAATATTTATTACTAAAACAAACTAGTATTAAACTATGATAATACTAATACTAATAGCAATGTTTTATTTTATGATGACATAGGTACATTTAACGTGTTATGGTGCCTACAACTTGAGGGCTGGAAGTGCATTATCTCGTCAACTGTCGCATCGAAACGAATATCATTTGTGTCCACTATTGCTGCAATCGCAGTTGTCTCCGCTTAATTACCCTTTTACCACAACCCCCATTTCATAGGCAGCTTAATTTCTGTGGAATTGCCAAACGGTAACTTTACAAAATAACTAAATCTTTATTAAAGGGAAACAAAAGTCGTGGTTTTGGGCCTATGCTCCTATAACAGTTACTAAAACATAACCATTTGCTACTACAATTAAGAATATCACGTTAATGATTTACTATGAATACCTTGTTGAGTGCACATCATCTTAATTTCACGGGCCGTGTCATGCTGTTAGACAACCCTACGCCACGAGTGTAGTAGTCTAGCAAATGTCGATCGCCAAATGCAAATGTATTTTGTATACACCTGTTAACATATGTTGGCCTTTGTTTACTAAACTAGTACTCCTTATGACAAAATAACCCATTTTATTGAGACTCTATCTTAATTGGTTATGTGTGTACCAGCATCAGTTAAAGGTAAAAGGTTTGATCGTAAACAAATTGTTATCATGAAATCATTTTAATTAGCGCAAACTATATTATACTATATATAACATATACCGACCGGCCAAACGCGTCTAAATGAAGAATACGCAATTTTGAAATCAACGTTTCGACGGTTACAAATCACGAATTATTTTGTAAATGTTGATTGTTTTGAGAAAGTAATTGTTTTTTTACAACGTGACATGTGCATATGCGTAGTATATATATATGAGAAGTTTGGGTGTTCTAGGTGGTCATGTTCATGGTTAGATCAGAAACTAAAAGTTCGCCCATTCATAGCACACATTAAATTTGATGATGGCGATGCATTAAACTTACCTCTGTTTCCGTCGAATACCAGTGCTGTGATTGTGGTACGATCCGTAGTGCTTGCACACTGAGCGATCATAGCTGTAGCGGAGGTTTGCTGGATATTCATTGGCGCCTTTCGCGATACGATTGGCTTGACGAACGCTTATTATATTGTCAGCCTCCAAGAGACACTCGTCTGTGCCTGTACAGATGACAAACTATCCAAAACCTGGAAGCTTGGCTTTTCATGCCTGCCGATCAGTACAACAACTATAAAATGGGAGATACTGTTCTGGGTACTACTGTAAAAGAAAAGGACTTAGGAGTTACAATAAGCGCTGATATGAAAGTTTCAGAATAGTGTGGTATTGCAGCTTCAAAGGGTAATCAAATTCTTGGATTGATTAGAAGAAACATAACATACAAGGGAAAAAAGTTAATTATACCTCTTTATAAAGCAATAGTTAGACCTCATTTAGAATACTGTATACAAGCATGGAGACCATATCGTAAGAAGGATATATATATATGCTTGAAAGCATACAAAGGAGAGCAACTAAAATGATTCCAGAACTGAGATACCTTAGTTATGAAGAACGCCTGAAAGAATGTGGTTTAACAACTCTAGAGACAAGGAGGTTAAGAGGAGATCAGATTGAAGTTTTTAAGATATTGAATGGGTATGAAAATATTGATAGAAATATGTTTTTCTCACTCAAGAAGGATAGCAGAACTAGAGGACATGAGGTAAAATTAGTAAAGGATCAATGTAGATTGGACATCAGGAAGCACTCGTTCTCACAGAGGACAATAAATGAATGGAACAAATTGTCTACAGATTGTGTAACTGCTAGCAGCGTGAATATGTTTAAAAACAAGGTTGACACATATCTCAGGAGGGCGGGCTATAAGTAGATGAACATTGTTGGACTCTCGATAAGCCAATGGCTTCCTTGTCTACTTGCCATCTGGGCCTTTGGCTTGGATGGCAAATCTTGTTAAATCTTGTTAAATCTTGTTAAATTTGGACACTATTGAAGTGGATTTGCGATAGGCTAAATCAGTTGACGAAGCAGTTTTAAATATTTTATTTTAAATTGCATGTCTGGGGGTGAAAGATTTATTGGCTTATGTTTGTTTACTGTAGCATGTGTGTCCGTCTCCAGCATATTCAGAGGTGCCAAGTAACATTGCACCGCAAAAAGTGCTAGATCTACCACTTGTCATGAAAAACTCGTGATGTGAGGGTGGTAGTTTCGATGCTGCAGGCCTTTTAATATTTTACAGTATATTTCCTTAATTCTTATGCATTTTCTGTTTGAAATGGTTATTTCTGCACATTTGGATTCAAAATGAGTAAATGTTTGCCGTTTTGTGGTACATTTTGACTCGAAAGTGGGGGATAGTGAGATTTTTAGGAGAACATTTTAGAAAAAACGATAGTTCCACTGCCAAAGTGGTAGACTCTGCATGTTCTATCACTTACATGACGCAGGTGTATTGTGGCTGCTGCAAAGGGCTGCATGGATATTATGTGCACTTATTACTGTCTGTAATATTTGGCACACAACTTTAAATGTTGGTCAATAGATAACATCTACACCATCCATTTGTTAAATTGTATGCCTTCGATATTGTATAGAAAGTAATACAACATGTTTTCATAATTTGTTCAATAAGATACTATTCTACAGATTGTTTTCTGTATTTAAATATGGTGCTAATGCAGATGTGTGCTTGTCAGCGACAGGTAGCATGTGAACTGCATTACATGCTAATTGATTTAATCCTTAAAATTAGAGTGATCAAGCACAAACTCAGCTCTACTGTGTATATTACTACAATGTTTAGATATTATATTGTATAATGTATTTGATATAACTTATTTCACTACAGTTGATTGTATGCCCAGAAATACCTAAAATAAAGCTAAGAATACTTAAACCCTTGTACACTTTATAAGTAAATAATGATAATGTAAAAAAAGCAAAGATATCGCACATATATATAAAAAATTATTAAAAGTTCACAGATCGTGCAAATATCTTATTTTTTCTTAGACTGCGTACAAGATATTTGTAAGTGAAATCACTTGTCCTGGTTTTTTAGCATTAAATTGTCGATTTTTAGAGTTTTTTGTAACATTAAATTGCACATTTTCTTCTATTGTTCGTATTTTCTTACACTGCGGTACGAAATATTTGACAATAAAATCGCCTTTCCGGTTCTGATGCCACCGTGATATTGTTACAGCACATTTCGGATGATCGCCCTATTAACAACACTGGCTATTGCCGGTATAGCGTTGGTTTGGGCACTAAAAGTGTGCTCAAACACAATATTTTTTTACAAATAAACGTCCGTTTTGTAACTGATCCGATGGGGAGTGATGCAAAGAACACATTAGCATCGATAAAATTAGGTAAAAATGTAATTTACTAGCGTTAATAATTTCGGTCAGGTTAATGCACCTTTACCAGTAGTTGCGTTATCCCTTGGCCTGGGCCTTGCGTCATTGCATAATTATCCTTCTCAATGCAACTAATCTATAATTTAATTTATATTGTAAACATACATTCTGGAAACAACTTAACTGGTGTTAAACATGAACTGTGTGAAGGCAGCACATGCGGTACATATACATGATATAGCCATAGCATATAGGGACGTCCCCCGGAGCTCCGGTTATTGATGCGATGCCGATAGGCCTAATAATAAAACATACTAACGTGAGTAGTAGGTAAGGGGTTTATGATACGCAAGAGAGGAGGTTATTAAAAATAGACATTGGGAAAAACCCACGAGTGTTATTTCGACACCACAAAACTTCCGTCGGATAGTGACAAAGTCCACTGGATAGCACGTCACGTCCCGTTGAGCGTCAGCGTGGCGTCGAACGTGCCCGGACACGATGAAGTGCAATGTCTCGTCACAGATGGAAATTCCGACAAGTTGGTGGCCGACATGATGAACATCCTACGAGCAATGAGTGATGCAGCGTACGAAGATCTGAAAGTCTCTTACGAGGACGTGTTGGAACAACTTGCCGAGGCGATAACCGACTGGGACGAACGAGAACAAGCTGCTACTACAACAGACGAGTCGCGACCAAAAATCCATACAAAACGCTGATGGGACAACTGTACGGGTGGCTATATCAATTACCCGTGATCGGGTTCAATTCGGGGAAGTACGATCTCAACGCCATAAACAAGTTTCTGATTCCCCACTTCATCACCGAAACAACGGAAGAATGCGCAGAAGGTTTTGGTCCGAGGGAAAAATCGGAAGAAGAAGAAGACGGTATCGGATCCTTTTTCGTCATCAAACGAAACAACACGTTCATGTGCCTATCGTCGAATCAACTGAAATTCCTAGACATGATGAATTACATTGCCCCGGGGTTCAGCTACGATAAGTACCTGAAAGCATACGGATGCGAGGTCACAAAAGGTCATTTCCCGTACGAGTACATGGACTGTTTGGAGAGGCTCGACGACACAATGCTTCCACCGAAAGAGGCCTTCTACAGTCGACTGAAGAACGAAGGTATTTCCGACGACGATTACGCTAGTTGCGAGAAGGCGTGGCGCGATAATGGCATGACGACTTTACGAAACTTTCTCGTTTGGTACAACAACAAAGACGTAGTGCCTTTTTTGCAAGCCATTCACAGACAGTTCGCCTTCTATGAGCAGCGCGGGATCGACATGTTCAAGCAAGGGATCAGCGTACCCGGTCTGACCTTGCTCTACCTGTTCAAAGACCCACCGGAGAAGACATACTTTACGATCTTCAACGAGAAGAATAAAGATCTTCATCAACTCGTGAAAGACGGTATTGTGGGTGGTCCATCTATAGTCTTTCAAAGATACCACGAGAAAGGGGTCACCAAGATACGTCAGACCGAGTACGGGGAGACTGCTCGACCGTGTGGATCGATCGTCGGTTACGACGCCAACGCTCTATACCTGTGGTCTCTGATGCAAGATATGCCGACGGGATGGTACAAGCGTCGACGCGAAGAGAACGAGTTCCGACCCGAATCGGCGCAGCTGCACGGGCAGATGGCCGCGGAATGGTTGACGTGGGAGTCCGAACGGACGGGACACTCTATCCGGCATCAGGTCAACGGTCGGAAGAAGAGGATAGGTAAACTTCCGGTGGACGGATGGTGCAGCACCACGAAGACGGCGTATCAGTACCATGGTTGCTATTACCACGGACACCCGTGCTTGGCTCTAGAAACGAACGCCGTTAATGGGAAACCCATGACCCAACTTCTCGCCGAGACCCGAAAGAACACTGCATACTTACGTCACTTCCTCAAGGTTGTCGAGTTGTGGGAATGTCAGTGGAAAAACATGAGAAAAGATGCGGCCGTGAAAAGATGCCTAGACCCAGCGTTTCCTCGTCGACGACACGCGAAATGGAAGATGACGCAACAGCAGATCTTGACCAATGTGCGCACTGGTACTCTGTTTGGTATGATTGAGTGCGACGTTCGTGTACCGGAAGAATTGCGCGCGCACTTTGCTGAGATGCAGCCCGTGTTCAAGAACGTCAACATGACCCGCGACGATCTCGGACCATTCATGCGTCGATACGCAGAAGATCACGATATCATGACGCGTCCGAGGCGCATGCTCGTTGGTAGTTTCCGTGGCGATAAGATGCTGTTCGCCACGCCGCTCCTGAGGTGGTACCTGGACCACGGACTCGAGGTGACGCGCGTTTATCAGGTCATCGAGTACGAACCCAACCCATGCTTCCATCGGTTCGGTGACGCTGTATCTACGGCCCGACGGGAGGGAGATGTCCACCCCCACAAGGCCATCATCGCGGACACCATGAAACTACTGGGGAATTCGGGGTACGAGAAGACCATTTCCAACGTAGACCGACATCGCGACGTGAAATACTGCACGGAGGTTGAAGCGTCGCGCATGATCAACGATCGTCGATTCCGTCAACTCGACGTCGTCGTCGACAACGCGTATGAGATCGAGATGAGCAAGAGAACAGTGACGTATGCCTTGCCTATACACGTAGGATTTTTCGTTCTACAGTATGCCAAAATGCGCATGCTGCAGTTCTACTACGACTTTATCGACAGGTACCTGGAACGACCTTTGTTCCAGTACTGCGAGATGGATACGGATAGCGCCTATTTGGCCTTGGCCGGCGAGTCCGTCGACGATCTCGTAACTCCGGAACTTCGAGAGCATTACTTTCGATACCGATCCCAATGGCTCCCATCCGAATGTTGCGTCGACCACGAGTCCGAGTACGTGCGGTGTAGACACGCCGGTCATCCTTGGATCGGGTCTGCATCATGCTGTGTTGCGCGCAAAGCATATGACAAGAGGACGCCCGGTCTGTTCAAGGTGGAGTGGTCTGGCGACGGGTTCGTGGGGTTGTGCAGCAAAACATACTATTGCTTCGGAACCACCGACAAGTATAGCAGGAAAGGTCTGAGCAAACGTCACAACGAGATCGATAAAGATGCGTTCCTCGAGGTACTCACCAATAGAAGGAGCGGTAGCGGAAAGAATCGCGGGTTCCGAGTGAACCACTCGTCCGTGTTGATGTATGTGCAGGAACGAGCCGCCCTCACCTACTTCTATGCAAAACGCGTGTTGCTCGAAGACGGGGTGAGCACGGGGCCGGTGAACGTGTAGAAAAGATGACGCGCTACGGAAGACATTCACAAGTGACCATGGACGCGCGATGGAAGCATCCATTCACGTGCGTCATCGCCGGACCGACGGGGTGTGGTAAGAGCACCTTCGTGACGCGTCTGCTACGTCACGCATCAATGACGATGGACCCTCCTCCCGAGAAAATGACGTGGTGTTACGGAGAATGGCAATCGGCTTACGCGTCGATGAGCATGCCCAACTTGCAGTTCGAGGAAGGCTTACCGAATGCGTCATTGTTCGATTCCAAGACGAGGAACCTCGTCGTCATAGATGATCTGATGGCTGAAACGGACGGTCGGGTCACGACCTTGTTCACCAAAAAGAGTCATCACAGTAACACATTCTTCCTCTATCTCGTGCATAACCTGTTTCCTAAAAACAAAGAAAGTCGCACCATCAGCCTGAACGCTCAATACATGGTGGTGTTCAAGAATCCCCGTGACACGTCGCAGATAACGCACTTGGCACGACAGATGTATCCGGGTCGTGTTAAATTCGTGCAAGAAGCTTTCAAAGACGCAACGGCGGTACCATATGGCTACCTGTTGATCGATCTGAAACAGGACACGCCCGAAGATATACGCTTACGTACGACCATTTTTCCGGACGACCCCGTCCAGTACGTCAACTTATCGAAGGTATAAAAACGCTGAACGCTGGTTCGAGTCTTCATTCGCACGATGCCCGAACTGGTGAAAAGACACATCCTGTGTATACAGGCGCTGAATAGATACAAAAACAACAAATTGAGAAGAGCCATCCTCGCCAACGCTGACGCTGATCTCATTAATTTTGCGCTCTGGCCGAGTGTGCCTACAACTTGAAAGGGAACGTTCCGTTGACTCCGACACATAGAAGGCGGTTGAAAAAATACAGGAAAGAACTGCGCGAGTTGGCTAAGAGACGGTTGCCCATCGCGAGGAGGAGACACATCCTACAAGAACAGACCGGTGGTTTCCTATCGGGTTTACTAGCTCCGTTGGCAGGCTCGATGATTCTTCCCTTGCTCAGACAGGTGCTCGCGTAGATGGAGCACGCGCGAAAAATGGCCTTGGTGGATCCACGATTGTTGGAGACCCTTCGATCACCACCACCGCCTACAGACACGGTTGGTAAGGTCATGCAAGGACTCGACGCCGAGATGACCTCCATTCTCGATCAAAAAGACCTAAGCGATGGGGACAAAGTGAAACTGTACAATCAGGTGTTACAGCGATACAACCACTTGTCCGAGCGACGCGACAAACAGCCGACACGAGTGGTTGTAGTGAGCGATGATGCAACGACAAAAACAGCGACACCGGAAACGCCGGCAGCAGCACCGGCAACAGCAGCTCCCTCTGCCTTAGAGGCCGACATCGTGGACAGCGTTCCAAAGACCAAGAAGGTTAAGGCCAAGAAGTTGATGGATCGTCTCAAAACCCAGCTGTCGTGGACCGATCGAGGCGAATTGATACACGGCGGTACGCCGGTGCCTGGAAGTAACATGGTGGATCTTGTGAACGATGTATTGCGAAAAAGAAGAAAGAGCGATCATGTAGGATGGCAAGCGTTCGCGTAGCAGCTCAAACGTATCAACCTACCCATGGAATTGGTCGGTAACGTCGAACGGAGACGCTACATACGACAGGCGGCAACACCGGCTGTGGTGACACCCAGAAATCGTCCGTTACCGCGTTGGACCCCCTACAGTCGTTGGCAAGTGGAACAGTCCAAAAGTCCTCGAAAAAAACGTCATCGTCGGTTGCCGTCACTGGATGGTTGGGAGTCCTTTTAAAAGAGTTGTGCGCTACGACGATTCAACAGTTAACCATGGTATCGGTAGTGGACACATATCGCTTGGTAGTCCTAGGAGTGCTGTACAAGACCGCCGGCTACTACCCACTGACAGGAGTACTTGTCTCCGTGCTGTACATGACCGCTGACTACTACTCGCTCGCGAAAAAAGCCTTGCCGCTACTTCGATGGTAGGATATCGACCTATCGTCGTGGGAGTAGTGTGTTGTATCCTACTATACATTATCGCATTCGTCGTTAGATATTACCTCAGTTCGTCTCCTCTAGTCGTGTGGTGCGAACCATGGGACGTCGAGTCGAAGAATCACTCAAACGCGTCTACTTCGATCCGAAACGCGTCGGAAGTTATGGTGGGGTCAACGCACTGAGACGTGTCACGCGCGCACCAGTGAAAGCCGTCAAGCAATGGTTGTCGGAACAAGACGCGTACACCTTACACAAACCGGTGAGAATTCGATTCAAGAGACGACGTGTCATCGTGGGTGGACGCAACCACCAGTGGCAGGCCGATCTCGTCGACTTGTCAAAACTGAAAAAAGACAACGACGGATACGTGTTTCTGTTGACGGTGATCGACGTCTTTTCAAAACGGGCCTGGTGCGTTCCTCTGAAAAACAAGTCGGCGTCGTCTCTGGTGACGGCATTGAAAGGATTGTTGGTCAACCTCGCGCCTACAACCTTGCAAACAGACAAAGGTTTGGAGTTCCTCAACAGATCCGTGAGGCGTTTGTTGAAGGAGCACGGTGTCCATCATTTTTCCACTCATAACGAGGACCACCAAGGTGAGTATTGTCGAAAGGTTCAACAGAACGCTGAAGACGCGTATGTGGCGATATTTTACGAAATATCAGACGGTGCGGTACATCGACGCACTACAGGATTTTGTGCAGTTGTACAACGACACCTATCATCGAAGCATAGGCATGGCCCCTTCGCAAGTGAACGCGGCGAATCAAGAGGAGGTATGGCAGCGCTTGTACGGTCACGATGGTAAGGGTGTACCAAAGTTCAAGGTGGATGATCGCGTGGGCATCAGCAAAGCGAAAGGGTACATGGCAAATTGGAGCGAGGAGCTCTTCACGATACGCGAAGTTCACGCCTCCGATCCACCCGTGTACCGGTTGGTCGACGATCTCGGTGAGGTGCTGGACGAAACCTTCTACGAACCGGAACTGCAGAAAGTATTGGTCTTGAAAGAAAAAATGTACCGCGTGGAATCGGTGCTGCAGCGACGGAAGGTGGGAAAACGAACGGAGGCGTTAGTCAAATGGTACGGCTACCCCATTTCGTTCAACAGTTGGATCGATGCCAAGGCGCTCGTTCGGTATAAAGAGTAGTTACGCGCCGGTCGACTCCTCATTCCAACGATGTCTATCGTCGAAGAAGACAACGAAGGGATAGACGTTTCGGACAACGACAACGAGGTTGTTGCATCGCGTTGGCACCTCTTCGGCACCGATTGTCCCAAGGCGGAAATCGTGTTCTTGTATCAGGTCGTCGTCTTGTACACGATCATCGCGGTCAGCATCTACAATCTGACAACCGGTCACACCGACTCTAATCTTTGGACGGCCCTGTTGAGTAGTTCGTTGGGCTACCTGCTACCCAATCCATCCGTGAAACGCGATGACGGCTGATTTCTACCTGACGTTGCCTAGCAACGCGTCGTTGCACCTGCATCCCGACAACACGTTGACCCATTACGTCACGTCCTTACCGCAACGCATCAGTCTGTCCGGCGAATGGGAATGCGGGTTGGTGGAGATCCAGTACCCGCACGATTGGTACAATGTCAGAGAGAAGGATTCCTGGTTCTTCCTCTCGGAAAGCTCTAGCGATGGTCATTCTGTTGGAGGCATAGCAACGGGATATTACGACGGAACTCGTAAACTCAATCGAGCCATCAACCGCTCGCTAGAGGGTATCGCGGTACGTCAAAGAGTGAAATTAAGCTACAGCGACATCACTCAAAAAGTATCCGTACGCATGTCACCGAGTACCGAATTCACAACCAAGGGTTCTATGGGAGTCATACTAGGTCTCGACGCAAGGACCATCCATAGTCCTGAAAGTCACGTGCCGCTAGATGGTGATGGAGAGGTGTACACCTTCGTGAAAGAAGGGGATTCCGTGGTGGACATGAAGCAAGGGTTCCAGTCATTCTACGTGTACACGAACGTCGTGGAATCGCGCGTCGTCGGCGACAGTCTCGTACCGCTGTTGAGGATTGTTCCGATACAAGGCGAACACGGACATACGATCTCGAGACATTTCGAGCACGTTCAGTACTTGCCCATGTTGCGCAAGGAGTTTGGAAGAATCGAAATCGATATAAGAGACGATACCGGGCATGCCGTGCCATTCGAACGCGGCAAGGTGACGGTGACGCTTCATTTTCGACGTCGCAAGACTGGTCTGTTCTGAAGAATGAATTACAACGATTATTACACCCGACAGGCGGGAGGGGCTTTACCCTACTTTGTCGGTGCCAGAGTGAAACGAGGACACGGGTTGGGTAGTCTGTTCGGAGGTCTGATTCGGAGCGCCATGCCACTCATCAAGCGAGGAGCCGTGGCTTTGGGAAAGGGGGCGTTGAAGACCGGCTTGC
The DNA here is from genome assembly GCA_963662155.1 of Lamellibrachia columna. NCBI lineage: Eukaryota > Metazoa > Annelida > Polychaeta > Sabellida > Siboglinidae > Lamellibrachia > Lamellibrachia columna. Next base: position 4,537,532 of record OY759275.1, read on the forward strand.
GCATAGCCGACGACGTCATGTCCTGTCAGAATATAAAAACGGCGGCCAAACGACGCGCCACCGATGCCGGTAAAGACTTGATACGCGGTCTGTTGACGACTACTGGCGTGCGACCCCAGAAACGTATAAAACGCGCGACAGCACCGCGACGGGTTAGTGCAGTGAAACGACGTCGTAAACCGCAGACGATTCGTGAAAGTGACGTGTTCGACGATGGCTTTCGTGCATAGACAATCTTGCGAGGGTGTCAAGAGCGAACTCGATCTCTTCGGCGTGCCCCCGACTCAGACCAGCATCGAAGACGCGCAATGGGTGGAACACCAAACCGATGGCCTCCCTCGAGTCGGGTGGTCCCATAGAATTCTTGCTACCCGGATCGGGAGACACTTACCTGGATCTCGCCAGCAGCTACCTGCACGTGCAAGCGAAGGTAACCAAAGGCAACGGGACGCCTCTCGACCCCGACAACGCTGTGGCTACGGTGAATAATTGGTTGCATTCGTTATTCAGTCAAGTCGACGTCTACCTAAACGGCACGCTCGTGACTCCTTCGACAAACACGTACCCGTATCGCGCCTATATCGAAACGCTTTTGAGTTACGGCAGCGAGGCCAAAGAGACTCAGCTGACGAGTCAGCTGTGGTACAAAGACACCGCCGGTCGCATGGACGCCGTCAACATTGTCGACGAGGACGTAGTGAACCGAGGGTTGGTGTCTCGGCGAGCGCACGTCACACAGAGTCGTGTCGTTGACATGATGGGACAACTACACGTGGACCTGTTCCTACAAGATCGTTACCTGCTCAACGGCGTCGACGTCAAGATACGACTGGTGCGAAGCAAGGACACGTTCGCGCTCATGGCCGGTGGTGGCAACCTCGATTATAAAGTACACATCGTCAACGCCACCATGTTCGCGAGGAAAGCCACACTGAATCCGATCGTACAGATGGCGGACATCGAGGCACTGGACAAGGGCACGGCCAAGTACCCGCTGCGTTCCGTCGACTGCAAAGTATACTCCATTCCCACAGGGGCCATGTCGCACACGCACGAAAACCTTTTCCTCGGTACCCTACCGAAACGTCTGGTACTATGCTGCATCGACAACGACGCGTACAACGGTTCGTACGCGAAGAACCCGTTTCACGCCAAGCACAACAACGTCAACTTTCTCGCCGTTGCGTGGACGGTCGACAGGTACCCTCCAAACCTCTCCAGCCGAATTTCGACGAGAATCGATTCATCAGAAGTTACCTCAACCTGTTCACATCGACTGGTAAGGTATCACAGGACGAAGGGAACGGTCTGACTCGTGACGGCTTCCGTGATGGGTACACCTTCTTTGGTTTCGACCTGACCCCGGACGCGTGTGATGGATCGTGCTTCCATCTGGTACAAAAGGGCAACCTACGCATCGAGATGCATTTCGCTGCAGCGCTCCAACAGACCATCAACGTCGTCGTGTACGCAGAATTCGAATCGGTGCTGGAAATCGACAAGAGCAGGAACGTCATCTACGATTTCTGATGGAGACAAGCCAGATTGCGCGTCTCCTGGCGAGAGACGCACGAACTCGTTCGATCGTTCGCGACGTCGTACCCAAAGACGGACTGCCTACGATGATCGATGCTTTCCCGTTCGCTTTCGTATGCAATACTCACGACGGCGATAAACCCGGTCAACATTGGATCGCTCTCTACGTGGATGCCGACAGACGCTGTGAATACTTATGCTCGTACGGACTACCGCCGCTACACGGCGCATTTCGCGTGTTCCTGAACGAACATTGTTCCGAGTGGAGTCACAATGCCAAGAGACTTCAGAGTCCTCTATCTAACGTGTGCGGACAATACTGCATTGCTTATTTGCTGCTTCGTTGTAACGGCATACCGATGAAGGCTTTCGTCAATACATTTGGTAGCGATTTAGTAGCAAACGATTGTCGCGTGTTTGATTGGGTTAAGACCCTGAGATAGGGTAAACTGTAATACAGCATAGCTTACTTATTGCTTCGATGTAGTGGTAATAATTACCAGCTGCTAGTATCTGTATTGTGGTGCAATTAAAAGATGATTGTGTGTGCGTGTGCACACGACCTCTGGTGTGATGGTCAACATCCGCAAGTCGCCTCATCATCATCACCCGCGATCCTCTGGCGAGGTGGAGACACCCCTAAGCTCGCGACCTCTGGCGTGATGGTCAACATCCGCAAGTCGTCTCATCGTCATCGTCATAGTTGTAGTTGTAGTGATATTACACGCTACGCATGTTGTATCATAATGCTGCTTGTGTTGTTCAATAAAATACGTGTGTACTCGTACGATATCGTGTTTTGTTCGTTTCTCGTCTCCTCGTTAGGTACTTTGATTTCAGTTATTCATGACCCTGTTAATGACCACTGTTAGCACGCGCACCTCTCTGAGTCAGGATTCACCGCAGACGACATAAACTTAAGGTTACACAGCCGTCAACACGTTGGGGTTACACTTAGGGTTATCTCCATTCGCCGTGAAGGCGCTCCTACAGCCGCTAGAGGGGCGCTCTGGTGTGCTGCGCACGGTTTTTGCCGTTCCTACAACCGCTAGGGGGCGCTCTGGTGTGCTGCACGCGCAACCGGAAATGCTTCAGGCACATATTCTTAAAGTGGGTTTGTCCCAACTAACCGCCACGTCAGCGATATGTGGGTTTTCCCCACTAACCGCCACGTCAGCGATAGGTGGGTTTTCCCCCTTGGTTTTCATTGAAAAAAATTAATTAAAAATTAATTTTTTAATTGAAATTGAAATAAAAATTAAAAATTAAATTAAAAATAAAAATTTAAATAAAAATAAAAATTTAAATAAAAATAAAAATTAAAAATTAAAATTAAAATGTCTATTTTTAGAAAATAAAAATTAACCAATGTCTATTTTTAGCTACCGTCTATTTTTAGCTGCCACAAAAAATGCCGCCACAATTGGGGGTATGAAAAAGACTTACCTACTACTAACGTGTCGACTAGAACTTCTGCCACTTCACTATCTTTCACAATTTTCAGTTTTAAGACAGTGTTCAAGCGATCCCAACATCTTTTATCAAACTCGTTTTTCCTCCTCTCCGCCGAGGAACGCAACGGTGCATGTACAACTCGTCTGTCACTGTCAGCCATGTTGTCTGAACGTCAACAAACTATAAGCAAGTCGCGAATGTTCGCGCGTCGACACCGCAATCACTTGATATGCATCTTATTAACATTCGGCATAGCAAGCTTCGCCTAGCTCCGCCCCTGTGGTTTTGCGCCATAAACACTTGTCGCAACTTTTCTTAACGAAACAGTAAAGATGCAAACATATGCATCTGCCTTACTAAACGCATTTGGGCGGCCAGTATCATTTACAAATGTTTATTCTAATACCAAGAACATTATATTATTACATGAACAGCAAATCCCTTACCTTTAATGTTACATGTGATTAGCTCCTTTTGTACAAGTAGTATACATGATAACCTGAACAAGCAAATATGGATTCCATGTTTCGATGGTAACTAAAAATAGATTTTTGGGAAAACCCTGATGATATGATTACATGGGCATCATCAGCGCTCCCTGGCGACGAAAAGACGGGTCAAGGAGTAGTCAAGGAGTCCTCTAAGAAGAATCATAGGTCATCCGACGTAAGGGAGCAGCGGCGGCGTCGGTGGCGGCGGGGGCGGCGACTAACATAACATGGCTCAAAGGAAACGAGAAAGGAACAAAACACGGTATTGAAAAAGTGCACACGTATTTTATTGAACAACACAAGCATGATACAACAAGGGTAGCCTGTAATACCATTACGACTACAACTATGCTATGCACAACTCCAGAGGTCGTGAGCTGAGGGGTGTTTACTATCACCCCAGTAGTTCAATTGGTTCCGAAGAGATGCCAAGGAGTGCTGTTGTTGTTGTACTGCGCGCCACACCCCACCTGTCAGCAGATGTTCCATGTCAAAGAAAACACAGAGGGAGGATATACCACTGCCACAAGCCCCGCCCCACCTGTCAGTAGATGTTCCATGTCAAAGAAAACACAGAGGGAGGATGTACCGCTGCCACAAGCGCTACCCCACCTGTCAGCAGATGTTCCATATCAAAGAAAACACAGAGGGAGGATGTACCACTGCCACAAGCCCAGCCCCACCTGTCAGTAGATGTTCCATGTCAAAGAAAACACAGAGGGAGGATGTACCGCTGCCACAAGCCCAGTCCCACCTGCCAGTAGATGTTCCATGTCAAAGAAAACACAGAGGGAGGATGTACCGCTGCCACAAGCCCTGCCCCACCTGTCAGCAGATGTTCCATGTCAAAGAAAACACAGAGGGATGATGTACCGGTGCCACAAGCCCAGCCCCACCTGTCAGTATATTTTCCATGTCAAAGAAAACACAGAGGGATGATGTACCGCTGCCACAAGCCCCACCCCACTTGTCAGCAGATGTTCCATGTCAAAGAAAACAAAGAGGGAAGATGTACCGCTGCCACAAGCCCAACCCCACCTGTCAGCAGATGTTCCATGTCAAAGAAAACACAGAGGGAGGATGTACCGCTGCCACAAGCCCCACCCCACCTGTCAGCAGATGTTCCATGTCAAAGAAAACAGAGTGGGAGGATGTACCGCTGCCACACGCCCAGCCCAACCTGTCAGTAGATGTTCAATGTCAAAGAAAACACAGAGGGAAGATGTACCGCTGCCATAAGCCCCACCCCACCTGTCAGCAGATGTTCCATGTCAAAGAAAACACAGAGGTAGGAAATACCGCTGCCACAAGCCCAAACCCACCTGTCAGTAGATGTTCCATGTCAAAGAAAACACAGAGGGAGGATGTACCGCTGCCACAAGCCCAGCCCCACCTGTCAGTAGATGTTTCATGTCAAATAAAACACAGAGGGAGGATGTACCGCAGCCACAAGCCCCGTCCCACCTGTCAGCATATGTTCCATGTCAAAGAAAACACAGAGGGAGGATGTACCGGTGCCACAAGCCCAGCCCCACCTGTCAGTAGATGTTCCATGTCAAAGAAAACAGAGAGGGAGGATGTACCGCTGCCACAAGCCCAGCCCCACCTGTCAGTAGATGTTCCATGTCAAAGAAAACACAAAGGGAGGATGTACCGCTGCCACAAGCCCCACCCCACTTGTCAGCAGATGTTCCATTTCAAAGAAAACACAGAGGGAAGATGTACCGCTGCCACAAGCCCAACCCCACCTGTCAGCAGATGTTCCATGTCAAAGAAAACAGAGTGGGAGGATGTACCGCTGCCACAAGCCCAGCCCCACCTGTCATTAATTTTCCATGTCAAATAAAACACAGAGGGAGGATGTACCGCTGCCATAAGCCCCACCCCACCTGTGAGCAGATGTTCCATGTCAAATAAAACACAGAGGTAGGATGTACCGCTGCCACAAGCCCAGCCCCACCTGTCAGTAGATGTTCCATGACAAAGAAAACAGAGAGGGAGGATGTACCGCTGCCACAAGCCCAGCCCCACCTGTCAGTAGATGATCCATGTCAAATAAAACACAGAGGGAGGATGTACCGCTGCCACAAGCCCCATCCCACATGTCAGCAGATGTTCCCTGTCAAAGAAAACACAGAGGGAGGATGTACCGCTGCCACAAGCCCAGCCCCACCTGTCAGTAGATGTTCCATGTCAAAGAAAACTGAGAGGGAGGATGTACCGCTGCCACAAGCCCAGCCCCACCTGTCAGTAGATGTTCCATGTCAAAGAAAACACAGAGGGAGGATGTACCGCTGCCACAAGCCCGGCCCCACCTGTCAGTAGATGTTCCATGTCAAAGAAAACACAGAGGGAGGGTGTACCGCTGCCACAAACCCAGCCCCAACTGTCAGTAGATGTTCCATGTCAAAGAGAACACAGAGGGAGGATGTACCGCTGCCACAAGCCCAGCCCCACCTGTTAGCAGATGTTCCTTGAAAAAAAAAACACAGAGGGAGGATGTACCGCTGCCACATGCCCTGCCCCACCTGTCAGCAGATGTTCCATGTCAAAGAAAACACAGAGTGAGGATGTACCGGTGCCACAAGCCCAGCCCCACCTGTCAGTATATGTTCCATGTCAAAGAAAACAGAGAGGGAGGATGTACCGCTGCCACAAGCCCAGCCCCACCTGTCAGCAGATGTTCCATGGCAAAGAAAACACTGAGGGAGGATGTACCGCTGCCACAAGCCCCACCCCACCTGTCAGCAGATGTTCCATGTCAAAGAAAACAGAGTGGGAGGATGTACCGCTGCCACACGCCCAGCCCCACCTGTCAGTAGATGTTCCATGTCAAGGAAAACACAGAGGGAAGATGTACCGCTACAAAAAGCCCCACCCCACCTGTCAGCAGATGTTCCATGTCAAAGAAAACACAGAGGTCGGATGTACCGCTGCCACAAGCCCAACCCCACCTGTCAGTAGATGTTCCATGTCAAAGAAAACAGAGAGGGAGGATGTACCGCTGCCACAAGCCCAGCCCCACCTGTCAGTAGATGTTCCATGTCAAAGAAAACACAGAGGGAGGATGTACCGCTGCCACAAGCCCCATCCCACCTGTCAGCAGATGTTCCATGTCAAAAGAAACACAGAGGGAGGATGTACCTCTGCCACAAGCCCAGCCCCACCTGTCAGTAGATGTTCCATGTAAAAGAAAACAGAGAGGGAGGATGTACCGCTGCCACAAGCCCAGCCCCACCTGTCAGTAGATGTTCCATGTCAAAGAAAACACAGAGGGAGGATGTACCGCTGCCACAAGCCCCACCCCACTTGTCAGCAGATGTTCCATTTCAAAGAAAACACAGAGGGAAGATGTACCGCTGCCACAAGCCCAACCCCACCTGTCAGCAGATGTTCCATGTCAAAGAAAACAGAGTGGGAGGATGTACCGCTGCCACAAACCCAGCCCCACCTGTCAGTAGATGTTCCATGTCAAAGAAAACACAGTGGTAGGATGTACCGCTGCCACAAGCCCAGCCCCACCTGTCAGTAGAAGTTCCATGTCAAAGAAAACAGAGAGAGAGGATGTACCGCTGCCACAAGCCCCGTCCCACCTGTCAGCAGATGTTCCATGTCAAAGAAAACACAGAGGGAGTGTGTACCGCTGCCACAAGCCCAGCCCCAACTGTCAGTAGATTTTACATGTGAAAGAAAACACAGAGGGAGGATGTACCGCTGCCACAAGCCCAGCCCCACCTGTCAGCAGATGTTCCATGACAAAGAAAACACAGAGGGAGGATGTACCGCTGCCACAAGCCCTGCCCCACCTGTCAGCAGATGTTCCATGTCAAAGAAAACACAGAGGGAGGATGTACCGCTGCCACAAGCCCAGCCCCACCTGTCAGTAGATGTTCCATGTCAAAGAAAACACAGAGGGAGGATGTACCGCTGCCACAAGCCCGGCCCCACCTGTCAGTAGATGTTCCATGTCAAAGAAAACACAGAGGGAGGGTGTACCGCTGCCACAAGCCCTGCCCCACCTGTCAGCAGATGTTCCATGTCAAAGAAAACACAGAGGGAGTGTGTACCGCTGCCACAAGCCCAGCCCCAACTGTCAGTAGATTTTCCATGTGAAAGAAAACACAGAGGGAGGATGTACCGCTGCCACAAGCCCAGCCCCACCTGTCAGCAGATGTTCCATGACAAAGAAAACACAGAGGGAGGATGTACCGCTGCCACAAGCCCTGCCCCACCTGTCAGCAGATGTTCCATGTCAAAGAAAACACAGAGGGAGTGTGTACCGCTGCCACAAGCCCAGCCCCAACTGTCAGTAGATTTTCCATGTGAAAGAAAACACAGAGGGAGGATGTACCGCTGCCACAAGCCCAGCCCCACCTGTCAGCAGATGTTCCATGACAAAGAAAACACAGAGGGAGGATGTACCGCTGCCACAAGCCCTGCCCCACCTGTCAGCAGATGTTCCATGTCAAAGAAAACACAGAGGGAGGATGTACCGGTGCCACATGCCCAGCCCCACTTGACAGTATATGTTCCCTGTCAAAGAAAACAGAGAGGGAGGATGTACCGCTGCCACAAGCCCAGCCCCACCTGTCAGTAGATGTTCCATGTCAAAGAAAACACAGAGGGAGGATGTACCGCTGCCACAAGCCCCGTCCCACCTGTCAGCAGATGTTCCATGTCAAAGAAAACACAGAGGGAGGATGTACCGCTGCCACAAGCCCAGCCCCACCTGTCAGCAGATGTTCCATGACAAATAAAACACAGAGCGAGGATGTACCGCTGCCATAAGCCCTGCCCCACCTGTCAGCAGATGTTCAATGTCAAAGAAAACAGAGAGGGAGGATGTACCGCTGCCACAAGCCCAGCCCCACCTGTCAGTAGATGTTCCATGTCAAAGAAAACACAGAGGGAGGAGGTACCGCTGCCACAAGCCCCACCCCACTTGTCAGCAGATGTTCCTTGTCAAAGAAAACACAGAGGGAAGATGTACCGCTGCCACAAGCCCAACCCCACCTGTCAGCAGATGTTCCACGTCACAGAAAACACAGAGGGAGGATGTACCGCTGCCACAAGCCCCGTCCCACCTGTCAGCAGATGTTCCATGTCAAAGAAAACACAGAGGGAGGATGTACCGCTGCCACAAGCCCAGCCCCACCTGTCAGTAGATGTTCCATGACAAAGAAAACAGAGACGGAGGATGTACCGCTGCCACACCAGCCCCACCTGTCAGTAGATGTTCCATGTCAAATAAAACACAGAAGGGGGATGTACCGCTGCCACAAGCCCAGCCCCACCTGTCAGTAGATGCTCCATGTCAAAGAAAACACAGAGGGAGGATGTATCGCTGCCAAAAGCCCCAACCCACCTGTCAGCAGATGTTCCATGTCAAAGAAAACACAGTGGTAGGATGTACCGCTGCCACAAGCCCAGCCCCACCTGTCAGTAGATGTTCCATGTCAAAGAAAACAGAGAGCGAGGATATACCGCTGCCACAAGCCCAGCCCCACCTGTCAGTAGATGTTCCATGTCAAATAAAACACAGAGGGAGGATGTACCGCTGCCACAAGCCCCGTCCCACCTGTCAGCAGATGTTCCATGTCAAAGAAAACACAGAGGGAGTGTGTACCGCTGCCACAAGCCCAGCCCCAACTGTCAGTAGATTTTCCATGTCAAAGAAAACACAGAGTGAGGATGTATCGCTGCCACAAGCCCATCCCCACCTGTCAGCAGATGTTCCATGACAAAGAAAACACAGAGGGAGGATGTACCGCTGCCACAAGCCCTGCCCCACCTGTCAGCAGATGTTCCATGTCAAAGAAAACACAGAGGGAGGATGTACCGGTGCCACATGCCCAGCCCCACCTGTCAGTATATGTTCCATGTCAAAGAAAACAGAGAGGGAGGATGTACCGCTGCCACAAGCCCAGCCCCACCTGTCAGTAGATGTTCCATGTCAAAGAAAACACAGAGGGAGGATGTACCGCTGCCAAAAGCCCCACCCCACTTGTCAGCAGATGTTCCATGTCAAAGAAAACACAGAGGGAAGATGTACCGCTGCCACAAGCCCAACCCCACCTGTCAGCAGATGTTCCACGTCAAAGAAAACACAGAGGGAGGATGTACCGCTGCCACAAGCCCCGTCCCACCTGTCAGCAGATGTTCCATGTCAAAGAAAACACAGAGGGGGGATGTACCGCTGCCACAAGCCCAGCCCCACCTGTCAGCAGATGTTCCATGACAAAGAAAACACAGAGGGAGGATGTACCGCTGCCACAAGCCTTGCCCCACCTGTCAGCAGATGTTCCATGTCAAAGAAAACACAGAGGGAGGATGTACCGGTGCCACATGCCCAGCCCCACCTGTCAGTATATGTTCCATGTCAAAGAAAACAGAGAGGGAGGCTGTACCGCTGCCACAAGCCCAGCCCCACCTGTCAGTAGATTTTCCATGTCAAAGAAAACACAGAGGGAGGATGTACCGCTGCCACAAGCCCAGCCCCACCTGTCAGCAGATGTTCCATGACAAAGAAAACACAGAGGGAGGATGTACCGCTGCCACAAGCCCTGCCCCATCTGTCAGCAGATGTTCCATGTCAAAGAAAACACAGAGGGAGGATGTACCGGTGCCACATGCCCAGCCCCACCTGTCAGTATATGTTCCATGTCAAAGAAAACAGAGAGGGAGGATGTACCGCTGCCACAAGCCCAGCCCCACCTGTCAGTAGATGTTCCATGTCAAAGAAAACACAGAGGGAGGATGTACCGCTGCCACAAGCCCCACCCCACTTGTCAGCAGATGTTCCATGTCAAAGAAAACACAGAGGGAAGATGTACCGCTGCCACAAGCCCAACCTCACCTGTCAGCAGATGTTCCACGTCAAAGAAAACACAGAGGGAGGATGTACCGCTGCCACAAGCCCCGTCCCACCTGTCAGCAGATGTTCCATGTCAAAGAAAACACAGAGGGAGGGTGTACCGCTGCCACAAGCCCTGCCCCACCTGTCAGCAGATGTTCCATGTCAAAGAAAACACAGAGGGAGTGTGTACCGCTGCCACAAGCCCAGCCCCAACTGTCAGTAGATTTTCCATGTGAAAGAAAACACAGAGGGAGGATGTACCGCTGCCACAAGCCCAGCCCCACCTGTCAGCAGATGTTCCATGACAAAGAAAACACAGAGGGAGGATGTACCGCTGCCACAAGCCCTGCCCCACCTGTCAGCAGATGTTCCATGTCAAAGAAAACACAGAGGGAGTGTGTACCGCTGCCACAAGCCCAGCCCCAACTGTCAGTAGATTTTCCATGTGAAAGAAAACACAGAGGGAGGATGTACCGCTGCCACAAGCCCAGCCCCACCTGTCAGCAGATGTTCCATGACAAAGAAAACACAGAGGGAGGATGTACCGCTGCCACAAGCCCAGCCCCACCTGTCAGTAGATGCTCCATGTCAAAGAAAACACAGAGGGAGGATGTATCGCTGCCAAAAGCCCCAACCCACCTGTCAGCAGATGTTCCATGTCAAAGAAAACACAGTGGTAGGATGTACCGCTGCCACAAGCCCAGCCCCACCTGTCAGTAGATGTTCCATGTCAAAGAAAACAGAGAGCGAGGATATACCGCTGCCACAAGCCCAGCCCCACCTGTCAGTAGATGTTCCATGTCAAATAAAACACAGAGGGAGGATGTACCGCTGCCACAAGCCCCGTCCCACCTGTCAGCAGATGTTCCATGTCAAAGAAAACACAGAGGGAGTGTGTACCGCTGCCACAAGCCCAGCCCCAACTGTCAGTAGATTTTCCATGTCAAAGAAAACACAGAGTGAGGATGTATCGCTGCCACAAGCCCATCCCCACCTGTCAGCAGATGTTCCATGACAAAGAAAACACAGAGGGAGGATGTACCGCTGCCACAAGCCCTGCCCCACCTGTCAGCAGATGTTCCATGTCAAAGAAAACACAGAGGGAGGATGTACCGGTGCCACATGCCCAGCCCCACCTGTCAGTATATGTTCCATGTCAAAGAAAACAGAGAGGGAGGATGTACCGCTGCCACAAGCCCAGCCCCACCTGTCAGTAGATGTTCCATGTCAAAGAAAACACAGAGGGAGGATGTACCGCTGCCAAAAGCCCCACCCCACTTGTCAGCAGATGTTCCATGTCAAAGAAAACACAGAGGGAAGATGTACCGCTGCCACAAGCCCAACCCCACCTGTCAGCAGATGTTCCACGTCAAAGAAAACACAGAGGGAGGATGTACCGCTGCCACAAGCCCCGTCCCACCTGTCAGCAGATGTTCCATGTCAAAGAAAACACAGAGGGGGGATGTACCGCTGCCACAAGCCCAGCCCCACCTGTCAGCAGATGTTCCATGACAAAGAAAACACAGAGGGAGGATGTACCGCTGCCACAAGCCTTGCCCCACCTGTCAGCAGATGTTCCATGTCAAAGAAAACACAGAGGGAGGATGTACCGGTGCCACATGCCCAGCCCCACCTGTCAGTATATGTTCCATGTCAAAGAAAACAGAGAGGGAGGCTGTACCGCTGCCACAAGCCCAGCCCCACCTGTCAGTAGATTTTCCATGTCAAAGAAAACACAGAGGGAGGATGTACCGCTGCCACAAGCCCAGCCCCACCTGTCAGCAGATGTTCCATGACAAAGAAAACACAGAGGGAGGATGTACCGCTGCCACAAGCCCTGCCCCATCTGTCAGCAGATGTTCCATGTCAAAGAAAACACAGAGGGAGGATGTACCGGTGCCACATGCCCAGCCCCACCTGTCAGTATATGTTCCATGTCAAAGAAAACAGAGAGGGAGGATGTACCGCTGCCACAAGCCCAGCCCCACCTGTCAGTAGATGTTCCATGTCAAAGAAAACACAGAGGGAGGATGTACCGCTGCCACAAGCCCCACCCCACTTGTCAGCAGATGTTCCATGTCAAAGAAAACACAGAGGGAAGATGTACCGCTGCCACAAGCCCAACCTCACCTGTCAGCAGATGTTCCACGTCAAAGAAAACACAGAGGGAGGATGTACCGCTGCCACAAGCCCCGTCCCACCTGTCAGCAGATGTTCCATGTCAAAGAAAACACAGAGGGAGGGTGTACCGCTGCCACAAGCCCTGCCCCACCTGTCAGCAGATGTTCCATGTCAAAGAAAACACAGAGGGAGTGTGTACCGCTGCCACAAGCCCAGCCCCAACTGTCAGTAGATTTTCCATGTGAAAGAAAACACAGAGGGAGGATGTACCGCTGCCACAAGCCCAGCCCCACCTGTCAGCAGATGTTCCATGACAAAGAAAACACAGAGGGAGGATGTACCGCTGCCACAAGCCCTGCCCCACCTGTCAGCAGATGTTCCATGTCAAAGAAAACACAGAGGGAGTGTGTACCTCTGCCACAAGCCCAGCCCCAACTGTCAGTAGATTTTCCATGTGAAAGAAAACACAGAGGGAGGATGTACCGCTGCCACAAGCCCAGCCCCACCTGTCAGCAGATGTTCCATGACAAAGAAAACACAGAGGGAGGATGTACCGCTGCCACAAGCCCTGCCCCACCTGTCAGCAGATGTTCCATGTCAAAGAAAACACAGAGGGAGGATGTACCGGTGCCACATGCCCAGCCCCACTTGACAGTATATGTTCCCTGTCAAAGAAAACAGAGAGGGAGGATGTACCGCTGCCACAAGCCCAGCCCCACCTGTCAGTAGATGTTCCATGTCAAAGAAAACACAGAGGGAGGATGTACCGCTGCCACAAGCCCCGTCCCACCTGTCAGCAGATGTTCCATGTCAAAGAAAACACAGAGGGAGGATGTACCGCTGCCACAAGCCCAGCCCCACCTGTCAGCAGATGTTCCATGACAAATAAAACACAGAGCGAGGATGTACCGCTGCCATAAGCCCTGCCCCACCTGTCAGCAGATGTTCAATGTCAAAGAAAACAGAGAGGGAGGATGTACCGCTGCCACAAGCCCAGCCCCACCTGTCAGTAGATGTTCCATGTCAAAGAAAACACAGAGGGAGGAGGTACCGCTGCCACAAGCCCCACCCAACTTGTCAGCAGATGTTCCATGTCAAAGAAAACACAGAGGGAAGATGTACCGCTGCCACAAGCCCAACCCCACCTGTCAGCAGATGTTCCACGTCACAGAAAACACAGAGGGAGGATGTACCGCTGCCACAAGCCCCGTCCCACCTGTCAGCAGATGTTCCATGTCAAAGAAAACACAGAGGGAGGATGTACCGCTGCCACAAGCCCAGCCCCACCTGTCAGTAGATGTTCCATGACAAAGAAAACAGAGACGGAGGATGTACCGCTGCCACACCAGCCCCACCTGTCAGTAGATGTTCCATGTCAAAGAAAACAGAGAGCGAGGATATACCGCTGCCACAAGCCCAGCCCCACCTGTCAGTAGATGTTCCATGTCAAATAAAACACAGAGGGAGGATGTACCGCTGCCACAAGCCCCGTCCCACCTGTCAGCAGATGTTCCATGTCAAAGAAAACACAGAGGGAGTGTGTACCGCTGCCACAAGCCCAGCCCCAACTGTCAGTAGATTTTCCATGTCAAAGAAAACACAGAGTGAGGATGTATCGCTGCCACAAGCCCATCCCCACCTGTCAGCAGATGTTCCATGACAAAGAAAACACAGAGGGAGGATGTACCGCTGCCACAAGCCCTGCCCCACCTGTCAGCAGATGTTCCATGTCAAAGAAAACACAGAGGGAGGATGTACCGGTGCCACATGCCCAGCCCCACCTGTCAGTATATGTTCCATGTCAAAGAAAACAGAGAGGGAGGATGTACCGCTGCCACAAGCCCAGCCCCACCTGTCAGTAGATTTTCCATGTCAAAGAAAACACAGAGGGAGGATGTACCGCTGCCACAAGCCCAGCCCCACCTGTCAGCAGATGTTCCATGACAAAGAAAACACAGAGGGAGGATGTACCGCTGCCACAAGCCCTGCCCCATCTGTCAGCAGATGTTCCATGTCAAAGAAAACACAGAGGGAGGATGTACCGCTGCCACAAGCCCCGTCCCACCTGTCAGCAGATGTTCCATGTCAAAGAAAACACAGAGGGGGGATGTACCGCTGCCACAAGCCCAGCCCCACCTGTCAGCAGATGTTCCATGACAAAGTAAACACAGAGGGAGGATGTACCGCTGCCACAAGCCTTGCCCCACCTGTCAGCAGATGTTCCATGTCAAAGAAAACACAGAGGGAGGATGTACCGGTGCCACATGCCCAGCCCCACCTGTCAGTATATGTTCCATGTCAAAGAAAACAGAGAGGGAGGCTGTACCGCTGCCACAAGCCCAGCCCCACCTGTCAGTAGATTTTCCATGTCAAAGAAAACACAGAGGGAGGATGTACCGCTGCCACAAGCCCAGCCCCACCTGTCAGCAGATGTTCCATGACAAAGAAAACACAGAGGGAGGATGTACCGCTGCCACAAGCCCTGCCCCACCTGTCAGCAGATGTTCCATGTCAAAGAAAACACAGAGGGAGGATGTACCGGTGCCACATGCCCAGCCCCACCTGTCAGTATATGTTCCATGTCAAAGAAAACAGAGAGGGAGGATGTACCGCTGCCACAAGCCCAGCCCCACCTGTCAGTAGATGTTCCATGTCAAAGAAAACACAGAGGGAGGATGTACCGCTGCCACAAGCCCCACCCCACTTGTCAGCAGATGTTCCATGTCAAAGAAAACACAGAGGGAAGATGTACCGCTGCCACAAGCCCAACCTCACCTGTCAGCAGATGTTCCACGTCAAAGAAAACACAGAGGGAGGATGTACCGCTGCCACAAGCCCCGTCCCACCTGTCAGCAGATGTTCCATGTCAAAGAAAACACAGAGGGAGGATGTACCGCTGCCACAAGCCAAGCCCCACCTGTCAGTAGATGTTCCATGACAAAGAAAACAGAGAGGGAGGATGTACCGCTGCCACACCAGCCCCACCTGTCAGTAGATGTTCCATGTCAAATAAAACACAGAGGGGGGATGTACCGCTGCCACAAGCCCCGTCCCACCTGTCAGCAGATGTTCCATGTCAAAGAAAACACAGAGGGAGGATTTACCGCTGCCACAAGCCTAGCCCCACCTGTCAGTAGATGTTCCATGTCAAAGAAAACACAGAGGGAGTGTGTACCGCTGCCACAAGCCCAGCCCCAACTGTCAGTAGATGTTCCATGTCAAAGAAAACACAGAGGGAGGATGTACAGCTGTCACAAGCCCAGCCCCACCTGTCAGCAGATGTTCCATGACAAAGAAAACACAGAGGGAGGATGTACCGCTGCCACAAGCCCTGCCCCACCTCTCAGTAGATGTTCCATGTCAAAGAAAACACAGAGGGAGGATGTACCGCTGCCACAAGCACAGCCCCAACTGTCAGTAGATGTTCCATATCAAAGAAAACACAGAGGGAGAATGTACCGCTGCCACAAACCAAGCCCCACCTGTCAGCAGATGTTCCATGACAAAGAAAACACAGAGGGAGGATGTACCGCTGCCACAAGCCCCGCCCCACCTGTCAGCAGATGTTCCATGTCAAAGAAAACACAGAGGGAGGATGTGCCGCTGCCACAAGCCTTGCCCCACCTGTCAGTAGATGTTCCATGTCAAAGAAAACACAGAGGAAGGGTGTACCGCTGCCACAAGCCCAGCCCAAACTGTCAGTAGATGTTCCGTGTCAAAGAAAACACAGAGGGAGGATGTACCGCTGCCACAAGCCCAGCCCCACCTGTCAACAGATGTTCCATGACAAAGAAAACAAAGAGGGAGGATGTACCGCTGCCACAAGCCCCGCCCCACATGTCAGCAGATGTTCCATGTCAAAGAAAACACAGACGGAGGATGTACCGCTGCCACAAGCCCAGCCCCACATGTCAGCAGATGTTCCCTGTCAAAGAAAACACAGAGGGAGGATGTACCGCTGCCACAAGCCCAGCCCCACCTGTCAGTAGATGTTCCATGTCAAAGAAAACTGAGAGGGAGGATGTACCGCTGCCACAAGCCCAGCCCCACCTGTCAGTAGATGTTCCATGTCAAAGAAAACACAGAGGGAGGATGTACCGTTGCCACAAGCCCGGCCCCACCTGTCAGTAGATGTTCCATGTCAAAGAAAACACAGAGGGAGGGTGTACCGCTGCCACAAACCCAGCCCCAACTGTCAGTAGATGTTCCATGTCAAAGAGAACACAGAGGGAGGATGTACCGCTGCCACAAGCCCAGCCCCACCTGTTAGCAGATGTTCCATGAAAAAAAAAAACACAGAGGGAGGATGTACCGCTGCCACATGCCCTGCCCCACCTGTCAGCAGATGTTCCATGTCAAAGAAAACACAGAGTGAGGATGTACCGGTGCCACAAGCCCAGCCCCACCTGTCAGTATATGTTCCATGTCAAAGAAAACAGAGAGGGAGGATGTACCGCTGCCACAAGCCCAGCCCCACCTGTCAGCAGATGTTCCATGGCAAAGAAAACACTGAGGGAGGATGTACCGCTGCCACAAGCCCCACCCCACCTGTCAGCAGATGTTCCATGTCAAAGAAAACAGAGTGGGAGGATGTACCGCTGCCACACGCCCAGCCCCACCTGTCAGTAGATGTTCCATGTCAAGGAAAACACAGAGGGAAGATGTACCGCTACAAAAAGCCCCACCCCACCTGTCAGCAGATGTTCCATGTCAAAGAAAACACAGAGGTCGGATGTACCGCTGCCACAAGCCCAACCCCACCTGTCAGTAGATGTTCCATGTCAAAGAAAACAGAGAGGGAGGATGTACCGCTGCCACAAGCCCAGCCCCACCTGTCAGTAGATGTTCCATGTCAAATAAAACACAGAGGGAGGATGTACCGCTGCCACAAGCCCCATCCCACCTGTCAGCAGATGTTCCATGTCAAAGGAAACACAGAGGGAGGATGTACCTCTGCCACAAGCCCAGCCCCACCTGTCAGTAGATGTTCCATGTAAAAGAAAACAGAGAGGGAGGATGTACCGCTGCCACAAGCCCAGCCCCACCTGTCAGTAGATGTTCCATGTCAAAGAAAACACAGAGGGAGGATGTACCGCTGCCACAAGCCCCACCCCACTTGTCAGCAGATGTTCCATTTCAAAGAAAACACAGAGGGAAGATGTACCGCTGCCACAAGCCCAACCCCACCTGTCAGCAGATGTTCCATGTCAAAGAAAACAGAGTGGGAGGATGTACCGCTGCCACAAACCCAGCCCCACCTGTCAGTAGATGTTCCATGTCAAAGAAAACACAGTGGTAGGATGTACCGCTGCCACAAGCCCAGCCCCACCTGTCAGTAGAAGTTCCATGTCAAAGAAAACAGAGAGAGAGGATGTACCGCTGCCACAAGCCCCGTCCCACCTGTCAGCAGATGTTCCATGTCAAAGAAAACACAGAGGGAGTGTGTACCGCTGCCACAAGCCCAGCCCCAACTGTCAGTAGATTTTCCATGTGAAAGAAAACACAGAGGGAGGATGTACCGCTGCCACAAGCCCAGCCCCACCTGTCAGCAGATGTTCCATGACAAAGAAAACACAGAGGGAGGATGTACCGCTGCCACAAGCCCTGCCCCACCTGTCAGCAGATGTTCCATGTCAAAGAAAACACAGAGGGAGGATGTACCGCTGCCACAAGCCCAGCCCCACCTGTCAGTAGATGTTCCATGTCAAAGAAAACACAGAGGGAGGATGTACCGCTGCCACAAGCCCGGCCCCACCTGTCAGTAGATGTTCCATGTCAAAGAAAACACAGAGGGAGGGTGTACCGCTGCCACAAGCCCTGCCCCACCTGTCAGCAGATGTTCCATGTCAAAGAAAACACAGAGGGAGTGTGTACCGCTGCCACAAGCCCAGCCCCAACTGTCAGTAGATTTTCCATGTGAAAGAAAACACAGAGGGAGGATGTACCGCTGCCACAAGCCCAGCCCCACCTGTCAGCAGATGTTCCATGACAAAGAAAACACAGAGGGAGGATGTACCGCTGCCACAAGCCCTGCCCCACCTGTCAGCAGATGTTCCATGTCAAAGAAAACACAGAGGGAGTGTGTACCGCTGCCACAAGCCCAGCCCCAACTGTCAGTAGATTTTCCATGTGAAAGAAAACACAGAGGGAGGATGTACCGCTGCCACAAGCCCAGCCCCACCTGTCAGCAGATGTTCCATGACAAAGAAAACACAGAGGGAGGATGTACTGCTGCCACAAGCCCTGCCCCACCTGTCAGCAGATGTTCCATGTCAAAGAAAACACAGAGGGAGGATGTACCGGTGCCACATGCCCAGCCCCACTTGACAGTATATGTTCCCTGTCAAAGAAAACAGAGAGGGAGGATGTACCGCTGCCACAAGCCCAGCCCCACCTGTCAGTAGATGTTCCATGTCAAAGAAAACACAGAGGGAGGATGTACCGCTGCCACAAGCCCCGTCCCACCTGTCAGCAGATGTTCCATGTCAAAGAAAACACAGAGGGAGGATGTACCGCTGCCACAAGCCCAGCCCCACCTGTCAGCAGATGTTCCATGACAAATAAAACACAGAGCGAGGATGTACCGCTGCCATAAGCCCTGCCCCACCTGTCAGCAGATGTTCCATGTCAAAGAAAACAGAGAGGGAGGATGTACCGCTGCCACAAGCCCAGCCCCACCTGTCAGTAGATGTTCCATGTCAAAGAAAACACAGAGGGAGGAGGTACCGCTGCCACAAGCCCCACCCCACTTGTCAGCAGATGTTCCATGTCAAAGAAAACACAGAGGGAAGATGTACCGCTGCCACAAGCCCAACCCCACCTGTCAGCAGATGTTCCACGTCACAGAAAACACAGAGGGAGGATGTACCGCTGCCACAAGCCCCGTCCCACCTGTCAGCAGATGTTCCATGTCAAAGAAAACACAGAGGGAGGATGTACCGCTGCCACAAGCCCAGCCCCACCTGTCAGTAGATGTTCCATGACAAAGAAAACAGAGACGGAGGATGTACCGCTGCCACACCAGCCCCACCTGTCAGTAGATGTTCCATGTCAAATAAAACACAGAAGGGGGATGTACCGCTGCCACAAGCCCAGCCCCACCTGTCAGTAGATGCTCCATGTCAAAGAAAACACAGAGGGAGGATGTATCGCTGCCAAAAGCCCCAACCCACCTGTCAGCAGATGTTCCATGTCAAAGAAAACACAGTGGTAGGATGTACCGCTGCCACAAGCCCAGCCCCACCTGTCAGTAGATGTTCCATGTCAAAGAAAACAGAGAGCGAGGATATACCGCTGCCACAAGCCCAGTCCCACCTGTCAGTAGATGTTCCATGTCAAATAAAACACAGAGGGAGGATGTACCGCTGCCACAAGCCCCGTCCCACCTGTCAGCAGATGTTCCATGTCAAAGAAAACACAGAGGGAGTGTGTACCGCTGCCACAAGCCCAGCCCCAACTGTCAGTAGATTTTCCATGTCAAAGAAAACACAGAGTGAGGATGTACCGCTGCCACAAGCCCTGCCCCACCTGTCAGCAGATGTTCCATGTCAAAGAAAACACAGAGGGAGGATGTACCGGTGCCACATGCCCAGCCCCACCTGTCAGTATATGTTCCATGTCAAAGAAAACAGAGAGGGAGGATGTACCGCTGCCACAAGCCCAGCCCCACCTGTCAGTAGATGTTCCATGTCAAAGAAAACACAGAGGGAGGATGTACCGCTGCCAAAAGCCCCACCCCACTTGTCAGCAGATGTTCCATGTCAAAGAAAACACAGAGGGAAGATGTACCGCTGCCACAACCCCAACCCCACCTGTCAGCAGATGTTCCACGTCAAAGAAAACACAGAGGGAGGATGTACCGCTGCCACAAGCCCCGTCCCACCTGTCAGCAGATGTTCCATGTCAAAGAAAACACAGAGGGGGGATGTACCGCTGCCACAAGCCCAGCCCCACCTGTCAGCAGATGTTCCATGACAAAGAAAACACAGAGGGAGGATGTACCGCTGCCACAAGCCTTGCCCCACCTGTCAGCAGATGTTCCATGTCAAAGAAAACACAGAGGGAGGATGTACCGGTGCCACATGCCCAGCCCCACCTGTCAGTATATGTTCCATGTCAAAGAAAACAGAGAGGGAGGCTGTACCGCTGCCACAAGCCCAGCCCCACCTGTCAGTAGATTTTCCATGTCAAAGAAAACACAGAGGGAGGATGTACCGCTGCCACAAGCCCAGCCCCACCTGTCAGCAGATGTTCCATGACAAAGAAAACACAGAGGGAGGATGTACCGCTGCCACAAGCCCTGCCCCACCTGTCAGCAGATGTTCCATGTCAAAGAAAACACAGAGGGAGGATGTACCGGTGCCACATGCCCAGCCCCACCTGTCAGTATATGTTCCATGTCAAAGAAAACAGAGAGGGAGGATGTACCGCTGCCACAAGCCCAGCCCCACCTGTCAGTAGATGTTCCATGTCAAAGAAAACACAGAGGGAGGATGTACCGCTGCCACAAGCCCCACCCCACTTGTCAGCAGATGTTCCATGTCAAAGAAAACACAGAGGGAAGATGTACCGCTGCCACAAGCCCAACCTCACCTGTCAGCAGATGTTCCACGTCAAAGAAAACACAGAGGGAGGATGTACCGCTGCCACAAGCCCCGTCCCACCTGTCAGCAGATGTTCCATGTCAAAGAAAACACAGAGGGAGGATGTACCGCTGCCACAAGCCAAGCCCCACCTGTCAGTAGATGTTCCATGACAAAGAAAACAGAGAGGGAGGATGTACCGCTGCCACACCAGCCCCACCTGTCAGTAGATGTTCCATGTCAAATAAAACACAGAGGGGGGATGTACCGCTGCCACAAGCCCCGTCCCACCTGTCAGCAGATGTTCCATGTCAAAGAAAACACAGAGGGAGGATTTACCGCTGCCACAAGCCTAGCCCCACCTGTCAGTAGATGTTCCATGTCAAAGAAAACACAGAGGGAGTGTGTACCGCTGCCACAAGCCCAGCCCCAACTGTCAGTAGATGTTCCATGTCAAAGAAAACACAGAGGGAGGATGTACAGCTGTCACAAGCCCAGCCCCACCTGTCAGCAGATGTTCCATGACAAAGAAAACACAGAGGGAGGATGTACCGCTGCCACAAGCCCTGCCCCACCTCTCAGTAGATGTTCCATGTCAAAGAAAACACAGAGGGAGGATGTACCGCTGCCACAAGCACAGCCCCAACTGTCAGTAGATGTTCCATATCAAAGAAAACACAGAGGGAGAATGTACCGCTGCCACAAACCAAGCCCCACCTGTCAGCAGATGTTCCATGACAAAGAAAACACAGAGGGAGGATGTACCGCTGCCACAAGCCCCGCCCCACCTGTCAGCAGATGTTCCATGTCAAAGAAAACACAGAGGGAGGATGTACCGCTGCCACAAGCCCAGCCCCACCTGTCAGTAGATGTTCCATGTCAAAGAAAACACAGAGGAAGGGTGTACCGCTGCCACAAGCCCAGCCCAAACTGTCAGTAGATGTTCCGTGTCAAAGAAAACACAGAGGGAGGATGTACCGCTGCCACAAGCCCAGCCCCACCTGTCAACAGATGTTCCATGACAAAGAAAACAAAGAGGGAGGATGTACCGCTGCCACAAGCCCCGCCCCACATGTCAGCAGATGTTCCATGTCAAAGAAAACACAGACGGAGGATGTACCGCTGCCACAAGCCCAGCCCCACCTGTCAGTAGATGTTCCATGTCAAAGAAAACAGAGAGGGAGGATGTACCGCTGCCACAAGCCCCACCCCACCTGTCAGCAGATGTTCCATGTCAAAGAAAACAGAGTGGGAGGATGTACCGCTGCCACAAGCCCAGCCCCACCTGTCATTAGATGTTCCATATCAAAGAAAACACAGAGGGAGGATGTACCGCTGCCATAAGCCCCACCCCACCTGTCAGCAGATGTTCCATATCAAAGAAAACACAGAGGGAGGATGTACCGCTGCCACAAGCCGAACCCCACCTGTCAGTAGATGTTCCATGTCAAAGAAAACAGAGAGGGAGGATGTACCTCTGCCACAAGCCCAGCCCCACCTGTCAGTAGATGTTCCATGTCAAAGAAAACAGAGAGGGAGGATGTACCGCTGCCACAAGCCCCACCCCACCTGTCAGCAGATGTTCCATGTCAAAGAAAACAGAGTGGGAGGATGTACCGCTGCCACAAGCCCAGCCCCACCTGTCATTAGATGTTCCATGTCAAAGAAAACACAGAGGGAGGATGTACCGCTGCCTCAAACCCCACCCCACCTGTCAGCAGATGTTCCATATCAAAGAAAACACAGAGGGAGGAAGTACCGCTGACACAAACCGAACCCCACCTGTCAGTAGATGTTCCATGTCAAAGAAAACAGAGAGGGAGGATGTACCGCTGCCACAAACCCAGCCCCACATGTCAGTAGATGTTCCATGTCAAATAAAACAAAGAGGGAGGATTTACCGCTGCTACAAGCCCCGCCCCACCTGCCAGCAGATGTTCCATGTCAAAGAAAACACAGAGGGAGGATGCACCGCAGCCACAAGCACAGCCCCAACTGTCAGTAGATGTTCCATGTCAAAGAAAACACAGAGGGAGAATGTACCGCTTCCACAAGCCCAGCCCCACTTGTCAGCAGATGTTCCATGACAAAGAAAACACAGAGGGAGGATGTACCGCTGCCACAAGCCCAGCCCCACCTGTCAGTAGATGTTCCATATCAAAGAAAACACAGAGGGAGGATGTACCGCTGCCACAAGCCCAGCCCCACCTGTCAGTAGATGTTCCATATCAAAGAAAACACAGAGGGAGGATGTACCGCTGCCACAAGCCCAGCCCCACCTGTCAGTAGATGTTCCATATCAAAGAAAACACAGAGGGAGGATGTACCGCTGCCACAAGCCCAGCCCCACCTGTCAGCAGATGTTCCATATCAAAGAAAACACAAAGGGAGGATATACCGCTGCCACAAGCCCAGCCCCGCCTGTCAGTAGATGTTCCATGTCAAAGAAAACAAAGAGGGAGGATGTACCGCTGCCACAAGCCCAGCCCCACCTGTCAGCAGATGTTCCATATCAAAGAAAACACAGAGGGAGGATATACCGCTGCCACAAGCCCAGCCCCACCTGTCAGCAGATGTTCCATGTCAAAGAAAACACAGAGGGAGGATGTACCGCTGCCACAAGCCCAGCCCCAACTGTCAGCAGATGTTTCATGTCAAAAAAACACAGAGGGAGAATGTTCCGCTGCCACAAACCCAGCCCCACCTCGTAGTAGATGTTCCATGTCAACGAAAACACAAAGGGAAGATGTACCGCTGCCACAATCCATGCCCCACCTGTCAGCAGATGTTCCATGTCAAAGAAAACACAGAGGGAGGATGTACCGCTGCCACAAGCCCCACCCCACCTGTCAGTAGATGTTCCATATCAAAGAAAACACAAAGGGAGGATGTACCGCTGCCACAATCCATGCCCCACCTGTCAGCAGATGTTCCATGTCAAAGAAAACACAGAGGGAGGATGTACCGCTGCCACAAGCCCCACCCCACCTGTCAGCAGATGTTCCATGTCAAAGAAAACACAGAGGGAGGATATACCGCTGAAAACAAGCCCCGCCCCACCTGTCAGTTGATTTTCCATGCCCAAACAAGGCTGATGCTATTGCTCAGCAGATAGAAAGATTTACACTAGGCTAAGATTCGATGAAGACTATCTGTTCATTGGCTGTGAGTCTTCAAAGAAAAAGTTATTTCGCCAGTCTGGCGAAAAGCCTTTGATTTTCTTTCACCAATTGAAGCATTCGACAGGCGCGATTTGGCGAATATCTGCGGCAAGCATAGTTACACATAGCAATGACAAATAACTGTGTCCATCGGTAGTTACCTGGTTGGTTATCTGAAACAACATAGTCCCCATTCTGTTCAGGGAACTGATGGCCTGGACTGTACATGAGGGTAGAGTCTTCTTCCTAGGCAACCCCAGACCAAGGACACAAATGGGGTGTAGCAGGATCTCCTGGGAAACAAGAATATATTTTTTATTAAAAAATGTTCTCTAATAAAATAATTACGTAAGTCAGGGTCCTAGCCAGACACAGGCCTCTTCACTTTATATGGGAAAGTGTACAAGTTGTGAATTTGTGTAATTTTATAAACTTAATATTTTGCGGCTAATTTCAGTGTAAACATTTGTGTGGTATCCACAACATATATGTAATCTTAAATAATTGGTGTAAGTTACCACTTATATTGATATTAATGTTCCATATGTATTGTTTGCAAAACAAACAGGTGTTAATGCAATATTGTACTATTGTATTGACATGACAATAAAATGTCCATTCAACAGTATTGCTTATACGATGAAATAATCGTTTGACAACACATGGTGTAATTAATAAGACGGTCATGCGCGAATGATTAATGCAACAAAATATTAAAGTATAATGTTAGATATTTTGCAAACAATAACTTTATATTGAACTCAAACCACTGTCGACATCAATGTGTTCCTTTACTGGTGATTCACCCTACAAATGTTTATTTTAGTACCAAGAACATTATATTATTACATAAACAGCAAATCCCTTACCTTTAATCCTTCACGCGTAGTCTAGGTTAACAGGTTTACATGTCGTGATAGTTAACATGTCAGCCCTCAATCAACCGGAGACATAATATTTCACCTTTAAAGCACATTCTGAGTAAACCACTAGCTCGATATTCTTGAATTTAGCTGCACATGGTTAGCTTTTTTTTAGGTGCATAGTCACAAAAGCATTAAGGAATTTTTGACTGTTTGGAGTAATTTTGTAATGATGCGTAAGTTTTGCTGTGTTAGTGAAAACTGGTACAGTTAACAAGATACTAATGCGATGTTTAAATCATTCTGCTGCTGCATTTAATGCGTTTGTGTGATTCATATGAAATGTACAATATCAACCGCCTTTCGTTGCAGCGGTGGTGGCAACGTAGCAGAAATCGGCGGCAAAGTTGGATCCTCAACAATGTCGTCAGTCATGAGGAATTGGAATAAGGGAGCTGGGAAACGAAGTGATTCGGACGACGAGGAGGAGGACGAGGCGTCGATCACAGAAATAAGCGTAATCGACTCCTTGTAAACCCAAGTAAAAGGATTGATGATAGCAGAAGATGATAAGCCAACTTCTGGGAAATGAGTCCGCGTGAAACTGTGGTGGTTTGTTGCAACCCGGATTACTGACGTATGGTGTGATTGGCTCGTTGAGATTCCTCGGTGGCGGTGCCTACCTTACCCAGCAAACTCATTGAATATTTGTAGAATGTTCTGTAAGACTTTTGTGGAGGCAGTTCAGAAAATATTTTCTAGAATTTGTATACAAAGTTCTGTAGAATTATCGTTGTGGCATTCTATAGTTTTCTATAATAACATTCTACTATGCAGTGTAGAACTCTATAAAGTTACATATAAATCAATAGAAGATTGTTTATATGCCCTTAATAATTCAGTATATTTGGAATTTTATATAACTATATAGATTTGTTTGCTAACGGCTACTGAGATTACGTTCGTCCGAGTATGCGCATTCTACGCATTGGTGGCAGTGTCGGTATCATTACGGTTGCTTGCCTGGATGTTGGGGTTCTAGGCTTTTCAGGCTTGTAAACACCCTCTTTTAATTTTTCATAATTTATTTATGTGAGAACTCGGCTTTTGCATATCAATAAATTATGTTTCTTCCTGTTTGGTGGCTTTGCCTTGTGGGTTTTCTAGTGATTTTATATGTGTATTGTATAGTGTGGATTCCGAATGGAGTCGGCATAATCCATATGTCGCCTCATTGATGCTGTATAGAGTAACGTAAAGAAGATACAGTCCATACGTTTAAATGTGTGTCTGATGAGGCCTAATATTTGAAATATTTTCTGCACCGTAGTCAATATACTGGCGAAATTTCATTGAGCGATTGAAATTTACTCCTATGTCTTGTTCTGTCTCTGTTGTGTCAAAGTCTGTCACTCCTTCGTCTTTGTTAGTCATGGTGTACGTACGTACGGTATTTTGGCTTGCCATATGTTCAATGTTTGCACTTCGTCGGATTAAAGTGTAGCTGTCAATTCTCTGGCCATGCTGTTAGTTTACTGATTTCTTCTTGTAGTATTGTTTGTTCGTTTCACACCTAATGTCTCTGCAAAAATGTGTGTAATCAACAAAGATCTTAAGTCCACTGTCAATCCCTTCTGGCTGCCCTCCCAATGAAGGCTCCACTCGTTGTGGCGCTTCTCGTTGAAAGCCATAAGTTAATGTGTTGATAAGTCGACAACGGGGCATTGTATCGAACGTCTGTGCAAAGTCGTAATATCATTGTGTCGATACTTCAGCCAGAATCCAAAATATCAGTCCATCCTTGCGAGCAGTTGGAGAGCACATGATCTGCCTGATCTGAAAACATGCTGCTTTGTTTAAAGGTCGTGGACAGTCTTGCGTGCTAATACGTAGTATCGAATACTACTTTCCCAAATATTGCATGCTACACACGTCAAACTGATTTACCGGTAGTATGATGCTTTCTGTTAGGTTTTGTTGTAAAGGGCTGTCACATTCCACTGATCTGGGCTGCGTCCGTCATTGACATGTTAAATAAAACAAGGAGAGGCTCAACCAGCTCATTTACCGACAGGCTGTCATCATCAACTGATAAAGTTTATCGTTGTTTTCAATGTCACTACTAGTACTGCGGTATATCCACCTATTATAGTAGCTTGTCTTGGCTTTTCCGGTTGATGGTACACTAAGCAGACTCACTGAGCATATCCTTGCTATACTATCCTTGCTGTACTCTTCTGGGGTATATGATGTGTGTTTATATATATATATATATATATTATATATATATATATATATATAATATATATATATATATATATATATATATATATATATATATATATATATATATATATATATATATATATATATATATATGTGTGTATATATGTATACACACACACTAAGAAGACTCACTGAACCTATCCTTGCTAAAGATACTCTTTTAGGTTATATGATATAATATATATATATATATATATATACATATATATATTATATCATATCCTAGAAGAGTATCTAGCATATATACACATATATATATATATATATATATATATATATATATATATATATATATATATATATATATACATATATACATATATATAAAATATTATATATATATATAATATTATATATATATATATATATATATATATATATATATATATATATATATATATATATATATATATCATATACCCTAGAGTATATTTAGCAAAGATAAGTTCATATATTATATGTATATATATATATAATTAATTATATATACATATATATATATATATATATATATATATATATATATATATATATATATATATATATATATATATATATATATATATATAATTCTTAAGGCAGCATACGTCGACCAGTGGCTGCCAGTGCGCATATATTTTATTTAGTAGATTTTCCTACGATGTGAAGTTGGAACATTATTTGTAAAACTAATTTCGAACATATATGCTAAAGGTTCATTGGAATATTTCAAAGAATGACATATATATATAAAAACATGCGGTCTGCTTAAACACTTTATGCACAGATTCCTACTTACGCAGACCGGAGCGAGACCGGAAGTTGTATATATTTTGTTAGCCTTTTTGTGATAGTATCAGAGCTAGTGTATACCGAGCTGCGTCACTCCGACCTACGCCATTTTGTATATTGACGTTCAGCGCCTCCAAGTAGGGAACAGCTACAACTTTCGTCAAGGCATTCGGTAACTCGACTCCGCATGCGCCAACTCTCTAGTTACATTTCCGAGTGAGAGGGCAATCGACTTCATAAAGTGCTGTTGACAATGCGATTGCGTTTCATCCTATCTGCTACACAAACGCAAACTGTTCTCGAATATTACTGCTTTTACTACAAACCTCCTTAAACCTGGTAATGTAAAATGCAAAGCTTAGTGCAGAAATATTAATATTTCAATGTCTCAAATTAATGTCATGCATTTCAACATGAAGTAATGTTTATAATGTTCACATTATACTGTCGGCTAAGCGTACACATACTCAGAGTTCACTATTTCGTAAATCCGTGCATGTGTAATGTGTCAATGTCCATTGTAGGCTCGGTGTACATATATTCACCATTTCTACACAGTCTTCACAAGCTTTGTCTGTCTTCTGCTGTGTGTAGTAGGGTCTGCAAGCTTTGCTTGGTCCATTCCTCTATATTATCCAATGAAATCCGTGAAAGGTGTAGTGTGTCTTCAAACATGCAGTGGAATCCTTAAACATGAAATACAAATAAGAAATATATAAAGATTATTAAGATGTGTACAATGTTTGATACAAAAAGATAATGTTGTTTTACTACTGTTAATTATAATAACAGTATTCCAAATCACACAAGAATCTGTTATATTGTGTATGTTAAATAAGTAACACAGTTGTGTGCGACATTAAAATTTTTTTTTTACAATTGTGTTATTTAATGCAGAATACGAATTTGGGCCATTCCATAATTTGTTTTTGCTTAAAACAGTCTGATTTGACTTAATTCATTTCCCAATGAAACAATATAAGAGAAAGATAACATGCGTGAGTGTGTGTGTGTTGTGTGTGTGTGTGTGTGTGTGTGTGTGTGTGTGTGTGTGTGTGTGTGTGTGTGTGTGTGTGTGTGTGTGTGTGTGTGTGTGTGTGTGTGTGTGTGTGTGTGTGTGTGTGTGTGTGTGTGTGTGTGTGTGTGTGTGTGTGTGTGTGTGTGTGTGTGTGTGTGTGTGTGTGTGTGTGTGTGTGTGTGTGTGTGTGTGTGTGTGTGTGTGTGTGTGTGTGTGTGTGTGTGTGTGTGTGTGTGTGTAAAATTATCAGCACATAATTATAAAAGTGCAGATGGCATGGATTTAAATTGTTAAATATCACAACGTCTGGTGCAGCCGAAGTCGCGTGAATACCGGAAGTCACAACTATAATTTTAAAACTGTGAAACTATTTCATTTTAACGAGCGCTACAGTAAAAATAATGAACGACATGCAACAACTGCACATTTATAATTACTATTTTTGAATGAAATTCATCAGATGGCAGTTTTAAATAGTTCGATTCCGTGGATTTTTGAATAGCTGTGTCAACCACATGGCAGTGGCAAAGTGCGATGCGCGCAAGGCGCTCCCAACCCTGACGAAGTCTGAGACCCATCCAATATAGCTTTGTAAAACCATAAAACTATCACTTAATTTTACTAACAAACTATATCAATTGAGCACTTTTATTACTAGTCCACAAATAAAGTTATCAGCAGTATTTTGCATGGCGCGCACACCAGACACAATGAATACGGGCGCTGGGCGACGCCTGAAGCTGGGCCAACGCCAGCGGCGTTACCTAAATTTGAGCGTGGCATGCCTGTTTTTCAAATTCGACTTACTTTTTTTGCACATCGGACAATAGTCATAATATACATATCATTATAAAGCTAATATACTAAGTATCCGTAAATCTGGATAGTATCACATAAACACTTGCGAAATGTAAACGAAGTCGAAGGCCGACACCAGTAAAGTTCTGTTTGAACACTGGATGTCTCAATACGAAAAAAACAACTATATTTAATATACAGTATAGTACAAGAGTGATATTGGGTCCGTCGACGGCATCGCGGACAGAGCCGTATTTTATGCGAGGACGAGTTATTGGAACAGGACAACACAAATAATAATTAATATGTCTGTGGTTATTATGAATTCGCTAGCCCATAGGAATTGCCGGAGTGTTTACACTATGAACATTTAGTATATTATGCATTATATGAATATAATTATAGTAAGTGAACAGTATATTATATTGATGTTATTAATTATTTAATATGCAATTAGTGATTGACGGAAATACGCGGGACGGTACTCAGTCTCGGACACTTCCTAGCCTGGCCGCGTAATTTTTTTTCCTATCAACGTTCCGGGCTATTAACATAAATGGGCGGAGATTTTACAAAGATGACTGTGACGGATCTTCACGTGATGTGCATTCAGCAGACTGTTACGCGTTATTACGCGAAGCGCATTCCCTTCGAAGATGGCTGGTTGTTTGTGAGCGAATCGATCGTTTGGTGTTTAGTTGTATTCATTGAACTGTTCATATGTGTGAAACAAAATTACGCAGCCTGGCCGTGGCTGCGTGGATTGATTCTTCGAAAAAAATTCGGTTGGCTGCGATCACATCCGATGGTATATCAACATTAATCCTACCCAAAATTATTAATGAATAGTTTTCACACTTCGTAAAATGTTGCCTTGTAATACAAGTCTGCTGAGCGATAGTTACATGATAGGGTTACGTACCTATACTTGTATACTATAGCAATAATCCGTAGTATACCTGAAAACTTGAGTTTCGAAGTCCAGGAGATTTCAAGCCCACCAAAAGCCTCCAACTGCACCCCCCTTGAGGCTCACGAAAAAACTCCAGCTGCACCCCATTGGGACCTCCAAATGCACCCCTTTGACGGGCCTTGAGGGTCACCAAAAACTTCCAACTGCACCCCCTTAATCATCCAACTGTTTCTCTCATTGAGGCTCACCAGAAACTTTAAACTGCAAACAAAAACCTACAATCCGGGATTTTCTTCTTTTCTGGGAGCAGTGATATTTTTTTATTTCGTTTATATTATTTTTTATATAATTCATTATGTTAAGTAGTGGTAATAAATATCAAAACTGGCTAGTAAGCATGTTAGCTTGTGCAAAATGATGTGTATAAACACCATGCCTAACTTATGAACCCATGTTACTGAATTTGTAAACCACCATGGCATTGTCATTCACATTTTACTGTTATGTTTTAACAAATGAATACCCACAATGATTTTAATGGTGCTACTGTTGTTTTAATAAATCATCCTGGCAAAAAAGCTAGTTTGTTCTTTCATTGAAAATCTTTTTATTCCAAATACATGGTATGCATGAATACTACATGTCTACACAATCCAATTTCACTTGTCTTGAGGTGGTCAGGAGGGTGTGTGGCTGAGGCATCAACATCCCATCACCCTCCTATTTTAAGGGCTAACCTCTCACCAATTATTAGGACACAAACAATATTTAAAAACAAACAGAGCACCATTTAATCAATGTTTTAGTACCACCAATTACAATAGTAGAGAATTTATGAAGTAATATATTGAAGAGAAATATTATTTTTAATCACTTCAACCAGACAACAATTCAATCAGCCATTTATTTCATACAAAACAGTACATGAATATACATCATGTCAACATAACAATAAAACATGTAACAATACTACACTGTACTAGATTACAAGAGTGTGTAAACTACAAGTACCCATTTCATGCAAAGTACAAAGGATTTGTACTCTTACCTATTTCCAGTACTTTGAACAAAGTTGTTCGTGGATGCAGATATCCTGCATAAAAACAGCTTGCACTAATACTTTTTTTATAATCTGATTATTACAACAATCAATGCTTGGATAGCAAGCATAAGACTAACACTACATTTCATCTAGGTAGGCTGTACAAAATGCTAAATGCAATGTAACACCAAACTTAATATAAATCATAGAACATTATTCGAGACCTTACTCTGTTATAGAGTACATCATTGTCAGTGCCACATCATTGAATATAAGAAACAACTAACAATCTTTGATTGTTCCCTTAGTTTATGGAACAAGCATTGCAATGTCATCAGCATGAGATGACTAACAAAATCCACTCATGGCAGCTCAGCATCTGCTTTTCTTTCGAAATTACACATCATAACAATATGATATGCTATGCAAATTTATAATAGAATGTTTAGTAAATACAATATGTTTATTATGAACTTAACATAAATAGATTTAACTGATATATGTTAAAATTCTGCCTGTGAAATTGTCAATTGATTGTCACTTGTCGGTAGGTATGTTTCCAGTTCTCTGCTGCCTTGCCCATATAAGATCATGTATATGAAAGGTTGCTCTCTCACAGCAAGTGTACCCACAATCGTATTCAATGCGATGATACTGGGATCTCTACATGCTACATACACACTGTGAGAACGGTCTTCAAACAAGAGTTGAAGACAATGTGTTTCCTCATCCCAAAGTTCATCTGCTGCAGCGATACTCTAATATAAAATGAAAAATATATCATCTACTAAAATTATTACTGTGTTCACATGTGTTATTTTTACAAATGAAAACATTCAAATATAAAATATGCATAGATAATTTGTTATTTAAAACCAGTGACTGGCTAAGAACTAAGGTTTTAAAGATGAGTCATGCTGATTAATACAATGTTGTATTCATGACACTTGAGAAACCAACATTACTGCCACCTTACAGTAACATTCTAGAAAATACCTCAAAAGCAGAGGTAATTCCACAAAATGGGCATAACTGCACATTGTTGAGATAATATCATAATTAGGTGATGCAACTAAAACGTACAAACACTACTTTAAAAAAATTAACTAGAGAACAAATTGTCAGTGCAAGTGTTGTTTTGAATTTGAGGCTGTGTGTAGTGTGTGTATAACAGACAAGGAACAATTAAATAAAAAGAGTTAGTTACATTACCATGAATTAAGATATTTCCCAATAAAAATATATTAACCTCACACCAATTCATGAAATGTAAACTTCAATTTAATTAAAGTTACAGTTACATTTATGTTGGTAACATTGCTGATTAGATGCAAGTGGACTGTTATTTTTTATTTTATAAGTCTATGTATTTGAGTTGATGGAAGGCACCATTCAAAGCACTTTACTTGTCGTTGTTTACACATTTAATAACATCAATTGCTATAAAAATAACTAACACAATTCATGCTAAGTTTACCCAAGTCCCAATTTGCCCAATGTGCTTTTCTGTCTAATTTGGGGTTTCTCAGTTTGTCTTCTGACCAATTAAGACCTACATTACCTGCCTACTCATGGTTTAACCCACTTGGCCTACTCGTTACTGGCACATCAAAGGAATTGTTTCCTTTTTGTGAGCACAATGTTCACTATTTTTACCAGATATTCCCCAAATTCCCAATTGGACAAATCTCACATTTTAGCTTCCTACTTCCTAGTAGTTTCTCAGATTAAAAATTTGGTGACCTTCTAGTACAGCGGTTAACTGCTTGAAGGCATGGGTTGCCAACCAAGTCCCGTAACCGGAATTCGGGTTAATAACAAAACAGGTTAAGAAAGTTAAAAAGTAAGTGCATGTTCTTATATAGCGCGGTATCTAGTCATTAGGACTGCTGAAAGTGCTTTACACTTCATCCCCTGGCAGACCTGTTCGTTAGAATGCCATCTCAACTTCTCTGGGAAGCAGTCAGCCATGCTGCAATTAATGCGTGACGACTATTTATACACAAATATCCACTGGATTTGAAGCCGGACTCTCTTGACCAAGAGTCCGAAGCTCTATAGCCACTACGCTACCGCGGTCTCATATATAACTGGTTTTGTACACAAATTACTGGCATTATCATTTTGGTAAATGTTTGAGGTCCAACAACTCAGTAACGAATACTTCCTGAAATGTTGTTTTGCTCTCCCTCATGAGTACCAGTTGTGTACATGAGTACCTGGGGGACACAGGAGCGAAGGAGACGGGAGGGAAGGAGACGAGAGTGAAAGCGATGGGGTGAGGGAGACAGGAGGGAAGGTGTCAAGAGGGAAGGTGACAGGAGCGCAATTTAGCCAGGAAACGGGAGGGAAAGGTGACCGGTTGATGGGTGAGAGAGAGAATGATAACAGTCTGCCAGGTGATAAGGCTGCAGGACAGAATGTGATGGAAGGGATCCAATGGAAGAGCTACCAGTTCCAGATGCTAAATTTCAGGAGGGTAAATATGACTATTTAGAGCCGTTAATCGTAACTCCAGAAATAGTAGCTAAGAAAATAAAGGAAATGAAGGAAAATAAATCACTGGAAGTGGATGGAATTCTTCCAAAACTCAGTACACCACTTGCAAGAGTGTTTAACTTGTCATTAAAAGAGGGAGTTGTTCCATTTGAATGGAAAGAAGCAAACATCATCATGGATTATTTAAACAGGATTTAAGAAATAAGTCAGATAATTACAGGCCAGTGAGTTTAAAGTCAGTAATTTGTAAATTATTAGAAAGGTTAATTAAAGACCATATGGTGGACTTCCTTGTTAGGCATAAATTATTAAATTAATCTCAACATGGATTCCTAAAAGCGAAATCATGCTTAACAAATATGTTTTTTTTTTGAAGAAATCACCAAGTGGATATACGAGGGATAGTCATTAGATATTATCTACTTAGATTTTCAGAAAGCTTTTGATAAAGTACCACATAAAAATACTACATAAATTAAAAGCCCATGGTATCGGGGATGTCATAATTGACTGGATAGAACAATGGCTGACTGACAGAAGACAACATGTTGTAGTAGATGGAGAAGTTTCCTGAAATAACTTTTGAGTAGGGTACCACAAGGATCAGGATTAGGACCTTTATTATTCTTTATTATATCAATGAATTAGATGACAATATAACAAGTAATGTATTGAAATTTGGGGATGACACAAGTGTTTAGAAAGGTTAACACTGATGGTGTTAAACAACATTTACAAAACTATCCAGACAGAATAGTGAAATGGTCTGAGAAATGGCAGATGTTAAATTTTTGGAAGTGTAAATGGCTACATACAGGACATGGGAAATTGGATGTAAAGTATAAAATGGGAGATACTGTTCTGGGTACTACTATAAAAGAAAAGGAATTACAATAAGCGCTGATATGAAAGTTTCAGAGTTGTGTGGTATTGCAGCTTCAAAGGGTCATACAATTCTTGGGTTGATTAGGAGAAACATAACATACAAAAAAAGGTAATTTTACCTATGTATAAAGCAGTAGTTAGACCTTATTTATAATACTGTACCCAATCGTGGAGACCATATCATAAGAAGGATATAGATACGCTTGAACACATACAGAGGAGAGCAACTAAAATTATTCCAGGACTGAGAGATCTTAGCTATGAAGAACGCTTGAAAGAATGTAGTTTAACAACTATAGAGACAAGGAGGTTAAGAGGAGATCAGTCATTGAATGAGTATGAAATATTGATAGAAATATGTTTTTCTCACTCAAGACAAATAGCAGGACTAGATGACATGAGGTAAAATTAGTAAAGGATCAGTGTAGATTGGATATCAGGAAGTACTCTTTCATACAAAGGACAATAAATTAATGGAACAAATTGTCTACGGATTGTAGAACTGCTAGCCGCATGAATATGTTTAAAAACAGGATTGACACATCTCTCAGGAGGGCGGGTTATACGTAAATGAATATTGTTGGACTCTCGATAAGCCAATAGCTTCCTTGTCCACTTGCCATCTGGGTCTTTGGCTTGGATGGCTAATATTGTTAAATCTTGATAAATAATAGATAGAATATCAACGTATGGGTACATTGACTTTATTTATAATTAAATCAGATAGTTGTGCATCCAGAGCCTGGAATATTTGTAAAATCACAGTTGCTATTTTGCAAGGTACCCTGTATAAGGGCTACAAATGAACACTTATGTACATGGTAACTCCAGAACAATTTATGATTCATCAGTGTGTATAAATAATATAATTTGAATTTTGGATGGTAAATACTGTAGTTATAATTAATCAAAAGTGAAACACCAGTTGCGCGGCTGATTTTTATATTTATACGCAATTCATCAAATATGTTGGAACCTGAATTACTCCATTTTATAGCTTAGGATGTCTAGTTTCTTGTACAGAAATGTTGTTTTCACCAGAATATTTCTTTAAAACAAAAATATGTTTCACATATGGTATCTCGCGAAATGGCAAATGTGATTTTACAAACTTTCCCAGACTTCAGACGCAAAACGATCTGACACATTAAAATGAAGGCACATGGGGTATTCTGTCTATATGAGAGTAAACATTCGCATTTTCAAGGCTCTAGCCCTACTTAGTTATCGCACCTCAAACTTTCCTAAAATTACATTAACGGATATCTAAGGTCATAAATTATTGTTTTCTCAGAAGCTACTAAGAATAGGAAGCTAACATGTGACATTTGGTGAATATCTTGTATAAATATTGAAGAGATCTGAAGACAAAGAGTGTGGACTATCCAGTGATGTGATGTAAAAATCCATTGTTGACAAAAAGGTCATCACAAAGATGACAGTTATGACACTATATATTAATAGTATTGAGACCTCACCAGTTTGAAGAATCATGAATTATATCAACGCTGAGCACGTGAATGGTTCATGGGTGTTAAAATCGTGCACCATTGAAGAATAAAGTTCAACATCACAGACTTCCAAATGGATAATTACAGTTTTCACACATAAACTACAAATCACTACCTTTAAAGTGAGACCAGTTTCATTTAATATGCCAACATCTCCAAAACTACTAGGAACAGAAAGCTAACATTTAATTTTTTCAATTTGGGTATTTGGGGAATATCTGATAAAAATCCTGAAGAGATCTGAACTTCTGAAAATACAATGTGTGGACCATCTAGTGATTTGATGTGGAATTACCTATTATTGGATATTACAGTTCATCATGCATGAAGAAATGTTCTATTATAGATGAAAGTTAGTACACATAACCAATATATCAATAGTACTGAAATTACAGTTGTTTCAAGAATCAGGAATCATACTAACATTATGGTGTAGCACTTGGTTATGTGCTCGTGAATACCTCGTGAGTGCTAAAATCATGTATCACTGAAGAATTAAGTTCACCAGGAATTCTGAATGGATCATGACATTTGGCACACGAATTACATACCATTATCCTTAAAATATGACTGGTTTCATGATTTTTTAAATGTTGCCACACTGGGTTTACTCCATTGAAAATGTCCCCTAAATATTTTCTTCTGAATTCACAAGGGTGTTGCTCCATAATTAACACTTACCAACGAATCAATGATGCACTCAATTTCACGTTTTAAAATATTCAGCATTCTATTGCTGTATTATTATTCAGTGTGTTATTCCAGTCTATCTTTGCTAAATAATTCTTCGTATCTTTATCTACCTTTGTGGAAGTTTCTCCTCTACTGCTTTTTATTGTTCGTTTCTTATTTTACTTTGATGTCACATGTCCTTATATTTATCTTAACATTTTCGATTAATTCATTTAGTAAGGACAAAGTTATATA
Organism: Lamellibrachia columna; assembly: GCA_963662155.1. NCBI lineage: Eukaryota > Metazoa > Annelida > Polychaeta > Sabellida > Siboglinidae > Lamellibrachia > Lamellibrachia columna. The sequence continues at coordinate 4,575,247 of OY759275.1, forward strand.
TAATACTTACTCTACCATGTTTGGTTCTAGCACATGCTGAGAAAGGAAACAATGTTGTATTAAAAATAGGAATGTTTGATCCCCAACCCTTGTACTCTACATATTTCTATTGTATAATATGTGGTTAATCTTGATTAAACATACTTCAAACCAATTGATGTGATCGATCATTTTAAGAGTGACCTGTTTATAGCATGTTGAGGGTTTCCACTGATTCAGGTGTTAAATGAAAATCATCACATGTGTTTGATTAACTGATGAGGTTTCCGTGTCATCATCCTCTTGTGATCCATCTGGTATTTCAATGTTATCACACTTCTGTGAAAAAAGTTTTTGAATATGCATTAATATCGGAAAGAATGTCATTTCAGTAATGCAAACATATAAAAGGATATTCTGTAGGATTGACATTATTATTTTAAATGACAATATATGTGATATACATAAATCATTTTGTTTTTGGTTGAAATTACGTGAAATTAATATATTTCAATGGTTTGTATATATTTTTTAAATTAACTCTTAATAGCGTATCTGATCACGAACATATCAGGACTCATTTGCTGCACAGCTTTGCCAGCAGTTTTTTGCTTTAAACAAGAGAAGATCTAGGAAACTCTTGCACTATACTACCGGTATACAATATTGAGTATTCAGTGCCAGTGGTTGATGGATAAAGAACTTAACGTATGACAATGTGCACAATTCTTATTAAAAAAAAAATACAAATGTTAGAAATTGCACTATACTATACACTACCAAGTTTTCAATGCCAGTGATTGATGGATAAAGAACGTAATGTATGACAATGTGCACAATTCTTATTATCAAATAGTACAAATGTTAGAAATTTTCAAACGTGTAGTGGTATGTTCAATTGGAAGCGTTATACTACCTCGCCAATAGAACATGGATTAAACTAAATAAAAAAAATTATTCATAGCTTTGAGTTTTATATTCTTATATAATGATTTTGCAAATTAGTTATCATACCATGTTATACTAAGTATATATTTGAGATGAGTATCATTATACAGACCTTCTTTTTTGTTAAGTAAATATCATATCTGCCACAGTATTTATGTGTCATATTTGTTACACTAGTTAATAACATGACAAGATACCTTTACGTTTTGTTTGTTTTCTGATGAAAAACTGAAAAATTAATAATGTGAATTAAAACAACAAATTTATTTTATTATTTATTATATTAAACGAGTTTCCAGGTTTTCCTGTAAAGATATGATACCTATCAGAATACTTGCTAAAACGGCATTGGTTGTAATAGCTGTTATAACTAAGAGTTATTATGTGTAGTATGTTTGCTAAAAAGCATTTACAATAAGTTGAGTGTGCAGACACAATAAAAATGTGTATATGTGATAAGGCGGCAACAAATTATCAACCATCACCAAAACACAATGTGATTAAATTGACAAAATAAGTCTTCAGCATGTTTAAAACAAGATTTGCATCCATAAGGTTGCTTCTATTAATGTAGTTTGACTACCATATAATATACATGTAAATAAATATATATATATTGTTATATAATTTAGCTGTAACTTATTTTGCATGATATTCAAAGTGAACACTATTTTGGACAATGCATTATATTTTAACCATATCTTATGATTGAAACACACATTTAAGTAAATTCAGTTTATTTTTAAATATGATTACTAAAATTGTATATTGGGTCATATCATATATAAAATCATATATAACATAAATTATGTGATTTTTAATTACACAGTAAGAAATCAATTACAGTTACGTCATCATGTCAGAAACTGAGTCGACTACATTTGTAAATACTTGAAATAGATCAATTATAATAATGGCATTATCTCAGACCCAGAATAAACTACATGTTGTAGTTATACTGGTCTGTGTAGTTTTTGACCTACTTAATAGAATATGCCGTTAAAAAAAATCTGAAGAAACATTTTGTGTAAGAGATCGATATACCAAATCAGCAAAAGCTACTTCATTTATTCAATGCAAACAAAGTATTAAAACATTTGTTTTGAGATGAAAAACATACGAATATTGAACGTCTCAACCATGTCGCGCGAGTCGAGGAAACCGTCGGAAATCGACCTATATTTATAGCAAGCCGTAAAAGACAATCGTTTTTAATTTTACTACTTTGTTCAAATGATGTCAACTTTTTATAAAAACCAGGCTTGACATAGCGCTTTATAAAACACATACACATATATTTGTATTGAATATATAACGTTAATGTAGTAATTTTGTTCTCGTATATTTACACATTTTAATTATTCCTACTGTTATGACAAGACTAGCTTGCCATACATCTACCACAAAAAGGACTATTATTGTCACGTGGCCAAAAACGAGATATGTGTCAGCAGATGCTCAAGAATAATATCTGGTAAGCATGCAAAGTCGGTTTTTTATCAAGGCATGTATATTATAAACGTGTTCCATGTTATATTATATATAAAAATATATTTTCCTCAGACAACACTCTGTATCGTTATTGTCGTAAACAGGCGCTGTGACGTCTCTAACGCGATATCAAGCGAGATTTCAATGGATCGAAAACTGGCGTGGGTCGAAAACTGCACCGGTAACTATACGCGAAAAATTTGACACTTAAAAAATATACAAGGCTCTGGAAAAATACATGCTCAAAATCACATAAAATTTAATTTAGTTTGGAAATAATTACACATGCTATTTCATTTTCGGCTAAACTGTTTCCACTATCAATGATAATGGTAAACTCAAACGTATTAGCATGTATTAGTGTATATATATATATATATATATATATATATATATATATATATATATATTAGTCTACATACCACATTACCTGTACATTCAATGCCAAAAATCGCCATATTGCCTTTACATCTATACTGCCTGTACATATACGTGTACAGGCAGGGTTACAATTTAGCATGAAATTAGTGGGGGACAGCAGGGCTCCAAAATCTAGGGGCCCTTCACCAAAAAGGGAGGCCAAGAAATAGCCATAACAAACAACTTCTTCAGACGTGCAGCATTTGTTGTATCAATGCTTAGCAGTGCGTATATATGTATGTATGTATGTATGTATGTATGTATGTATGTATGTATGTATGTATGTATGTATGTATGCATGCATGTATATATGTTTGTATGTATATATATATATATATATATATATATATATATATATATATATATATATATATATATATATATATATATATATATATATATATATATATATATATATTAGCCTAGGTGTCGTATGAAACTGGAACGTCCAAAACTAGAATGATATTATAATTCCTTCCTAAAAAGGTCTGTCATTCTTCTTAAAAGTATAAGCTATATGCAGACATGCTGTTTGGGGTTGAATCCTTATAAATAATATAACATTAATAAATAACACCCTTGTGTATTTGCATCTATGTTTAATGTAGTGCAACAACTTACACGCATCTTCAGCAATGAATAAACGAGTATAAAACACAGTACCGTGTGGGTAGATAATAAACTGTAGTCAAATGCTCGAGAAATTATACAGGTTCAGTTCTCCTACAGTCCACTAGGGGCACACTCCACTATGCCCCCCAAGTCCTCGAGCCCGAGGGCTGACAATGGAAGTGTGACCCTCTACATTTCCTCCACTAGTCTTCTTGGAGGTTGCCGGGTGCGACCGCCAAGTCGCCGAACAGCGGGAGACGGAACAGGGGTCGGTGGCGGAACCTTAGCGGCCGGTGGCGGAACCTGGGCGGCTGGTGTGGGTGGGTGTGCGGTCAGCTGGAGCATCTCACGACTAGCACGAGGAGGCTGCCCGGCACCGGACTCGGGCCTGGCCGGGGTCGCCGGCACGAGTGTAGTCGGCCTGGGTAGGGGCGACACTGGGTCGGCGGGTTTGGTTGGTGTCTCGGGTAGCATGGGCTACGGTGGTATGGTCGTGGCGTGGGGAATGACCGATAGTGAGTTGATCAACGGCGATATGCGGCGTGTACTGGTGTAGGTGCTTCCTGTTGCGGAGCGTGACACGCCCCGACCCGTCCACTCGTATGACGTATTGGTCGTACTGTCGTACCTCAACCACGATTCCGGTGCGATCCCACTTGGTTGGATGCGGGCCAACCAGGTTCTGTAGCCTTACGCAATTGCCGATAATGAGTGGAGGTAGGACCCGTGTGTGCTCCGAAAGTCGCTCATGTGCCCTCATGTGTCGGATACGTAGTGCGTCCTCTCTTGCTTGCAGTTTCTCGCGCCATGTCCAATGGGGTAGGTATTGTCCAGGCGGCACTGGAATGAAGTCCCGCATGCATGATTTCGGCAGGACTGACCTTCGACATCGTATCTGGCGTGTTTCTGTAGGCTAACATGGCCCGTTGGAATGCGTCGGTGTTCAGGGAACCGCCTGGGCCCGTGCTGGCAACCAGCATCCGCTTGACCGTTTTCACTCCGACTTCTGCCTTGCAGTTGTTGTGTGGGTTTGCTACGCTGCTGATGCGGTGACTTATAACCCAGTTCTTGAGGAATGTCTTTGTAGCGCCTGCCTTGAAATCAGGTCACCCATCCGATGTGAGCTCCTCGGCGATGCCGAAGGTCACGAATACTCGTCGGAGCGCGGCAATGGGGCCTTTGGAGCCCTCTGCGTTCCCTTCTACGATAGGCCAATTGGAGTATCTGTGTACGGCGACGAGGTAGTGATGACCGTCGTGGCTGAAGTAGTCAGCGCATATCGCCTGGAAGGGGTAGACTGGTCGTGTTGGTGGTGTAGGTGGCGGGTTTGGTTGTATCGGGGCCATGCGGTTGTACGCTGTACAGTGTGCACATGTCTCTTCAATTGCCGAAGTCATACCTGGCCAGAAGAATGAACCCTCTGCTTGCGACACCATCATCGAAACACCCTGGTGAGCCGAGTGGAGTGCCTGCAAGACACTTGCTCGGAGAGTGGGTGGTATGACGATTCTGTCATTGTAAAAGATGACGCCGTCATACTCAGTTATCTTCTCCCGGTACTGGTAGTACTTGCGGGTGGCACTGGGCATGGCTGATGGCGTGTCAGGAAAGCCGTTGTGGATGGCATCCACTAGAGCAGACATGTCGGGGTCGCTCGCCGTGGCTCTGCGCACATCAACCCATGTGACCGACTTGATGAGTGCCGTGGCCGTGGACGCGCAAGTCTGTGAGCAGCGAGGTGGCGCCGGGTCGTCGCGGGATCGGAGTGCTGCGAGGGCTGCCGCGGCCACATCATTGGGCACGCCGGGAGCCTCGGCAACGCCCACCGGGTGTCGTAATAGGGCGTCTGCGACGGTGTTGTGGACGCCGGGGATGTGGAGCCCGCGAAATCGATACCGCAGTGACTTCTCCTTAATGTTCCGCAAGCGGTTGTTTGGGATGTCGTCGAGGGCGCGGTCACCCAGCACCTTGAGTAGTGGCTTGTGGTCTACTGCTACCATGAGGTCCGAACATCCCAGGGTGAAATGTCGAACCTTGTCAAGGGCGTCTACAACTGCCAGTGCCTCGCCCTCGATGGGGGCATAACGTGACTCAGCGCCGTGTGTGAAACGGCTGCCATCAGCACTACTTTCCAGCCCGACTTGCAGCAGAACGGTCGGACACCAGCGCAGTCACAGTGTTTCTGGACTAGCCAATACCCGAGCCCTTCCTTAGACCAGTCAGTGACAAGACATGTCGGGCGTGACTGGTCGAAGATCTCGACCCCATGCCTGATCTGGTCGATGATCACGATGTTCGACTGCTTGAACAGGTGATCCAAATGTTCTGTCCATGCGAACGGCTGATCTGGCTTTAGGAGGTCGCGGAATGGTTGCATGTGGTCCGCCACGGCGAAGGCATAAGCCACCTGGTTGACGAGGCCAAACCAGCTTCTGATGTCTGTGACATTCCTCGGTATCGGGAAGTCCTTTATCGCCTGCAATACCTTCGAGCAAGGTTTCACTGACGTGGGTGATATCTCAAAGCCTGCAAACTCGATGGTGTCTTTGGCGAATACAAACTTGTCTGGATTCTGCGTGATACCAGTCACTGCCACGTGTCCAGTCACTGCACTGCCTGCCAAAAGGCTTGCTCGATGTTGTCCGCCCACAGTAGGGTATCTTCGATGCATTTTGTCTTGTTGGGTATGTGGGCGACGATCTCATCGAACCGCCGTGTGAAGCCATCGCCAGACGCCACGTATCCTTGGGGTGCAGAGCGATATCGATAGCGGCCCCAAGGCGTTATGAACGTCGTGAGTTGCCGGTCGTCGGGGTGGAGTGGGACAGCGTGGTAGCCGTTCCAGGCGTCACACACAGTTGTCTTTGTACCATGAGGCACCGATCTCGCTTGGTGAAAGGGTCTCTGGGTGTGGTGGGTCTCCATGGTGGCACTAGCGTTGAGGGCCTGGAGATCCGTCGAGGCTTCCCGTTCTTCTTTGCGCCAATAACCGTGCGATGATACCAGGTGACAGGGGTGCCAGTTGGCACCTCCTCGATGACGCCCATACTGCAGTCTTGGTCGAGGCCGGCTTTCACGTCGCTTCGCCAGTGAATTGGGACATCGATCGGTGTGTGGCTTGCGAGAGGCATGGCGTCTGGGTCAACCATTAGTCGGAGTGGCGGGCCCTCCATCGGTCGGAGAGGTTGGTGGTGACACGTGTTAAATTTGTTAGCCTTATAGTGCGACAGCAACCACTGCTCCAGTTTGCTGCTGTTGTCCTCAATGGCTGGATAGGGCAGCCCTTGCGGAGGCAGTGGTGGAGGTTGACGGCGGGGGCACTCACAGGCCGCGGTCATCGACGACTCTGAGGCGGCGTTGCACGTGCTCACCTCCGCTAAGGGTTGTTGGCTTTGGCCGACGCCAGGGAAGTTACGCGGCACAATGCCTAACGCCACACACGCTCCTCGAGACAAGAAGAAGTCGCTCGTGTCTCGACATATGCAGACAATTTGGCGTGTTTCTGTGCCACTTGGAGAAGCGGAATCTGATAGTCGCAAGGCGATCGCCCCAATTATGTCCAGATTGTTTCCGTTGGCAGCTGACATCTGCATACGTGTTTTGCTCAGGTATCGCTCGGTGAGTCCAAGCTTGGAGAGTAGATTCGTTCCAGCCAGCGGAGGCGTGCGGAGGACGAGAGCGCGAGTGTCGCATAGGTAGTGAGTGGTGTACAACGACAGTGTAAGTTGTGGGGCCGAGGGTTTCTTCACCCACGTGTCTTGAGTAGCGTTGTAAACGCAGTGTTCGAGTTCGAAGTCCCCGAGGTTGCAGACGATCTCATTGTCGACAGGCGGCGCGTTCTCCACGCTGCATAGTGATTGGAAGAGAGTTGTAGCGGTTTCCATCTGTGGTGACCGGCGCGGGCGGCGTTGCACATGGTGTGTGACGGCCGTTGACTTTTTCCTGTATACAGTCCCAAGGTGACCTTGCTTGCCGCATTTGGTGCAGGTTTGGCCGTATGCCGGGCAGTTATCAGAGCGCTCGTCCCTGCTGCTACCATGGCCGATCTGACCGCAGTGTGTGCACAGCGGAGTAGGCAGGGGTGGGGGTGGGGCATGTTGCTTGAAAACCGCTGTCTCCGGAAGGAGCTGATAGGGGCAGCCGCCTCTGACCCTTCGCTCAGCTGCTGGAGGGAAATCTTTCCCGATTCCTTGCCCTCGACAAACGCCTCGACCTCTTCGAGAGGTGTACTCAGTCCCTTCTCGATCAGACAATCCAGTTTGATGTCATGATCAGCGCAGCCCAGGATGACCTGGTCCCACACCACAATGTCGCTGTAATCTGCCCCCAACGCATGCGCCGTGGTTCGGGCAGCTCGGGCACTGACACTTGATGACGAACTGGCAAACTTGCGCTTGCCCCTTGAGTCGAGCGCTGTAGACGCAGACAGGTTCGTCTCGGTCCTGCCGCATCTTTGACAGAACGTCTCGGGCTACCATTGCATTCTCGGCGCGCACCGCCAATTTCTTAATGTTGGCCAGTAGATCTCGTTCGCTGCAGGAGGCCAGCGCATCACGGTGGACCCGCACGAGGTTCTTCCGTAGTCCCTCGGGATTGTAGCAATCTAGGAGCTGGTAAGCGAGGTCGGAACCGGCGACTCGCGTAGCATCTTTATATTCACGCCAGCATTGCTCGAAATACAGCCAATCTTCCAGAGAGATCCCCTCATCGACAGTCGGGCGCCTAATTTTTTCCACCCTGGCCGTGGCACCGGCAGCGCGGCTGGGCGCGGACGTGTCGACATGCTGGCTCTGCGCGTGGATGGTGAGGAGTGTGGCTGCGAGCGCGGCGTCGGTGACATTCGGGCGGTATTCGCATCTGTCGACAGAGCACTTTACAGCTGCCGTGGGCGTAGCCGGATCCATGTTCACAACGGCAGATTATGCACCATGTGCGACCACCGTATTTGCGTAAGCGGGCGTGAGCGATAATAGGCCGGACTGTCGACGAGTGCTTAATACAATGCTGCAGATTGTCCGTTTATTCATAAATAACACCCTTGTGTATTTGCATCGATGTTTAATGTAGTGCAACAACTTACACGCATCTTCAACAATGAATAAACGAGTATAAAGCACATTACCGTATGGGTAGATAATAAACTGTAGCGTTGTCAAATGCTCAAGAAATGATACCGGTTCAGTTCTCCTACAGTCCGCTAGGGGCACACTCCACTAATTAACATTTCGATCTTGTGCCGACCTCTCAGACTACAAAATATACATCAGGCATTATCCGCTAGGTGTCGCCAGTTACATCTGCATAGCGTTTTTTCGTAAATGTTTTGGAAAATTATTTTACCTTTAAAACGTTTTGATTTAGTTTTGTTGTCTTCTTCTGCTGTCTGCCTTTTCAAAATGTTGTCCCCGCCAGTTATATACTTGAGAATACTGGCCATTATGATCGAAGAATTCAAATACGCTTTCCCGCAATTTTCAAAAACTTCCAGATGTTCGTTCGTGTTGGCTAAGGTGGAGAAATGAAGTAGTATAGGTCGGTAGCGGTAGTGCCTCGTAAAATATGAAATTGCATATGTTTTGTGCCTTTGAGATGCAACGATATCGTCGTATTTATAACGCAAAATTCTGGGAGCCAGCCGGGCTCCAACAGTTGGAATTTTTGGGGACCCGACAGTAAATCTAGGGGCCAGCGGGCCCCCGGGCCCCCGCTAAATTCGAACCCTGACAGTCAATATTTTAACCTTCCACACACATTCCCCTAGTGGAAATATTGACGTTTTTCTTAGTCACATACATTTAATGGGTGCTATTTTGCGGAATTTTGCAACTAATTATGCATTGTAGCCTCTATTTTCATATTTACACGTACGGCAGATTTGTGTGCTGATACTTTTTGTGTTCGATATTGCCTGTACATATCACTGATCTATATATAACTGGATGGCGCACGCCGTATTCATTTGTATGGCGCCAGGTGACGCCTGCGGAAGTCCAAAACCGCCATCTTGGATAGATCATCTAAAGTTTAGAAGAAACTGTGCATCAGGTTTCCACATTGATGTCGTTGCACAGCTTTTACCAAGAGAAGACATGTCCAAAAACCTAATGTATAATATACATGCCGAGTCAGAAAGATAGGGAGAGTATGAAAGAGTGAGCGAGACAGGGACAGACCGAGACACATTTGACTTATATATGTGGATTAATGGCAGAACTTCAGTGAGAAAGATGGAGAGTATGAAAGAGAGCGATACAGGGACAGGCAGAGACACATTTGACTTATATACGTGGATTAATGGCAGTTTAGCTGTAAGTAATTTGGTAAGTAATAGGCCTATTTAACTTTTGGTGGATGGAAATGGTCAAATTGTTAACTTTAATACTAAGTGGCTTAGTGTTTACTTATTTTGACAGTCATAATTTCATGGAAGATAATGTTCAAAAGTCCATACTGGTGTTCATGCAGGTATATTGTGTAAATGTTCATAAATCTATGCAAGCACAGTGTAACAATGTTCGTAAGGTCCTACATATATATATATATATATATATATATATATATATATATATATATATATATATATATATATATATATATATATATATATATATATATATATATATATATATATATATATATATATATATATATATATATATATATAGAATAGCAATTATTGCAGGTACAGCAATATTTGTAATTCCACAGCAGTGCAGCAATGTTTATATCGTCCTGCAGATACAGCAACATAGCAATGTTTGTAATTCCACAGCAGTGCAGCATTTTTTGTAAAGTCCTGCAGATACAGAAACACAGCAATGTTTGTAATTCCACAGCAGTGCAGCAATGTTTGTAAGGTCCAGCAGGCACAGCAACACAGCAATGTTTGTAGTTTCACAGCAACACAGCAATGTTTCTATTTCCAGCACACTTGCTGTTGCATACGATACAAGAAACTGTGCCCAACTAGTAACAATGTGAGCCTATTAGTACTAGTGCTGTCTCGGTAAGTAGCCATTCTGAAAATATAATGCATAACAGTACATGTTTTAATATTCCCTGAGGGAGAAGGTAGTGAGGGTGAGTGTGCATGCATGCGCGTGTGTGATGGGGAGGGAGACAACAAGAGAGATAGGGAGATAGAGAACTAAATTCAACTTTAGAACAACAAAAGTGTAACGTAAGGAAGACAATTGCATAAGTTCACTCTCAGAAAATCTAATACAATTATTTGATATATAATGATAGCAGTTTATTCAAAACAAAATAAACACAACATTTTGATAATACTTTCGTTATTCTGATAGCTAGATATATTAGATCAGGTGAAAAAACCTGTTTTTCCTTGTACTTGGATCTACAGTACAGGAATAAATGTCTTGCTATGGGTAGAATTTTTGTGCAGTGCCAGTGGCGTCTTTTATGTAATAAAACGTCTTTTCGTTGTTCTGTAATAGTAAGTATATCACCAAAAATTACTAACAATTTGTTTGCATTCAATCGATGAAGTAAGTTTTACTCATCTATAATATATAGATCATTTCATTGTAAAAATGTTCCTATATTCGTCAAAAAAGGCATATCCTCGTGGCAGTGCACTCATTGACATTTTCGGGGACTTCGAAATGACGGCGCAAATCACTCAACTTTACAACATTACGCAATATTTAGAATATACAAAATGGAACTTCTTGAGTATTGTTAGATACTGAAGACGATGTTCTGATCATTGAGCCTTGAAGTTGATGAATCGGTAAGCTTGCATATATTTTATATTATAGCCAATATTCCCAATAACCCGACATAGGCTGGCCGCTGTCGACTTTAAAATATTAATAATTAAATAGGAACGTTCACTTTGTGACGCTAAACATAATATTATTAATCACTAACCTCAAAAAGTATTTTATGAATCACAAAATACAAAAGTATACTTGTGTACAGGCAGCAATTTATTATCAAAGTTGATCGTTTTAACACTGCGATTGCCTACCGATTGACAGCACTGATCTATCCAATATGGCGGCACGGTGGGGTCAAATTTACAGGCCGACGCGCCATCCAGTTATATATAGATCAGTGGTACATATGCGTTGGGCAATATTGTGTTATACTAGCGTAAATTGTGTGTGTACTTGATGTTATATTGCATGGTTTGCAAACTACAACCTTCATTGACATGTTGCCCGAATAAAACTGAGAATTTGACGTATTTTGTTTTTTGGTTAAAATTTACCTCATCAAGACAAGTGTTCGAGTTTTTTCAAAGCGAATTATGCGAATGCGTCGGTTCGTCGGAATATAGGTCACGCGTCATATTTTCCGGTCTTGGCGTTTTCGTTTGTTTCGCGAATTCGTTAGCAGAAATGTCGTACGGACAATGATTGGTAAGTTTCTGATCTTATGAACAGTAGCTGTGATGATGATATATTACAATTAAACGATTACGCATATATTTAATAAAATCTAACCTAGAAATTTAACGGAAACGTTAAACGTCAGGGACCAGTGGCCGTTTGTTTAGATTTTCTTCCGCGGTTTACACAAGTCTGTTATTAATTGTGCTGATAATTCACATACTACAATGGCGAGATAGTGAACTATAACCACATGTCTTCAATTACCGAACACAATTATTTAAATGTACTAATGTCGACAACTACAGTATTCAGCAGCCTAGGTGTAATGGAAAATGTAGCCGCGATGTCATGTTTATGCTCGTTGGCGTTGCCCCATGTTAGGGTCAATTTTTATCTATTTAATATAATATGCCATTAAAAATCTTCGCACGAGATATTTATATTCAAAATCATTAACAATTATTTCACCGATTAAGTGCAACCAATTTGTTAGAAAAGTTGTTTTTGAATGAAATATTTATGATTATCGAACGACGAAAACATGGCACAAAATTGCTACACTTGGTCGAACGACTTCGCCAAAGACGCCACTCTATAACATTACTAACGCTTTCAGAAACCTCCCAGCATGTCCAGACGTTGAAAAAAGCATTTAATGTGTACATATCACTCGACCCTTGTTTACTTTCCCCGATAATTATTACTTTATGAAAATTATTTAGTTTGACCTATGTTGATGTATCATGAAGACAGTATTCACAGTAATACTGAATAGTATGTTTACACATAATTTATCTAAAGCACTTGCTTTTAACAGGCAGCGTTGATTTGTTTAAATCATTCCAATTTGTAAAATCAATAATTTTGATTACAAATTAGTCCTATTTGTTCCTTTGTACTAGGGTATCATTGCATTTTTTTCTTGATATGTATAAAATTGGACTTAATTGTCTAGATTATCTTGTAAAATTTGTTTGGTGATATGGTGACAATTTGAAGACACAGATTTTGTACAACAAGGTGTTGATAACATTTTCTATATTTACACCGTGTCAGTTCCCGGGCACCTGTAGACCTGCTCCCATTGTATCCGGAATACGATTCTAGTCGTAGTTACCCTTTGTATCCGGAATACGATTCTAGTCGTAGTTCGTCATTGCGGGGGAAATCCCGGCTATTAGCATATCGCAGTCCTATTGGAAGTTCCATATACAAATTGGCCAACATCTTGGCTTTCATTGGATGGCGATGGGGAAACCCAAATCGAAGCCGCTGATTGGTTAACTGGCGTGCCCAGTGAGCACCCCGTGCACAGTTTCCGAATTCACGAGACAAAGAAAAGATGGCGGAGAACAATGTTAGCGATGGAAGTGATTTTGAAGATGTTTATGACGACGAGAATGATACTGTTCTCGATTCAGACGGCCCAGGGGAGGCAGAAGATCCGCTCGATCGAGTGATGGGCCATGACATGCTTGTCAATGCAATGTTCGACGACGAAGACGACGATTTGTCGGATTCGAGGGCTTCGACGTGGCCTGGATCGAAAACAGCGCCAATTTTCGCCCAGTTCGTGAGCCGGCGTTCCGGCTGATTCCGGGCTCACAAATTCAGCACCCACCCGAGGCGAGAGCTATCGACTACTTCGACTTCTTCTTCGATGACGCTATGTGGGAGAGAATGATGGAAGAAAGCAACCGCTATGCCGAGCAACAACGAGCTGCCAACCCGCCGCCGCCGTCGGCCCCTCGATGGGACCCGGTCACTGTCCCGGTGCTTAAAGCGTTTGTTGGGCTGACGTTGTCGATGGGGGTTTTGCGGTTTCCTCACAGACACGATTACTGGAGGAAGATAAAGTGGCTGTATGAAACACGCTTCTCACAGGTGATGTCTTGCGATCGTTTCGACAGCATTTGGCGGTATTTCCACCTGCAAGACAACACCGTGCAGCCTGCCGAGCCGGACGCCCTGTGGAAACTACGGTGGTATATCGACCATCTTGTCAAGGTGTTCAAGGATGTCTACATATCTGACGAACATGTTACCATTGACGAGTCAATGGTGAAATTCAAGGGAAGATTGGCCTTCCGACAGTACCTGCCATCGAAGCCCACCAAGTGGGGGGTGAAAGTGTTGTCTCTCTGTGAAAGCAGCACTGGATATACCTGGAACTTCCAGGTGTACACAGGCCGTGTTGCTGTCCAGCAAGAGCATGGTCTGTCCTACCGTGTTGTGACGGAGCTGACCGAGGATCTGCAGGGCAGCTACATGAAGGTTATGATGGACAACTTCTATACGGAGGTTGAGCTGATGGAAGCACAGCGTGCTCGTGGTCTACTCGCCTGCGGGACTGTACGGGCTAACCGCAGAGGTTTGCCAGCGAATCTGCTACCACGGAACGTTAACCTGCACAGGGGAGAGTTTCGTGTTGCGCAGAAGGACGACCTGATGTGTTCTGTGTGGATGGACACAAAGGCGGTGCTGATCTTATCGAACTACCACCACCCAACAGCACGTGGCAGCGTGGAGCGATGCAACGCACAGGGAGTGCGTGCGCATGTCGTTGTGCCGAAGGCTATCAGGTCCACATGAAGGGCGTGGACTTGTGCGATCAGATGACTGGCTACCATCTGATCAACCACAGGTCAAAGAAGTGGTGGAGACGGCTCTACTTCTATCTGCAGATGGTAGCTGTGCACAATGCGTACATCGTCGCGAAAGAGTCCAATCCGGTGGAAGCAGCAGCGCAGTGGCCTCTCTTCCAGGACATTGTGGAAGATTTGTCGCTGGAACTGATTGGCGATGTCAGGTCGGCACGAGCAGCCCCCCTAGTACATGCCCCCCAGCGAGCGACAGCTCTCCACGAGGTCGTGCCGATGTACGAACGTTACAAGACATGTCGCAAACAACAATTTCAGTCGATTTTATTGGCACATTTTTCACACATTGTCATATATAGTAAGAATAAGATCACCACAAAGTTACCTATATCAGTGCTAAGCTTGTTTTATCTTCTTTACAATATTGCATCACACTTGAAAATTGGTTGAGAAATAGTGAACTTATAGTCGTTTCAACAAAAGCACTATCGTTTTCTGAGGCTGAAACAGGATTTCTTGGATTTCTTCTTCAGGAACTGGTTGCAGCTCATCTGCAGTATCTTCAGGATAAAATGGGTTAAGACCGGTTTGTATTTGCTGCACATCATACATCACCTCAGCATCTATTCCAGCTGGTTATAAATACAATCATACTGAAATTAAATGTTTATTGAAGTCTTAAACAACATTGCTGGGTATACACCTCCTCTCACAAAGGACAATAAATGAATGGAACAAATTGTCTACAGATTGTGTAACTGCTAGCAGCGTGAATATGCTTAAAAACAAGGTTGGCACATCTCAGGAGGGCGGGTCACACGTACAAGGACACTATTGGACTGTACGATAAGTCAATGGCTTCCTTGTCCACTTGCCATCCGGGCCTTTGGTTTGGATGGCAAATCTTGTTAAATTATGTTAAAAGTGATACAACACAGTGATTTACAACTACAATAAAGAAAATTGCGCCAGTGGTTTATTAAAGGAAAACATTGACTCCATGTCTGATTGTAACATTACTTTGCTACAATCATGTTTTTATTTTATTTACCGAACACATTTATATATATATATATATGTATATATATATATATATAATGTTATAATTATTAGTGGAATTACATTAATTAACAGGTAGAGATAAAGTCAATTCTTTATTTGTTCTGTGTGTCAGGTTTTGGAACAGTTGTAACGCAAGATCACCTAGAGGCAGGGAAATTGCTTGGCAAGCAAGAAGCTTTAGCTGCACAGAAGAAGTAGAAAGGAGGGTACAACACGTACCACTTCGTTGTTCAAGAGAAGGAGTTCTGGTTAGTTCATATGCATTACATTGTACTAATGATTGTATGTGATTAGTTAATGGATATCATCATGTCTTGTAAGAATTATAAATTATATTATTTATTAATTGCTCTGTTTTCAGACATATGGTTATTTAGTCCTTACTGAAGTATCTATTACTATAATATTACGTATTGGCTTAATCGAATCTAGTGTCAACGCCACTGAGCCATCACACAGGAAAGGTAGACTATATATATATATATATATATATATATATATATATATATATATATATATATATATATATATATATATACATATAATGTTATAATTATTAGTGGAATTACATTAACTAACAGGTAGAGATAAAATCAATTCTTTATTTGTTCTGTGTGTCAGGTTTTGGAACAGTTGTAACGCAAGATCACCTAGAGGCAGGGAAATTGCTTGGCAAGCAAGAAGCTTTAGCTGCACAGAAGTAGTAGAAAGGAGGGTACAACACGTACCACTTCGTTGTTCAAGAGAAGGAGTTCTGGTTAGTTCATATGCATTACATTGTACTAATGATTGTATGTGATTAGTTAATGGATATCATCATGTCTTGTAATAATTATAAATTATATTATTTATTAATTGCTCTGTTTTCAGACATATGGTTATTTAGTCCTTACTGAAGTATCTATTACTATAATATTACGTATTGGCTTAATCGAATCTAGTGTCAACGCCACTGAGCCATCACACAGGAAAGGTAGACTATATATATATATATATATATATATATATATATATATATATATATATATATATAATGTTATAATTATTAGTGGAATTACATTAACTAACAGGTAGAGATAAAATCAATTCTTTATTTGTTCTGTGTGTCAGGTTTTGGAACAGTTGTAACGCAAGATCACCTAGAGGCAGGGAAATTGCTTGGCAAGCAAGAAGCTTTAGCTGCACAGAAGTAGTAGAAAGGAGGGTACAACACGTACCACTTCGTTGTTCAAGAGAAGGAGTTCTGGTTAGTTCATATGCATTACATTGTACTAATGATTGTATGTGATTAGTTAATGGATATCATCATGTCTTGTAAGAATTATAAATTATATTATTTATTAATTGCTCTGTTTTCAGACATATGGTTATTTAGTCCTTACTGAAGTATCTATTACTATAATATTACGTATTGGCTTAATCGAATCTAGTGTCAACGCCACTGAGCCATCACACAGGAAAGGTAGACTATATATATATATATATATATATATATATATATATATATATATATATATATATATATATATAATGTTATAATTATTAGCGGAATTACATTAACTAACAGGTAGAGATAAAGTCAATTCTTTATTTGTTCTGTGTGTCAGGTTTTGGAACAGTTGTAACGCAAGATCACCTAGAGGCAGGGAAATTGCTTGGCAACCAAGAAGCTTTAGCTGCACAGAAGAAGTAGAAAGGAGGGTACAACACGTACCACTTCGTTGTTCAAGAGAAGGAGTTCTGGTTAGTTCATATGCATTACATTGTACTAATGATTGTATGTGATTAGTTAATGGATATCATCATGTCTTGTAAGAATTATAAATTATATTATTTATTAATTGCTCTGTTTTCAGACATATGGTTATTTAGTCCTTACTGAAGTATCTATTACTATAATATTACGTATTGGCTTAATCGAATCTAGTGTCAACGCCACTGAGCCATCACACAGGAAAGGTAGACTATATATATATATATATATATATATATATATATATATATATATATATATATATAATGTTATAATTATTAGTGGAATTACATTAACTAACAGGTAGAGATAAAATCAATTCTTTATTTGTTCTGTGTGTCAGGTTTTGGAACAGTTGTAACGCAAGATCACCTAGAGGCAGGGAAATTGCTTGGCAAGCAAGAAGCTTTAGCTGCACAGAAGTAGTAGAAAGGAGGGTACAACACGTACTACTTCGTTGTTCAAGAGAAGGAGTTCTGGTTAGTTCATATGCATTACATTGTACTAATGATTGTATGTGATTAGTTAATGGATATCATCATGTCTTGTAAGAATTATAAATTATATTATTTATTAATTGCTCTGTTTTCAGACATATGGTTATTTAGTCCTTACTGAAGTATCTATTACTATAATATTACGTATTGGCTTAATCGAATCTAGTGTCAACGCCACTGAGCCATCACACAGGAAAGGTAGACTGGTTCCATATGAAAAGAATGGGAATGTTGTTGTGCGGGTTGTAGTAGATAGAGGTGTACCATATCTCTGCATTTTTGCCACTAACCACATATCCACCAATGAACAGGTGGTGATTGCAGATGTTTCGTGTTAGAAGGAGGTAGGGTACATTATACATGTTGATTACTTGAGCCTTAAGCATATTTATGTGTTTGTGTGTCTGTCTACAGATAGTATATATATAGGTAAACTGTTCCCATGTGTTTGCTTAATACTAAAATGTTTGCACATGACATATGTAGGCTTTGGAGGGTCTTCGACTGCCACAAATGAGCAGCAAATGAAGCCATTCAGAGGTGATTATAATGTCTTCAGTTGACGTTTAATCTGTATATGAAGTGTCCAAATTGCACATGACATAATTCTACCAACGTATGAGCAATCATGTGTTTGCTTAATACTAAAATGTTTGCACATGACATCTATAGGCTTTGGAGGGTCTTCGACTGCCACAAATAAGCAGCAAGAGGAGCCGTTGAGAGTTGATTATAATGGCATTAATAATCATCATTATATGAAATGTCTCAATTGCACATTGACATAATTCTACCAATGTGTGAGCAATCATGTGTTTGTTTAATAATAAAATGTATGCACATGACATTTGTAGACTTTGGAGGGTCTTCGACTACCACAAATGAGCAACAAATAGAGCCGTTCAGAGATGATTATAATGGCATCAATTGACAGTTAATATGTGTATCAAGTGTTCTTATTGTACCTGACTTAGTTTTACCAATATAGGTGATTAAAATGTCTTAAATTTGGGGCCAACCATAATAAATTGTGCAAGGGTCTGCCTGTGCTACAAATAGAGACAGTTAAATAAAACAAATAGAGCATTAACTAGTAAACTGTATACTCATCTTAAATGTCAATATGTATCACATAAAACCTCATAAACACCTTGCATTGTGAAAAAAGCTGAAAGTCCACATTTGGGCAAAACCAATTTTACCCCACTACATTCCTTATGAAAATCCTGGCTGTGCGCCTGGCTAAGACTAAGCCAAATGATTTATTCACTTTAAGCTTTGTTTTTATATTCTACCCTTTAATCTGACAATAACTATTTTGTACATAATGGAATATTATGTAAGATAAGTAATATGTATAAGGAAATTTAAATACTAAAATGGCATTATAGGCATATAAAAATGCCTATAATACGACCGATCGATGATACACATTTGTTTGTGAATCTATAATGCTAAAATATATATACTTGTATACCTTGAATGACTTTTATTGTAAAATGCTTCCCACAAGTCACATTTGTTGTTTTCCCTTGCAGCTCCGGAAAGGCCACACACACGGTGGAGTGAGGAGGAGACCATGCTAAACACATCATATTTTGAAAAGAGTATGATGGAGAGTCATTACTGGTCAGTTATTGTATTTGTGTACAACAGATAAGTTTTCCTCTTATTTAGGCACAAGATATAATAATGTAAAATGAACAGAATGCAATATTTTGGGCCTATGATCTATTAAAGTTAATAAAACATAAATAATAAAGTTTCATGCTAGCGTTTTACTATTAAACACACATTTATTTCATGGACTGGTGGGAAAATATGTTTACTAACAGTTTTCATTGATATGGATGATAAGAATAATGCACCGTGAAGTTTGATGACACTTGGATGGTTCTTATGATACATCTGCTTCAAAATTGTATTGTGCTACTCTTAAAATATACATTGGAAGATTACATTGAGTGATGTTTTGATTAATTAAACAATTTTAAGGTAACGCATAAAAGAGGACAATAGGTGCAACTGATTCACTCTAACAATATTTTTTTTCTGCTCAATTGTTGCATTAACATTTCTTTCAACAGGAAAAACCGAGATAGAAGCATTCAAAAAAGAATCAAAAGATACAACACAATTGGATCATCATAAAGACAAAATTAAACAACATTAAAATACTAAAGCAGTAGAGGATAAAGAAGAGATTTGTAGTCAAACCATGATGGTATTGATGGTATGTAAACCATGGTGGTATTGATGGTATGCAAACCATGGTGGTATTGGTGGTGTACAAGCCATGATGGTATTGATGGTATGCAAGCCATATGGTATTGATGGTATGCAAGCCATGTTTGATTGTTAATGGGCCTATACGGTGTAAATATTGCCTTTCCTTTTGCTTTAAGAATGTACTATGAAACTAATGAGCCTTTTGTGTATGCCATTACACTTAGCACCAATCGAAATGAGTAATTTTAGAGCTCATACACTTATTAGGTGTTACTCTTACAAAAGTACTTGAATTGCATCAAATGCTTTGTTACACACACTGACTAATCAGCAACTAGCATTGGTTATACATGTATATATATATATAATATATATATATATATATATATATATATATATATATATATATTATATATATACATGTAATACTAACCTGATATATATATATATATATATATATGGAAGACAATTCGTAAGAACCACAGGACTGTGCCTACCAAGTTAGTGCAGAAAGGTTCAGCAATCGTTGGCAGTGCAAATAATGTGGCAATATGAGCTGCTAAACTGTCAGATCTCTGCTGGGCAAATGTATTTGATTCACGTCTTGATCCAAACTTAACAGCTGTGCTGCTGAAGGCATAGCTGGACTCCTCCTTGATGTTGTGGTAGAACAGGTGAAATCTACTGAGATGTACAGTTTTTTTCACATCACTTGTAACTGCCCACTTCCGAAGGTATTCTAGTCTGCAACGCTATGGCCAGAGGGTGCATACATTTGGTGGTGGAGAAATCATACCCGAGAACACAGGCGTGATGGCACAAACACTGATGTGATATTATCGGCTGTTAGTAGGAGCAATTTTAAGGACTCTCAGTGATGAAAGTTATTTCATGTAACTGTAGGGGCTTGCCAAATTATGCCTCAAAATTACATCACAGACTGTGTGTGCTGGACAAATTGAATAATGATGACATTGATATTGTATGTCACCAAGAAACTTGGTTCAGTAAACAAGATCTTGGATCTTTAAATACTCTGCACTCAGATTTTCATGGCACAGGGGCAACTACAGTAGATTGTAGGGATCGCCTATGCAGGGGCTATAACCCAGGAGGAGTGGCCATACTGTGGCGCACTTGCCTTGATATGCATGTTGCATGTTTAAATCTGGATATTGACTGGCTAACTGGAATAGAAATTAACTATAATAACCAGAAATGTTTTATACTATGTGTATACATGCCCTATAAGTGGCATTGAATCAGTTCTGGGATGAGAATAACTAGTTGTCTAGTGAGCTGTTATTGCCTGCCAATACCTTTACTTATTTGAGTGAGAGATGGGATTCAACCTCATGGTTGGATCATTGTGTGTCAACCAGTGACGGTCATGATGTGATCAATTTACCACATGATGCTATTATTTGTAATAATGTAAACTACACAGACGATGCACATATATATGCGATAAATGTTCTTTATGATGGTTTAATAGAACTCATGTCAAATGCTAGTGATGAACTGGTGAGTCAGCAGGGTGATAAGGCGAGACTATATAAATGTAGACCTGGCTGGAATGGCCATGCCTCAGATATCCACACTGCTAGAGAATGTTTTGTAATGTGGGTTGATGCTCATAAACCTAAAAATGGTCCTGTTTTTCAATTCATCATCATCAATCATCTAGGGCTAGGTTTAAATATGCGATGTTTGATTAAAAATCATGAGACTCAACTCAGGAAGGATTCATTAGCAAAGAAGTTGTCACAGAGTAAGCCAGAAGACTTCTGGAAAGGGATACGTCAAATTAACAATTGTAACAAACCTCTACCTAACAGTGTTGAGGGTATTTCAGGGAAGGAGGAAATTACTGAGTAATGGAGATCTCACTTTAAACAGTTATTTAATTGAATTAGTGATATAGATCTTCAACAAATGAAATATGATGTCAGCTATAAAAATTATATAGTTGTGGAAGTAAGTGAAGTTGAAAATGCTATTAAACATATGGATATAAATAAGACATGTGGTATGGACGGCATATATGCTGAACGCCTTAAACATTGTGATAAGTCCATTGTGGCTTTACTTGCAATGTGCGTAACTGGCTTGCATGGATTCTTACCTAATTCTTTGTCTATTGTGCTTATTCCAATTATCAAAGATAAATGTGGCAAGATTTACAGTAAAGAAAATGATTGACTTATTGCATTAGCAAGTATTATGTCAAAAATATATTGTTGGATAGAATGTTGGTTATGCTAGCTACTATGTCCAATCAGTTTGGCTTGAAAAACATGGGACAGACATGTGTATTTATGTCTTAAAGGAAGTTATTGATTGAGAGGCACATACGTATAAATGGGTCAATGTTTATGTGTTTTCTAAATGCTTCTAAGGTTTTTGATAGAGCGAAACACTTTATATTATTTCAGAAGTTGATTGACAGGGGTGTGCCTGGATAATTTGCTAGACTGCTTATATATTGGTATTCAAATCAGACTGTGTATAAGATGGTAATGTGATTCGAAATATTGTGTATACATTCATGCTGAGACTTGATGCCTCTTATAATAAGCTGGTGATTGCAATAGTGAACAGTGATTTAAAGTGGCTTTCGAGAATATGACGACATTGGATAAAGATGTATATACATAATAGCTTTGATTGAGTCTACATTTGGTAGGCCCCATTGTTTAATACTCTTATAATATAAAACAAAATATTATTTTGTTTACTTTATGTGTATGTTTTTATGTACATATGTACATGCTGCACAGTTGAGTCTGCAATAAAGATATTGAATTGAAAAAAAAAAATATATATATATATGTGTCAGAGTTTATTGTTTCAGAGCAGACGGTTTCTGTTTGTTTCACCGTTATCTGTTGGTTTCCGGTCAGTGCGACACCGTTGTTTTGCTTCATTTAACAATTAATTTGTTTTTTGGTGCTGAAATCCTTTCGTTACTAAATTTTTTTTTTTGGGGGGTGCCCACCTGTTACGCCTATGATCATTATATTTGAACTATATTTGTAGATCAGGACCACAAAGGTCTGACTGACATGTATAAAATAGATAGTTATAAAATGTATAAAATAGATAGTTCCAAAATGCAAACTATGAACAACAAAATTATGTAATTTACATATTATATAACTACCAGACGAAATAATTAAATTCTTAATTACATATGTCATCACACAGAGGTGGTAACTAACGTAGATCTACTGCACAAATGCATTTTTTAACATCAGCATGGAAACGATGACAGTAGTGTACCACACAGAATCATAGTAACATGCTTACTGTACATCATTTCTTTTAGGAACCATCATATACTGAATCAATTGAATGCAGCTAAAAAAAAAAAAATTTTTGCTAAATTATACATTTTCCTTGCTTTATTTGTTGACATTATTAGTTGTAACTTAACATGACTGTTGCCATTTAAATAGTATTCTAGTATGAATCTTCTTTCTGCAAAGAAGGTACTGTCAAAGATGTAGTGAAGTTCGTCTCCGTTACAATCCATATTACATTTTGTGCACTTTAATTTATATCAATGGACAAATAGCAAACTATAACTCATCTAGTTTGTGAGACATTTGTAATTGAATACAGACAGATGGACATGGCTATTCCTCCATTCACCGGCTTGACTATGTCATGTTCACAAAACATTGCACCCGATGCTCTGACACAATAAACTCTGACACATATATATATATTTTTTTTTTTCAATTAAATATCTTTATTGCAGACTCAACTGTGCAGCATGTACATATATACATAAAAACATACACATAAAGTAAACAAAATATAAGAGTATTAAACAATGGGGCCTACCAAATGTAGACTCAATCAAAACTATTATGTATATACATCTTTATCCAATGTCGTCATATTCTCGAAAGCCACTTTAAATCACTGTTCACTATTGCAATCACCAGCTTATTATAAGAGGCATCAAGTCTCAGCATGAATGTATACACAATATTTCGAATCACATTACCATCTTATACACAGTCTGATTTGAATACCAATATATAAGCAGTCTAACAAATTATCCAGGCACACCCCTGTCAATCAACTTCTGAAATAATATAAAGTGTTTCGCTTTATCAAAAACCTTAGAAGCATTTAGAAAACACATAAACATTGACCCATTTATACGTATGTGCCTCTCAATCAATAACTTCCTTTAAGACATAAATACACATGTCTGTCCCATGTTTTTTAAGCCAAACTGATTGGACATAGTAGCTAGCATAACCAACATTCTATCCAACAATATATTTTTGACATAATACTTGCTAATGCAATAAGTCAATCATTTTCTTTACTGTAAATCTTGCCACATTTATCTTTGATAATTGGAATAAGCACAATAGACAAAGAATTAGGTAAGAATCCATGCAAGCCAGTTACGCACATTGCAAGTAAAGCCACAATGGACTTATCACAATGTTTAAGGCGTTCAGCATATATGCCGTCCATACCACATGTCTTATTTATATCCAGATGTTTAATAGCATTTTCAACTTCACTTACTTCCACAACTATATAATTTTTATAGCTGACATCATATTTCATTTGTTGAAGCTCTATATCACTAATTCAATTAAATAACCGTTTAAAGTGAGATCTCCATTACTCAGTAATTTCCTCCTTCCCTGAAATACCCTCAACACTGTTAGGTAGAGGTTTGTTACAATTGTTAATTTGACGTATCCCTTTCTAGAAGTCTTCTGGCTTACTCTGTGACAACTTCTTTGCTAATGAATCCTTCCTGAGTTGAGTCTCATGATTTTTAATCAAACATCGCATATTTAAACCTAGCCCTAGATGATTGATGATGATGAATTGAAAAACAGGACCATTTTTAGGTTTATGAACATCAACCCACATTACAAAACATTCTCTAGCAGTGTGGATATCTGTGGCATGGCCATTCCAGCCAGGTCTACATTTATATAGTCTCGCCTTATCACCCTGCTGACTCACCAGTTCATCACTAGCATTTGACATGAGTTCTATTAAACCATCATAAAGAACATTTATCGCATATATATGTGCATCGTCTGTGTAGTTTACATTTTTACAAATAATAGCATCGTGTGGTAAATTGATCACATCATGGCCGTCACTGGTTGACACACAATGATCCAACCATGAGGTTGAATCCCATCTCTCACTCAAATAAGTAAAGGTATTGGCAGGCAATAACAGCTCACTAGACAACTAGTTATTCTCATCCCAGAACTGATTCAATGCCACTTATAGGGCATGTATACACATAGTATAAACAATTTCTGGTTATTATAGTTAATTTCTATTCCAGTTAGCCAGTCAATATCCAGATTTAAACATGCAACATGCATATCAAGGCAAGTGCGCCACAGTATGGCCACTCCTCCTGGGTTATAGCCCCTGCATAGGCGATCCCTACAATCTACTGTAGTTGCCCCTGTGCCATGAAAATCTGAGTGCAGAGTATTTAAAGATCCAAGATCTTGTTTACTGAACCAAGTTTCTTGGCGACATACAATATCAATGTCATCATTATTCAATATGTCCAGCACACACAGTCTGTGATGTAATTTTGAGACATAATTTGGCAAACCCCTACAGTTACATGAAATAACTTTCATCACTGAGAGTCCTTAAAATTGCTCCTACTAACAGCCGATAATATCACATCAGTGTTTGTGCCATCACGCCTGTGTTCTCGGGTATGATTTCTCCACCACCAAATGTATGCACCCTCTGGCCATAGCGTTGCAGACTAGAATACCTTCGGAAGTGGGCAGTTACAAGTGATGTGAAAAAAACTGTACATCTCAGTAGATTTCACCTGTTCTACCACAACATCAAGGAGGAGTCCAGCTATGCCTTCAGCAGCACAGCTGTTAAGTTTGGATCAAGACGTGAATCAAATACATTTGCCCAGCAGAGATCTGACAGTTTAGCAGCTCATATTGCCACATTATTTGCACTGCCAACGATTTCTGAACCTTTCTGCACTAACTTGGTAGGCACAGTCCTGCGGTTCTTACGAATTGTATTCCATATATATATATATATATATATATATATATATATATATATATATATATATATATATATATATATATATATATATATATATATATTACACTATATACCGCATTACCTGTACAGTGCCTAAAAATACCACATTACCTGTACATTTGTAATGACGAAAATTACATGAATTTTCACGGTCGAATATGCATAAATTATGGCCAGTATGATTTCAGTTAACCTTTTTTATAAATATAGGTGATTGTTTTTTATTTCAATTGCATATTTATAAGTATACTAATTTAATGTACAGGTAATGTTGTTTTCATTAAAAACCATATTACCTGTACAGTTTATATATGTACAGGCAATCTAGTGATTTCACGTATATAAAATTACAACCAATGAGCGTCCACTGGCTGACCTTTTATGACCTGCGACACAGTTTTTTCATGAAAATAAATGGCGCTTGTGTTTTCTGTAGAGTGTAGCGCGAAATTGTACTTACTTTACACTTTATCCCTTGTCATA
The DNA here is from genome assembly GCA_963662155.1 of Lamellibrachia columna. Lineage (NCBI taxonomy): Eukaryota > Metazoa > Annelida > Polychaeta > Sabellida > Siboglinidae > Lamellibrachia > Lamellibrachia columna. The sequence continues at coordinate 4,601,774 of OY759275.1, forward strand.
GTCGACAATGCGACATTATACCCCGGCATCAGACTGCCATGCTAGTTACACAACTCTAATGCTTATTGAATATAATGTGTAAGGTAAGCAGCAGCTGAATACGACTGCGTTGCCGACAGTGCTAGTTCTAAGTCTAAGACTAAGTCTAACGCTAAGGAAGGCTGAAGTGAAGCACTTACAGTCACAGTCACTCAGTAGCCAGTATGCAGGCAGTACTCATACCTACTATATACTCATAGTATGTGACTAAGGTACATGCAGTCTGCAGCCTAGTTGGGTATAGGTTTGGGTTAGAGTTCCAGTCAGAGTTATTCATGGTGGCTGAGTGCACACCAGCACAGCCACAGTCATAGACAATATAAATCATAATTCACCATCAACACATCTCTTGGCGCTTCACATTACATTAGAACGAACTCATCATGATTCATGTTCGACAATTTTATTCTTAAACCAATGTTACACTTGGAAAATTGGCAATGGCACATTTATATACAGATACTATAGGCTACTGATACATAGCTCACACTGCTTTACAGGCAAATTGTCTATCAAAATCCATAGCAACTATAGTGGAGCATCCGAACACGCACTACTTGACTCTAATCCTGATTTTGCATAATTTCTACTGGTCTTGGCATTGTTTGAGTAATGTGCAAACAAACCTGATCTGTCCTGTAGCAAAACAGTGTGAATAACTGAATATAATAAAAAAGTAACACACTATTGACTAATTATATGATCTATTAATAAACTGTCATCAACATTTAAAACGTCTACTGCAATTTGTTTAAAAGCAGGCCTTTTCCACAAAAATGTGGTTAATGAATGGTTTAATTAATATTAACAGTCATTAATTAATATTAACATTGATATATTATACGTGGACTGTAGAAGGCCTATATTTGTTATATAAAAACATGGAACATCAGCACACATTAAAAAAATAAAACAATTGTATTAAAAAATAAAAACTAATACACGTGCAGCCATCTCATTTATTCGGAACAACTTTGCACAGAAATTAATGTAAAAAAGCAAAACAGTACGTGTAGTTATAGGTACATTTAATACACATATATGCTTTACCATGCAAAGTTATAGAACGGAGATGTAATGGCTACTGCAGTATGCATATGAAACGGTCTAATGCAGCGATAAAATAATGAAACCTTTACATCAATATCATAGGCAAACGGGATCGACTCAGTTTGGGGAGGGGAGGGCCTTTTGCCCGAATATTCATGCTTCCTTTTCATGTATATTGAGATTGAGCCGGGGGGAGTGCTCACATCAGTTTTTGTCTGTAATATATTTAGTATTAAATTTTTTGTTTGTTTCACCGTTATCTGTCGGTTTTCCGTCAGTGCTAGACCGTTGTTTTGTTTCATTTAACAATTAATTTGTTTTTTGATGGTGAAATCCTTTCGTTACTAGTTTTGTTTTTGGGGGTGCCCGCCTCTTACGTCTATGATCATTATCTTTGAACTTTATTTGTAGATCTGGACCACAAAGGTGTGACTGACATGTATAAAATGGATAGTTCCAAAATGTATAAAATATATAGTTCCAAAATGCAAACTATCAACACAAATATTATGTAACTTACATATTACATAATATATAACTACCAGACTAAATAATGAAATTCTTAATTACATGTCATCACACAGAGATGGTAACTAACGTAGATCTACTGCACAAATGCATTTTTAACATCAGCATGGAAATGATGACAGTAGTGTACCACGTAGAATCATAGTAACATGCTTCCTGTAGATCACTTCATTTAGGAACCATCATATGCTGAATCAACTTAATGCAGCTAAAATGATTTTACAAAATTTTGCTAAATGATACATTTTCCTTGCTTTATCTGTTGACATGTAACTTAACATGACTGTTGCCATTTAAATAGTAATCTGGTATGAATCTGCAAAGAAGGGATTATCAAACGTAGTGAAGTTCGTCTCCGCTACAATCCATATTACATTTTGTGCACTTTAATTTATACCAATGGACAAATAGCAAACTGTAACTCATCTAGTTTGTGAGACATTTCAATACAGACAGATGGACATAGCTATTACTCCATTCACTGGCTTGACTATGTCATGTTCACAAAACATTGCCTCTGACACAATAAACTCTGACACACATATATATTTGATTTTTTTTCAATTCAATATCTTTATTGCAGACTCAACTGTGCAGCATGTACATATGTACATATAAAAGAAAAACATAAATAAAGTAAACAAAACATAAGAGTATTGCACAATGGGGCCTACCAAATGTAGATTCAATCAAAACTATTATGTATATACATCTTTATCCAATGTCGTCATATTCTCGAAAGCCACTTTAAACCACTGTTCACTATTGCAATCACCAGCTTATTATAAGAGGCATCAAGTCTCAGCATGAATGTATACACAATATTTCGAATCACATTACCATCTTATACACATAGTCTGATTTGAATACCAATATATAAGCAGTCTAACAATGTTCCAGGCACACCCCTGTCAATCAACTTCTGAAATAATATAGTGTTTCACTCTACCAAAAGCCTTAGAGGCATCTAGAAAACACATAAACATTTACCCATTTAGACTGATGTGCCTGTCAATAACTTCCATTAAGACATAAATACACATCTGTCCCATGTTTTTTTTCAGCCAAACAGATTGGACATAGATAGCATAACCGACATTCTATCCAACAATATATTTTTTACATAATACTTGCTAATGCAATAGGTCAATCATTTTTTTACTGTAAATCTTGCCACATTTATCTTTGATAATTGGAACAAGCACAATAGATAACAAAGAATTAGGTAAGAATCCATGCACAAAAAGCCAGTTATGCACATTGCAAGTAAAGCCACAATGGACTTATCACAATGTTTAAGGCATTCAGCATATATGCCATCCATACCACGTCTTATTTACATCCAGATGTTTAATAGCATTTTCAACTTCACTTACTTCCACAACTATATCATTTGTATAGCTGACATCATATTTCATTTGTTGAAGATCTATATCACTAATTCAATTACATAACTGTTTAAAGTGAGATCTCCATAACTCAGTAATTTCCTCTTTCCCTGAAATACCCTCAACATTGTTAGGTAGAGGTTTGTTATAATTGTTAATTTGGCGTATCCCTTTCCAGAAGTCTTCTGGCTTACTCTGTGACAACTTCTTTGCTAATGAATCCTTCCTGAGTTAACTCTCATGATTTTTAATAAAACATCGCATATTTAAACCTTGTCCTAGATGATTGGTGCTGATGACAGGACCATTTTTAGGTTTATGAACATCAACCCACATTACAAAACATTCTCTAGAAGCAGTGTGGAGATCTGTGGCATGGCCATTCCAACCAGGTCTACATTTATATGGTCTCGCCTATCACCCTGCTGACTCACCAGTTCATCATTAGCATTTGACATGAGTTCTATTAAATTATCATGAAGAACATTTATCGCAGATATATGTGCATCGTCTGTGTAGTTTACATTATTACAAATAATAGCATCATGTGGTAAATTTATATTTTCTGGGTTATTTTTTGTTGCCTTGGCATAACCATTAATACAGTTGTCACTAAATTGGCCCCAGCTGATTTTTTTACATTCATGGATTGGGGAACCCCCAACCTCGGGCACTAGCTCCATGGAAACTTCAATGCGCATAAGAATGTGCTGTGATGTACACGAATTGTACAAAACATATTTTGTATCATATCATAACCGTCACTGGTTGACACACAATGATCCAACCATGAGGTTGAATCCCATCTCTCACTCAAATAAGTAAAGGTATTGGCAGGCAATAACAGCTCACTAGACAACAACCAGCTGTTCTCATCACAGAACTGATTCAATGTCACTTATAGCCGAGTTCCAGTCCCCCACTATAAAATGCATGTAGTGTTCAGGTCCTCTATTATTGCTTTTAAAGTATCAATATGTTCTAAAAAGAGGTCTTCATGATCATGCGATTCATAGGGCATGTATACACATAGTATAACATATTTCTGGTTATTATAGTTAATTTCTATTCCAGTTAGGCAGTCAATATCCAGATTTAAACATGCAGCATGCATATCAAGGCAAGTGCGCCACAGTATGGCCACTCCTCCTGGGTTATGGCCCCTGCATAGGCGATCCCTATAATCTACTGTAGCTGCCCCTGTGTCATGACCATCTGAGTCCAGAGTATTTAAAGATCCAAGATCTTGTTTACTGAACCAAGTTTCTTGGAGACATACAATATCAATGTCATCATTATTCAATATGTCCAGCACACACAGTCTGTGATGTAATTTTGAGGCATTATTTGGCAAACCCCTACAGTTACATGAAATAACTTTCATCACTGAGAGTCTGAAACATTGTTCCTACTAGCAGCTGATAGTTTCACATCACTGTTTTTGCCATCATGCCTGTGTTCTTGGGTATGATTTCTCCACCACCAGATGTAAGCACCAATAGCATTGCAGACAAGAATACCTTTGGAAGTGGGCAGGTAATGTGAAAAAACTGTACATCTCAGTAGACTTCACCTTTTCTACCACAACGTCAAGGGTCAACGAGGAGTCCAGATATACCTTCAGCAGCAGAGCTGTTAAGTTTGGATCAAGACGTGAAGCAAATACATTTGCCCAGCAGAGATCTGACAGTTTAGCAGCTCATATTGCCACATTATTTGCACTGCCAACGATTGCTGACCCTTTCTGCACTAACTTGGTAGGCACAGTCCTGTGTTTCTTACGAACTGTCTTCCATGTATATATATGTATGATATATACATGTATAACCAATGGTAGTTGCTGATTAGCCAGTCTATGTAACAAAGCATTTGATGCAATTCATGTACTTTTATCAGAATAACACCTAATAAGTGTATAAGCTCTAAAATGATTCATTTCGATTGGTGCTAAGTGTAATGGCATACACAAAAGGCTCATTAGTTTCATAGCACATTCTTAAAGCAAAAGGAAAGGCAATATCTTTACCATATAGGCCCAATACATCTAATCAATCATGGCTTGCATACCATCATGGCTTGTATACCACCAATACCACCATGGTTTGCATACCATCAATACCACCATGGCTTGCATACCATCAATACCATCATGGATTGCATACCACCAATACCATCATGGTTTGACTACAAATCTGTTGTTAAACGATCAAGTCTCTTCGTTATCCTCTACTGCTTCAGTCTTTTCATGTTGTTTAATTTCGTGTTTACGATGGTCCAATTGTGTTGTATCTTTTGATTCTTTTTTTAATGCTTCTATCTCGGTCTTTCCTGTTGAAAGAAATGTTAATGCAACAATTGAACAGAAAAAACAGTTGTTAGAGTGAATCAGTTGCACCTATTGTCCTCTTGTATGGGTTACCTTAATATTGTTTAATTAATCAAAACATCACTCAATGCAATCTTCCAATGTATATTTTAAGAGTAGCACAATACAATTTTGAAGCAGATGTATCATAAGAACCATCCAAGCATCATCAAACTTCATGGTGCAGCATTCTTATCACCCATATCAATGCAAACTGTTAGTAAAAGACATATTTTCCACCAGTCCATGAAATAAATGTGTTTAATAGTAAAACGCTAGCATGAAACTGTATTAGTTGTTTTATTAACTTTAATAGATCATAGGCCCAAAATATTGCATTCTGTTAATTTTACAATAATATATCTTGTGCCTAATAACAGGAAAACGTATCTGTTGTATACAATTACTATAACTGACCAGGTAATCACTCTCAATCATACTCTTTTCAAAATATGATGTGGTTAACATGGTCTCCTCACTCCACCGTGTGTATGGCCATTCTGGAGCTGCAAGGGAAAACAACAAATGTGACTTTTGGGAAGCATTTTACAATAAAAGTAATTCAAGGTATACAAGTATATATATTTTAGCATTCAAGATTCACAAAAAATTTGCATCATCGATCGGTCATATTGTAGGCCTTTTTATATGCTGATGCTGCCATTTTAGTTTATAAATTTCCTTATACATATTACTTACGTGACATAATATTCCATATATGTACAAAATAGAGATTGTCAGATTAAAGGGTAGAATATAAAAACAAAGCTTAAGGCGTCGCTTGGGTCTAAACGCATTTTATTTTCTTATTTCATTATCACTGAACCTACAGAGCTGAAACTTTCATAGATTGCAAGTCCAGGTAAGAGTAATGCAGTGAATTTTTTTCAGAAAGTTTCATACATATTTTCCCACGGTATGCAGCCATCTTGGATTGAATGTTGCGTGTGACTTATATCAGTAACCATTGGATTTAGAGGACTCAAATTTGGTGTGTAGTTACTCCACATAATCCCAATGAAAACAGTCAGTTGACTTTCCAAGTTTTCAAAAAACTTTTGTTTTCATGATTTTTTTACATCTGAATGTATTTTTTCATCATGAATTTTTACATTGATGGTTCATTATATAAAATATAAATAATGTTTTCTAAAAAGTTACTACATAGTTTTCAAGAGCATACTATCAAGAAACAATGTAGAAAGTTTCAAGTAATTCTGTCAAACAATAGCAGAGATAAGTGACACGGGAGGCAGTAGGTGTGAGGGAAAACATGTTTTTGAGAAAATCGTGTTCAAAGTTTATGTACATTGGCACATACATTTCAACATCTGAAAAGCAACCTAGATGATTGAAACTTTGCATACATATTACTGAATGTATAATCTATCAAAAGGCAAAGTTAAGAGTCATTGGCATTGTAAAATAAATTTCACACAAGTCCCGAGTACCCGACACCCATGTCCATCGTTGCCGACACAGCTGATCTCACCACGACAAATGGGACATTCGTCGCCTGAGTCCCATCGATACAGTCTGATGACAGAGTTGCATTGATGACCTTGTCGCAACTGGTGCAGAAAGTCTCGAGGCCACACACCATGCCGAGGGTGCGGTGCGGTCGACAGCTGGGGTGGAGAGTGTATGCTTCCTACACAACGTGCATAGCAGGTTCGCAACAAGTGATGGCAACACGGCACAGCGTACAAGTACTGTTGAAAGATCTCCATCAGCATCTGTCTCATCCTCAACCAGGAATCGAGGGACACCTATCTCCTCCAAAAGATCTGCATAACCAAACTTCCGTTCAGTGACAGACAGTCTCCGAGACGGATCAGCTGGTACTGTTAATGACCGCCTTGATGCCTGGAAAAAATACACAATATAAATGTATTTCATGAACAAAAAGTATCCAAGACATGTTCAACAACAAAAGCCCCCCCCCTTACTACGTATGCAGGGGTATGGCATTGAATGCAATTTATTTTATTGGCATTGCCATATTATACACACACACCCGCGCGCGTGTGTGTATATAGGCTATGTATACGATAATTTCCAGGGCAAATTGTAGTAATATAATAAACCATAGTTACAACTTTGCTTCTGATGTGCCTGGATGGCCCCTGGGCCTGAATGTCAACACAACCACGAACATCAACAGCATGAACTAGATCAGCGTCAAATCGTTTATACAGTAATAGTTATGCCACAAAGGCGATGTTTGGATAAAACACAAGTGAACATATGAAATATCAGAATTAAACTTACACTGCGTGCCATTCTCGCTGGCACCATGGACGGTGATGGTCGAAGAAGACGAAGTTGTCGCCGCAGGTTCATTGGCGAATTCAACCCTCGATGCCTTCGCATCGCGCGCTAACTGCAACGATGCAAACTTTCGCTGCCTCCCAGTACCGTAACCGCCCACTCGCTTTCGACCAAACGGCATAATGTCGTTTTACAAAGCGATATAAATGAACGAAACTCATGGGATAAAAAAGTCGATCGAATAGAACGTAGCTGGTATTTCAAGCTGACGTCAGAGGATGGAAATTAGTATTACAACCAATTAGAGCGCTTGATTTGAGGGAATCCGACATCACGTGGTGATGTCTGGCGAATCGTCGTGGCATTCCCCATTCCTTTGTCACCGAGATGGTTCAGAGGCGGTCATTTATAGTCGGAATTACTCGGATACCTCCGGGCACATTTTAAAACTGTTTGTACCATCATACAGAGCGAAAATGGGGCTTTCCCGTGATATGCGCCATGTTGGAATGGCAGCGTTTTCCGGCATGCAATGGCTCGCGGAAAATCACATAATGTCCCATTAGTCTCGGTTCATTTGACATAAACAAAGACTTAGCAATGATAGGCATCATACAAAAGACACGTTTTATGACAGAAACGTGTTTATTTCGACAGTGCAACTTACATGAATGGCAAGTTGAATAATATTTATACACGGAAATAGCAAAAACTCGAAATTCATTTTACTGTCAAAAATCCGTCAAATCCGACCCGAGTCTCCCGTTAAAGTGAATAAAGACTGGCTTATTGTCTTAGCCAGGGGCACAGCCAGGATTTTCATAAGGGATGTCCCAAATTGAAGACGTTATAATCACCTATATTGGTAAAACTAAGGCAGGTACAATAAGAACACTTCATATACAGATTAACTGTCAACTGATGCCATTATAATCACCCCTGAACGGCTCCACTTGCTGCTCATTTGTGGCAGTCGAAGACCCTCCAAAGCCTATAAATGTCATGTGCATACATTTTAGTATTAAGCAAACACATGATTGCTCATACGTTGGTAGAATTATGTCATGTGCAATTTGGACACTTCATATACAGATTAAACGTCAAATGAAGATATTATAATCACCTCTAAATGGCTCCATTTGCTGCTCATTTGTGGCAGTCGAAGACCTTCTAAAGCCTAAAAAATTTCATGGGCAAACATTTTAGTATTAAGCAAACACACAGGAACAGCTAGCCTATATATACTATCTGTAGACAGACAGACAAACACACAAATATGCTTAAGGCTCAAGTAATCAACGTGTATGATGTACCCTACCTCCTTCTAACACGAAACATCGGCAATAACCATCTGTTCATTGGTGGATATGTGGGTGGTGGCAAAAATGCAGAGATATGGTACACCTCTATCTACCACCACCCGCTCAACAGCATTCCCATTCTTTTCATATGGCACCAGTCTACCTTTCATGTGTGATGGCTCAGTAGCGTCGACATTAGATTCGATTAGGCCAATACATAATATAGTAATAGACACTTAAGTAAGGACTAAATAACCATATGCCTGAAAACAGAGGAATTAATAAATAGTATAATTTATAATTCTTACAAGACATGATGATATCCATTAACTAATCACATACAATCATTAGTACATTGTAATGCATATGAACTAACCAGAACTCCTTCTCTTGAACAACGAAGTGGTACATGTTGTACCCTCCTTTCTACTTCTTCTGTGCAGCTAAAGCTTTTTGCTTGCCAAGCAATTTCCCTGCATATTCCTGCAGGAAACTGCCCTCTAGGTGATCTTGTGTTGCAACTGTTCCAAAATCTGACACACAGAACAAGTACAGAATTTATTTTATATCTACCTGTTAGTTAATGTAATTCCACTAATAATTATAACAATATACATATATATATAAATGTGTGCGGTAAATAAAATAAAAACATGATTGCAGCAAAGTAATGTTACAATCAGACATGGAGTCAATGTTTTCCTTTAATAAACCACTGGCGCAATTTTCTTTATTGTAGTTGTAAATCACTGTGTTGTATCGGTTTTAACATAATTTAACAAGATTTGCCATCCAAGCCAAAGGCCCGGATGAAACGTGGACAAGGAAGCCATTGACTTATCGTACAATCCAACTGTGTTCATGTACATGTGACCCGCCCTCCTGAGATGTGTCAACCTTGTTGTTCAGCATATTCACGCTAGCAGTTACACAATCTGTAAACAATTTGTTCCATTCATTTATTGTCCTGTTTAAGACTTCAATAAACATTTAATTTCAGTATGGTTGTATTTATGACCAGCTGGAATAGATGCTGATGTGATGTATGATGTGCAGAAAATACAAACCGGTCTTAAAGCCATCCTTTTCAGACCCCAACTGACATCACCAAAGCGCTTCTTCAATGGGAGATTTCTTCTGAAATGTCACGAACACCAATCATAATGTTGTTTATATGATATTATATCAAGCATGTGACCCGCCCTCCTGAGATGTGTCAATCTTGTTTTTAAGCATATTCACGCTGCTAGCAGTTACACAATCTGTAAACAATTTGTTCCATTCATTTATTGTCCTTTGTGAGAGGAGGTGTATACTCAGCAATGCTGTTTAAGACTTCAATACACATTTGATTTCAGTATAGTTGTATTTATGACCAGCTGGAATAGATGCTGAGGTGATGTATGATGTGCAGAAAATACAAACCGGTCTTAAAGCCGTCCTTATCAGACCCCAACTGACATAACCAAAGCGTTTCTTCAATGGGAGATTTCTTCTGAAATGTCACGAACACCAATCATAATGTTGTTTATACGATATTATATCAAGCACATAACATATTTTTTTATAAAATGCATACTTGTGCATGTAGGTTATTATTACCATACGATGGACAATAATAACAGATGATACAAATATTTTGATAGACATTGATTAATTTTATACATTACTCTATACAATTTTACCTTATTTGTTTAGATTCTGCTCAATAGAGAATGTATATAGCCTACAGGTGCCTGGGAACTGACACGGCGTATATTAAATATTTAATTCAAAAACAACTTTTCTAACAAATTGGTTGCACTTAATCGATAAAATAATTGTTAATGATTTTGAATATCAATATCTTGGTCGAAGATTTTTAATGGCATATTGTATTAAATAGATAAAAATGACCCTAACATGGGCAACGCCAACGAGCATAAACATGTCATCGCGGCTACATTTTTCATTACACCTAGTCCTAGGCTACTGAATACTGTAGTTGTCGACATTATTTAATTTATTGCACATTAAATAATTGTGTTCGGTAATTGAAGACGTGGTTATAGTTCACTATCTCGCCATTGTACATTATCAGCACAATTAATAACAACAGACTTGTGTAAACCGCGGAAGAAAATCTAAACAAACGGCCCCTGATGTTTAACGTTTCCCGTTAAATTTATAGGTTAGATTTTACGAAATATATGCATAATCGCTTAATTGTAATATATCATCATCACAGCTACTGTTCATAAGATCAGAAACTTACCAATCTTTGTCCGTACGACATTTCTGCTGACGAATTCGCGAAACAAACGAAAATGCCAAGACCAGAAAATATGACGCGTGACCTATATTCCTACGAACCGACGCATGCGCATAATTCGCTTTGGAAAACTCGAACATTTGTGTTGATGCGGAAAATTTTAACCAAAAAACAAAATACGTCAAATTCTCAGTTTTATTCGCGCAACATTTCGACGAAGGTTGTAGTTTGCAAACCATGCAATATAATATCAAGTACACACACAGTTTACGCTAGTATAACGCAATATTGCCCAACGCATATGTACAGGCAATATCGAACACAAAAAGTATCAGCACACAAATCTGCCGTTCGTGTAAATATGGAAATAGAGGCTACAATGCATAATTAGTTGCAAAATTCCGCAAAAAAGCACCCATTAAATGCATGTGACTAAGAAAAACGTCAATATTTCCACTAGGGGAATGTGTGTGGAAGGTTAAAATATTGCCTGTACACGTATATGTACAGGCAATATAGATGTACAGGTAATGTGGCGATTTTTGGCATTGAATGTACAGGTAATGTGGTATGTAGACTAATATATATATATATATATATATATATATATATATATATATATATATATATATATATATATATATATGGAAGACAATTCGTAAGAACCACAGGACTGTGCCTACCAAGTTAGTATTACATGTATATATATATAATATATATATATATATATTATATATATACATGTATAACCAATGCTAGTTGCTGATTAGTCAGTGTGTGTAACAAAGCATTTGATGCAATTCAAGTACTTTTGTAAGAGTAACACCTAATAAGTGTATGAGCTCTAAAATTACTCATTTCGATTGGTGCTAAGTGTAATGGCATACACAAAAGGCTCATTAGTTTCATAGTACATTCTTAAAGCAAAAGGAAAGGCAATATTTACACCGTATAGGCCCATTAACAATCAAACATGGCTTGCATACCATCAATACCATTATGGCTTGCATACCATCAATACCATCATGGCTTGTACACCACCAATACCACCATGGTTTGCATACCATCAATACCACCATGGTTTACATACCATCAATACCATCATGGTTTGACTACAAATCTCTTCTTTATCCTCTACTGCTTTAGTATTTTCATGTTGTTTAATTTTGTCTTTATGATGATCCAATTGTGTTGTATATTTTGATTCTTTTTTTAATGCTTCTATCTCGGTTTTTCCTGTTGAAAGAAATGTTAATGCAACAATTGAGCAGAACAAAATATTGTTAGAGTGAATCAGTTGCACCTATTGTCCTCTTTTATGCGTTACCTTAAAATTGTTTAATTAATCAAAACATCACTCAATGTAATCTTCCAATGTATATTTTAAGAGTAGCACAATACAATTTTGAAGCAGATGTATCATAAGAACCATCCAAGTGTCATCAAACTTCACGGTGCATTATTCTTATCATCCATATCAATGAAAACTGTTAGTAAACATATTTTCCCACCAGTCCATGAAATAAATGTGTGTTTAATAGAAATGATGGCAGTAGTGTACCACGTAGAATCATAGTAACATGCTTCCTGTAGATCACTTCATTTAGCAACCATCATATGCTGAATCAACTTAATGCAGCTAAAATTATTTTACAAAATTTTGCTAAATGATACATTTTCCTTGCTTTATCTGTTGACATGTAACTTAACATGACTGTTGCCATTTAAATAGTAATCTGGTATGAATCTGCAAAGAAGGGATTATCAAACGTAGTGAAGTTCGTCTCCGCTACAATCCATATTACATTTTATGCACTTTAATTTATACCAATGGACAAATAGCAAACTGTAACTCATCTAGTTTGTGAGACATTTCAATACAGACAGATGGACATAGCTATTACTCCATTCACTGGCTTGACTATGTCATGTTCACAAAAAATTGCCTCTGACACAATAAACTCTGACACACATATATATTTGATTTTTTTTCAATTCAATATCTTTATTGCAGACTCAACTGTGCAGCATGTACATATGTACATATAAAAGAAAAACATAAATAAAGTAAACAAAACATAAGAGTATTGCACAATGGGGCCTACCAAATGTAGATTCAATCAAAACTATTATGTATATACATCTTTATCCAATGTCGTCATATTCTCGAAAGCCACTTTAAACCACTGTTCACTATTGCAATCACCAGCTTATTATAAGAGGCATCAAGTCTCAGCATGAATGTATACACAATATTTCGAATCACATTACCATCTTATACACATAGTCTGATTTGAATACCAATATATAAGCAGTCTAACAATGTTCCAGGCACACCCCTGTCAATCAACTTCTGAAATAATATAGTGTTTCACTCTATCAAAAGCCTTAGAGGCATCTAGAAAACACATAAACATTTACCCATTTAGACTGATGTGCCTGTCAATAACTTCCATTAAGACATAAATACACATCTGTCCCATGTTTTTTTTCAGCCAAACAGATTGGACATAGATAGCATAACCGACATTCTATCCAACAATATATTTTTTACATAATACTTGCTAATGCAATAGGTCAATCATTTTTTTACTGTAAATCTTGCCACATTTATCTTTGATAATTGGAACAAGCACAATAGATAACAAAGAATTAGGTAAGAATCCATGCACAAAAAGCCAGTTATGCACATTGCAAGTAAAGCCACAATGGACTTATCACAATGTTTAAGGCATTCAGCATATATGCCATCCATACCACGTCTTATTTACATCCAGATGTTTAATAGCATTTTCAACTTCACTTACTTCCACAACTATATCATTTGTATAGCTGACATCATATTTCATTTGTTGAAGATCTATATCACTAATTCAATTACATAACTGTTTAAAGTGAGATCTCCATAACTCAGTAATTTCCTCTTTCCCTGAAATACCCTCAACATTGTTAGGTAGAGGTTTGTTATAATTGTTAATTTGGCGTATCCCTTTCCAGAAGTCTTCTGGCTTACTCTGTGACAACTTCTTTGCTAATGAATCCTTCCTGAGTTAACTCTCATGATTTTTAATAAAACATCGCATATTTAAACCTTGTCCTAGATGATTGGTGCTGATGACAGGACCATTTTTAGGTTTATGAACATCAACCCACATTACAAAACATTCTCTAGAAGCAGTGTGGAGATCTGTGGCATGGCCATTCCAGCCAGGTCTACATTTATATGGTCTCGCCTATCACCCTGCTGACTCACCAGTTCATCATTAGCATTTGACATGAGTTCTATTAAATTATCATGAAGAACATTTATCGCAGATATATGTGCATCGTCTGTGTAGTTTACATTATTACAAATAATAGCATCATGTGGTAAATTTATATTTTCTGGGTTATTTTTTGTTGCCTTGGCATAACCATTAATACAGTTGTCACTAAATTGGCCCCAGCTGATTTTTTTACATTCATGGATTGGGGAACCCCCAACCTCGGGCACTAGCTCCATGGAAACTTCAATGCGCATAAGAATGTGCTGTGATGTACACGAATTGTACAAAACATATTTTGTATCATATCATAACCGTCACTGGTTGACACACAATGATCCAACCATGAGGTTGAATCCCATCTCTCACTCAAATAAGTAAAGGTATTGGCAGGCAATAACAGCTCACTAGACAACAACCAGCTGTTCTCATCACAGAACTGATTCAATGTCACTTATAGCCGAGTTCCAGTCCCCCACTATAAAATGCATGTAGTGTTCAGGTCCTCTATTATTGCTTTTAAAGTTTCAATATGTTCTAAAAAGAGGTCTTCATGATCATGAGATTCATAGGGCATGTATACACATAGTATAACATATTTCTGGTTATTATAGTTAATTTCTATTCCAGTTAGGCAGTCAATATCCAGATTTAAACATGCAGCATGCATATCAAGGCAAATGCGCCACAGTATGGCCACTCCTCCTGGGTTATGGCCCCTGCATAGGCGATCCCTATAATCTACTGTAGCTGCCCCTGTGTCATGACCATCTGAGTCCAGAGTATTTAAAGATCCAAGATCTTGTTTACTGAACCAAGTTTCTTGGAGACATACAATATCAATGTCATCATTATTCAATATGTCCAGCACACACAGTCTGTGATGTAATTTTGAGGCATTATTTGGCAAACCCCTACAGTTACATGAAATAACTTTCATCACTGAGAGTCTGAAACATTGTTCCTACTAGCAGCTGATAGTTTCACATCACTGTTTTTGCCATCATGCCTGTGTTCTTGGGTATGATTTCTCCACCACCAGATGTAAGCACCAATAGCATTGCAGATAAGAATACCTTTGGAAGTGGGCAGGTAATGTGAAAAAACTGTACATCTCAGTAGACTTCACCTTTTCTACCACAACGTCAAGGGTCAACGAGGAGTCCAGATATACCTTCAGCAGCAGAGCTGTTAAGTTTGGATCAAGACGTGAAGCAAATACATTTGCCCAGCAGAGATCTGACAGTTTAGCAGCTCATATTGCCACATTATTTGCACTGCCAACGATTGCTGACCCTTTCTGCACTAACTTGGTAGGCACAGTCCTGTGTTTCTTACGAACTGTCTTCCATGTATATATATGTATGATATATACATGTATAACCAATGGTAGTTGCTGATTAGCCAGTCTATGTAACAAAGCATTTGATGCAATTCATGTACTTTTATCAGAATAACACCTAATAAGTGTATAAGCTCTAAAATGATTCATTTCGATTGGTGCTAAGTGTAATGGCATACACAAAAGGCTCATTAGTTTCATAGCACATTCTTAAAGCAAAAGGAAAGGCAATATCTTTACCATATAGGCCCAATACATCTAATCAATCATGGCTTGCATACCATCATGGCTTGTATACCACCAATACCACCATGGTTTGCATACCATCAATACCACCATGGCTTGCATACCATCAATACCATCATGGATTGCATACCACCAATACCATCATGGTTTGACTACAAATCTGTTGTTAAACGATCAAGTCTCTTCGTTATCCTATACTGCTTCAGTCTTTTCATGTTGTTTAATTTCGTGTTTACGATGGTCCAATTGTGTTGTATCTTTTGATTCTTTTTTTAATGCTTCTATCTCGGTCTTTCCTGTTGAAAGAAATGTTAATGCAACAATTGAGCAGAAAAAACAGTTGTTAGAGTGAATCAGTTGCACCTATTGTCCTCTTGTATGGGTTACCTTAATATTGTTTAATTAATCAAAACATCACTCAATGCAATCTTCCAATGTATATTTTAAGAGTAGCACAATACAATTTTGAAGCAGATGTATCATAAGAACCATCCAAGCATCATCAAACTTCATGGTGCAGCATTCTTATCACCCATATCAATGCAAACTGTTAGTAAAAGACATATTTTTCCACCAGTCCATGAAATAAATGTGTTTAATAGTAAAACGCTAGCATGAAACTGTATTAGTTGTTTTATTAACTTTAATAGATCATAGGCCCAAAATATTGCATTCTGTTAATTTTACAATAATATATCTTGTGCCTAAATAAGAGGAAAACGTATCTGTTGTATACAATTACTATAACTGACCAGGTAATCACTCTCAATCATACTCTTTTCAAAATATGATGTGGTTAACATGGTCTCCTCACTCCACCGTGTGTATGGCCATTCTGGAGCTGCAAGGGAAAACAACAAATGTGACTTTTGGGAAGCATTTTACAATAAAAGTAATTCAAGGTATACAAGTATATCTATTTTAGCATTCAAGATTCACAAAAAATTTGCATCATCGATCGGTCATATTGTAGGCCTTTTTATATGCTGATGCTGCCATTTTAGTTTATAAATTTCCTTATACATATTACTTACGTGACATAATATTCCATATATGTACAAAATAGAGATTGTCAGATTAAAGGGTAGAATATAAAAACAAAGCTTAAAGTGAATAAAGACTGGCTTATTGTCTTAGCCAGGGGCACAGCCAGGATTTTCATAAGGGATGTCCCAAATTGAAGACGTTATAATCACCTATATTGGTAAAACTAAGGCAGGTAAAATAAGAAAACTTCATATACAGATTAACTGTCAACTGATGCCATTATAATCACCCCTGAACGGCTCCACTTGCTGCTCATTTGTGGCAGTCGAAGACCCTCCAAAGCCTATAAATGTCATGTGCATACATTTTAGTATTAAGCAAACACATGATTGCTCATACGTTGGTAGAATTATGTCATGTGCAATTTGGACACTTCATATACAGATTAAATGTCAAATGAAGATATTATAATCATCTCTAAATGGCTCCATTTGCTGCTCATTTGTGGCAGTCGAAGACCCTCTAAAGCCTAAAAAATTTAATGGGCAAACATTTTAGTATTAAGCAAACACATGGGAACAGTTTGCCTATATATACTATCTGTAGACAGACAGACAAACACATAAATATGCTTAAGGCTCAAGTAATCAACATGTATAATGTACCCTAC
The DNA here is from genome assembly GCA_963662155.1 of Lamellibrachia columna. Classification (NCBI taxonomy): domain Eukaryota; kingdom Metazoa; phylum Annelida; class Polychaeta; order Sabellida; family Siboglinidae; genus Lamellibrachia; species Lamellibrachia columna. Next base: position 4,619,475 of record OY759275.1, read on the forward strand.
CTCCTTCTAACACGAAACATCTGCAATCACCACCTGTTCATTGGTGGATATGTGGTTAGTGGCAAAAATACAGAGATATGGTACACCTCTATCTACTACAACCCGCACAACAACATTCCCATTCTTTTCATATGGTACCAGTCTACCTTTCCTGTGTGATGGCTCAGTGGCGTTGACACTAGATTCGATTAAGCCAATACGTAATATTATAGTAATAGATACTTAAGTAAGGACTAAATAACCATATGTCTGAAAACAGAGCAATTAATAAATAGTATAATTTATATTTCTTACAAGACATAATGATATCCATTAACTAATCACATACAATCATTAGTACAATGTAATGCATATGAACTAACCAGAACTCCTTCTCTTGAACAACGAAGTGGTACGTGTTTTACCCTCCTTTCTACTTCTTCTGTGCAGCTAAAGCTTCTTGCTTGCCAAGCAATTTCCCTGCCTCTAGGTGATCTTGCGTTACAACTGTTCCAAAACCTGACACACAGAACAAATAAAGAATTGATTTTATCTCTATTTTATATATATATATATATATATATATATATATATATATATATATATATAAATGTGTTCGGTAAATAAAATAAAAACATGATTGTAGCAAAGTAATGTTACAATCAGACATGGAGTCAATGTTTTCCTTTAATAAACCACTGGCGCAATTTTCTTTATTGTAGTTGTAAATCACTGTGTTGTATCACTTGTAACATAATTTAACAAGATTTGCCATCCAAGCCAAAGGCCCGGATGGCAAGTGGACAAGGAAGCCATTGACTTATCGTACAGTCCAACAGTGTCCTTGTACGTGTGACCCACCCTCCTGAGATGTGCCAACCTTGTTTTTAAGCATGTTCACGCTGCTAGCAGTTACACAATCTGTAGACAATTTGTTCCATTCATTTATTGTCCTTTGTGAGAGGAGGTGTATACCCAGCAATGTTGTTTAAGACTTCAATAAACATTTAATTTCAGTATGATTGTATTTATAACCAGCTGGAATAGATGCTGAGGTGATGTATGATGTGCAGCAAATACAAACCGGTCTTAACCCATTTTATCCTGAAGATACTGCAGATGAGCTGCAACCAGTTCCTGAAGAAGAAATCCAAGAAATCCTGTTTCAGCCTCAGAAAACGATAGTGCTTTTGTTGAAACGACTATAAGTTCACTATTTCTCAACCAATTTTCAAGTGTGATGCAACATTGTAAAGAAGATAAAACAAGCTTAGCACTGATATAGGTAACTTTGTGGTGATCTTATTCTTACTATATATGACAATGTGTGAAAAATGTGCCAATAAAATCGACTGAAATTGTTGTTTGTCATTTTGTTGTTTCAACTGATTTTTACTCCATGAAGGAAGCAACTTGTCAATGAGCATGTTGATCTGATATTATGGATAATTATCTCCAGAATAAAAGGCAAAAAAAATGGGAAAGATCTATCGGATAATAAATCTGCAGTGTGTGATTTTGTAGTAGGCCCGTACGAATTTATAAACATTAGAATAATGACATTTTGTATGTAAAACTATAGTTGACTACATCTGATGTTATTGTTCTTTTCAATAACTAGCAAGTATACAAATATAAAAGTAAAGTATTATAGAAGCATCTCATATCATGAAATGCATTATTTTATAATGTACATAACAGCAAAAAGACAGTCATTCTAGTAATTACACAAAAACGAGTCCACGTCCACCCAGCACACTGGGCTCTCCTATCATTTAATCCTGCAAGTGCCTTCTGACGTGGTCAGCCACACAGGTTCCAGTTTGATGAACAGGTTCCTGGCACTGGCGGCCTCCATACTTTGTCACACCACGGCGTTGATGTGGGCCCGCTCGAAGGGAGCACTCGCGACATGTCTTGTAACGTTCGTACATCGGCACGACCTCGTGGAGAGCTGTCGCTCGTTGGGGGGCATGTACTAGGGGGGCTGCTCGTGATGACCTGACATCGCCGATCAGTTCCAGCGACAAATCTTCCACAATGTCCTGGAAGAGAGGCCACTGCGCTGCTGCTTCCACCGGATTGGACTCTTTCGCGACGATGTACGCATTGTGCACAGCTACCATCTGCAGATAGAAGTAGAGCCGTCTCCACCACTTCTTTGACCTATGGTTGATCAGATGGTACCCAGTCATCTGATCGCAGAAGTCCACGCCCTTCATGTGGACCTGATAGTCATCTAGTGCCTTCGGCACAACGACATGCGCACGCACTCCCTGTGCGTTGCATCGCTCCACGCTGCCACGTGCTGTTGGGTGGTGGTAGTTCGATAAGATCAGCACCGCCATTGTGTCCATCCACACAGAACACATCAGGTCGTCCTTCTGCGCAACACGAAACTCTCCCCTGTGTAGGTTAACGTTCCGTGGTAGCAGATTCGCTGGCAAACCTCTGCGGTTAGCCCGTACAGTCCCGCAGGCGAGTAGACCACGAGCACGCTGTGCTTCCATCAGCTCAACCTCCGTATAGAAGTTGTCCATCATAACCTTCATGTAGCTGCCCTGCAGATCCTCGGTCAGCTCCGTCACAACACGGTAGGACAGACCATGCTCTTGCTGGACAGCAACACGGCCTGTGTACACCTGGAAGTTCCAGGTATATCCAGTGCTGCTTTCACAGAGAGACCACACTTTCACCCCCCACTTGGTGGGCTTCGATGGCAGGTACTGTCGGAAGGCCAATCTTCCCTTGAATTTCGTCAGATATGTAGACATCCTTGAACACCTTGACAAGATGGTCGATATACCACCGTAGTTTCCACAGGGCGTCCGGCTCGGCAGGCTGCACGGTGTTGTCTTGCAGGTGGAAATACCGCCAAATGCTGTCGAAACGATCGCAAGACATCACCTGTGAGAAGCGTGTTTCATACAGCCACTTTATCTTCCTCCAGTAATCGTGTCTGTGAGGAAACCGCAAAACCCCCATCGACAACGTCAGCCCGACAAACGCTTTCAGCACCGGGACAGTGACCGGGTCCCATCGAGGGGCCGACGGCGGCGGCGGGTTGGCAGCTCGTTGTTGCTCAGCATAGCGGTTGCTTTCTTCCATCATTCTCTCCCACATAGCGTCATCGAAGAAGAAGTCGAAGTAGTCGATAGCTCTCGCCTCGGGTGGGTGCTGAATTTGTGAGCCCGGAATCAGCCGGAACGCCGGCTCACGAACTGGGCGAAAATTGGCGCTGTTTTCGATCCAGGCCACGTCGAAGCCCTCGAATCCGACAAATCGTCGTCTTCGTCGTCGAACATTGCATTGACAAGCATGTCATGGCCCATCACTCGATCGAGCGGATCTTCTGCCTCCCCTGGGCCGTCTGAATCGAGAACAGTATCAATCTCGTCGTCATAAACATCTTCAAAATCACTTCCATCGCTAACATTGTTCTCCGCCATCTTTTCTTTGTCTCGTGAATTCGGAAACTGTGCACGGGGTGCTCACTGGGCACGCCAGTTAACCAATCAGCGGCTTCGATTTGGGTTTCCCCATCGCCATCCAATGAAAGCCAAGATGTTGGCCAATTTGTATATGGAACTTCCAATAGGACTGCGATATGCTAATAGCCGGGATTTCCCCCGCAATGACGAACTACGACTAGAATCGTATTCCGGATACAATGGGAGCAGGTCTACAGGTGCCCGGGAACTGACACGGTGTAAATATAGAAAATGTTATCAACACCTTGTTGTACAAAATCTGTGTCTTCAAATTGTCACCATATCACCAAACAAATTTTACAAGATAATCTAGACAATTAAGTCCAATTTTATACATATCAAGAAAAAAATGCAATGATACCCTAGTACAAAGGAACAAATATGACTAATTTGTAATCAAAATTATTGATTTTACAAATTGGAATGATTTAAACAAATCAACGCTGCCTGTTAAAAGCAAGTGCTTTAGATAAATGATGTGTAAACATACTATTCAGTATTACTGTGAATACTGTCTTCATGATACATCAACATAGGTCAAACTAAATAATTTTCATAAAGTAATAATTATCGGGGAAAGTAAACAAGGGTCGAGTGATATGTACACATTAAATGCTTTTTTCAACGTCTGGACATGCTGGGAGGTTTCTGAAAGCGTTAGTAATGTTATAGAGTGGCGTCTTTGGCGAAGTCGTTCGACCAAGTGTAGCAATTTTGTGCCATGTTTTCGTCGTTCGATAATCATAAATATTTCATTCAAAAACAACTTTTCTAACAAATTGGTTGCACTTAATCGGTGAAATAATTGTTAATGATTTTGAATATAAATATCTCGTGCGAAGATTTTTAATGGCATATTATATCAAATAGATAAAATTGACCCTAACATGGGGCAACGCCAACGAGCATAAACATGACATCGCGGCTACATTTTCCATTACACCTAGGCTGCTGAATACTGTAGTTGTCGACATTAGTACATTTATTGCACATTAAATAATTGTGTTCGGTAATTGAAGACATGTGGTTATAGTTCACTATCTCGCCATTGTAGTATGTGAATTATCAGCACAATTAATAACAGACTTGTGTAAACCGCGGAAGAAAATCTAAACAAACGGCCACTGGTCCCTGACGTTTAACGTTTCCCGTTAAATTTCTAGGTTAGATTTTATTAAATATATGCGTAATCGTTTAATTGTAATATATCATCATCACAGCTACTGTTCATAAGATCAGAAACTTACCAATCATTGTCCGTACGACATTTCTGCTAACGAATTCGCGAAACAAATGAAAACGCCAAGACCGGAAAATATGACGCGTGACCTATATTCCGACGAACCGACGCATTCGCATAATTCGCTTTGAAAAAACTCGAACACTTGTCTTGATGAGGTAAATTTTAACCAAAAAACAAAATACATCAAATTCTCAGTTTTATTCGGGCAACATGTCAATGAAGGTTGTAGTTTGCAAACCATGCAATATAACATCAAGTACACACACAATTTACGCTAGTATAACACAATATTGCCCAACGCATATGTACCAATGATCTATATATAACTGGATGGCGCGTCGGCCTGTAAATTTGACCTCACCGTGCCGCCATATTGGATAGATCAGTAGGCAATCGCAGTGTTAAAACGATCAACTTTGATAATAAATTGCTGCCTGTACACAAGTATACTTTTGTATTTTGTGATTCATAAAATACTTTTTGAGGTTAGTGATTAATAATATTATGTTTAGCGTCACAAAGTGAACGTTCCTATTTAATTATTAATATTTTAAAGTCGACAGCGGCCAGCCTATGTCGGGTTATTGGGAATATTGGCTATAATATAAAATATATGCAAGCTTACCGATTCATCAACTTCAAGGCTCAATGATCAGAACATCGTCTTCAGTATCTAACAATACTCAAGAAGTTCCATTTTGTATATTCTAAATATTGCGTAATGTTGTAAAGTTGAGTGATTTGCGCCGTCATTTCGAAGTCCCCGAAAATGTCAATGAGTGCACTGCCACGAGGATATGCCTTTTTTGACGAATATAGGAAAATTTTTACAATGAAATGATCTATATATTATAGATGAGTAAAAATTACTTCATCGATTGAATGCAAACAAATTGTTAGCAATTTTGGTGATATACTTACTATTACAGAACAGCGAAAATACGTTTTATTACATAAAAGACGCCACTGGCACTGCACAAAAATTCTACCCATAGCAAGACATTTATTCCTGTACTGTAGATCCAAGTACAAGGAAAAACAGGTTTTTTCACCTGATCTAATATATCTAGCTATCAGAATAACGAAAGTATTATCAAAATGTTGTGTTTATTTTGTTTTGAATAAACTGCTATCATTATATATCAAATAATTGTATTAGATTTTCTGAGAGTGAACTTATGCCATTGTCTTCCTTACGTTACACTATTGTTGTTCTAAAGTTGAATTTAGTTCTCTATCTCCCTATCTCTCTTGTTGTCTCCCTCCCCATCACACACGCGCATGCATGCACACTCACCCTCACTACCTTCTCCCTCAGGGAATATTAAAACATGTACTGTTATGCATTATATTTTCAGAATGGCTACTTACCGAGACAGCACTAGTACTAATAGGCTCACATTGTTACTAGTTGGGCACAGTTTCTTGTATCGTATGCAACAGCAAGTGTGCTGGAAATAGAAACATTGCTGTGTTGCTGTGAAACTACAAACATTGTTGTGTTGCTGTGCCTGCTGGACCTTACAAACATTGCTGCACTGCTGTGGAATTACAAACATTGCTGTGTTTCTGTATATGCAGGACTTTACAAAAAATGATGCACTGCTGTGGAATTACAAACATTGCTATGTTGCTGTATCTGCAGGACGATATAAACATTGCTGCACTGCTGTGGAATTACAAATGTTGCTGTACCTGCAATAATTGCTATTCTATATATATATATATATATATATATATATATATATATATATATATATATATATATATATATATATATATATATATATATATATATATATATGTAGGACCTTACGAACATTGTTACACTGTGCTTGCATAGATTTATGAACATTTACACAATATACCTGCATGAACACCAGTACGGACTTCTGAACATTATCTTCCATGAAATTATGAATGTCAAAATAAGTAAACACTAAGCCACTTAGTATTAAAGTTAACAATTTGACCATTTCCATCCACCAAAAGTTAAATAGGCCTAGTACCAAATTACTTACAGCTAAACTGCCATTAATCCACGTATATAAGTCAAATGTGTCTCTGCCTGTCCCTGTATCGCTCTCTTTCATACTCTCCATCTTTCTCACTGAAGTTCTGCCATTAATCCACATATATAAGTCAAATGTGTCTCGGTCTGTCCCTGTCTCGCTCACTCTTTCATATTCTCCCTATCTTTCTGACTCGGCATGTATATTATACATTAGGTTTTTGGACATGTCTTCTCTTGGTAAAAGCTGTGCCACGACATCAATGTGGAAACCTGATGCACAGTTTCTTCTAAACTTTAGCTGATCTATCCAAGATGGCGGTTTTGGACTTCCGCAGGCGTCACCTGGCGCCATACAAATGAATACGGCGTGCGCCATCCAGTTATATATAGATCAGTGATATGTACAGGCAATATCGAACACAAAAAGTATCAGCACACAAATCTGCCGTACGTGTAAATATGAAAATAGAGGCTACAATGCATAATTAGTTGCAAACTTCCGCAAAATAGCACCCATTAAATGTATGTGACTAAGAAAAACGTCAATATTTCCACTAGGGGAATGTGTGTGGAAGGTTAAAATATTGACTGTCAGGGTTCGAATTTAGCGGGGGCCCGGGGGCCCGCTGGCCCCTAGATTTACTGTCGGGTCCCCAAAAATTCCAACTGTTGGAGCCCGGCTGGCTCCCAGAATTGTGCGTTATAAATACGACGATATCGTTGCATCTCAAAGGCACAAAACATATGCAATTTCATATTTTACGAGGCACTACCGCTACCGACCTATACTACTTCATTTCTCCACCTTAGCCAACACGAACGAACATCTGGAAGTTTTTGAAAATTGCGGGAAAGCGTATTTGATTTCTTCGATCATAATGGCCAGTATTCTCAAGTATATAACTGGCGGGGACAACATTTTGAAAAGGCAGACAGCAGAAGAAGACAACAAAACTAAATCAAAACGTTTTAAAGGTAAAATAATTTTCCAAAACATTTACGAAAAAACGCTATGCAGATGTAACTGGCGACACCTAGCGGGTAATGCCTGATGTATATTTTGTAGTCTGAGAGGTCGGCACAAGATCGAAATGTTAATTAGTGGAGTGTGCCCCTAGCGGACTGTAGGAGAACTGAACCGGTATAATTTCTTGAGCATTTGACAACGCTACAGTTTATTATCTACCCATACGGTAATGTGCTTTATACTCGTTTATTCATTGTTGAAGATGCGTGTAAAAAAAGCAAATACACAAGGGTGTTATTCATTAATGTTATATTATTTATAAGGATTCAACCCCAAACAGCATGTCTGCATATAGCTTATACTTTTAAGAAGAATGACAGACCTTTTTAGGAAGGAATTATAACATCATTCTAGTTTTGTACGTTCCAGTTTCATACGACACCTAGGCTAATATATATATATATATATATATATATATATATATATATATATATATATATATATATATATATATATATATATATATATATATATATATATACATACAAACATATATACATGCATGCATACATACATACATACATACATACATACATACATACATACATACATACATACATACATACATACATACATACATACATACATACATACATACATACATACATATATACGCACTGCTAAGCATTGATAAAACAAATGCTGCACGTCTGAAGAAGTTGTTTGTTATGGCTATTTCTTGGCCTCCCTTTTTGGTGAAGGGCCCCTAGATTTTGGAGCCATGCTGTCCCCCACTAATTTCATGCTAAATTGTAACCCTGCCTGTACACGAATATGTACAGGCAGTATAGATGTAAAGGCAATATGGCGATTTTTGGCATTGAATGTACAGGTAATGTGGTATGTAGACTAATATATATATATATATATATATATATATATATATATATATATATATATATATATATATATATATATATATATATATATATATATACACTAATACATGCTAATACGTTTGAGTTTACCATTATCATTGATAGTGGAAACAGTTTAGCCGAAAATGAAATAGCATGTGTAATTATTTCCAAACTAAATTAAATTTTATGTGATTTTGAGCATGTATTTTTCCAGAGCCTTGTATATTTTTAAGTGTCAAATTTTTCGCGTATAGTTACCGGTGCAGTTTTCGACCCACGCCAGTTTTCGATCCATTGAAATCTCGCTTGATATCGCGTTAGAGACGTCACAGCGCCTGTTTACGACAATAACGATACAGAGTGTTGTCTGAGCAAAATATATTTTTATATATAATATAACATGGAACACGTTTATGATATACATGCCTTGATAAAAAAACCGACTTTGCATGCTTACCAGATATTATTATTGAGCATCTGCTGACACATATCTCGTTTTTGGCCACGTGACAATAATAGTCCTTTTTGTGGTAGATGTATTGCAAGCTAGTCTTGTCATAACAGTAGGAATAATTAAAATGTGTAAATATACGAGAACAAAATTACTACATTAACGTTATATATTCAATACAAATATATGTGTATGTGTTTTATAAAGCGCTATGTCAAGCCTGGTTTTTATAAAAAGTTGACATCATTTGAACAAAGTAGTAAAATTAAAAACGATTGTCTTTTACGGCTTGCTATAAATATAGGTCGATTTCCGCCGGTTTCCTCGACTCGCGCGACATGGTTCAGACGTTCAATATTCGTAAGTTTTTCACTCAAAACAACTGTTTTAATAATTTGTTTGCATTGAATAAATGAAGTAGCTTTTGCTGATTTTGGTATATCGATCTCTTACACAAAATGTTTCTTCGATTTTTGTTAAACGGCTTATTCTATTAAGTAGGTCGAAAACTACACCGACCAGTATATAGTTACCTGTGCAGTTTTCGACCCACGCCAGTTTTCAGTCCTTTGAAATATCGCTTGATATCGCGTTAGAGACGTCACATCGTCTGCTTACAACAATAACGATACAGAGCCTTGTCTGAGCAAAATATATTTTTATATATAATATAACATGGAACACGTTTATGATATACATACCTTGATAAAAAAACTGACTTTGCATGCTAACCAGAAACTATTATTGAGCGTCTGCTAACGCATGTCTCGTTCCTGGCCACGTGACAATAATAGCCCTTTTTGTGATAGATGTATGACAAGCTAGTCTTGTCATAAAAGTAGGAATAATTAAAATGTGTTAAATATACGAGAACAAATTTACTACATTAACGTTATATATTCAATGCAAATATATGTGTATGTGTGTTTTATAAAGCGCTATGTCAAGCCTGGTTGATAAAAAGGTTGACATAATTGGAACAAAGTGGTAAAATTAAAAACGATTGTCTGTATGGCTTGCCATACATATGAGTCGAATTCCGCAGGGTTCCTTGACTAGCGCGACATGGTTCAGACGTTCAATATTCGTATGTTTTTCATCTCAATACAAATGTTTTAATACTTTGTTTGCATTGAATAAATGAAGTAGCTTTTGCTGATTTGGTATATCGATCTCTTACACAAAATGTTTCTTCAGATTTTTTTTAACGGCATATTCTATTAAGTAGGTCAAAAACTACACCGACCAGTATAACTACAACATGTAGTTTATTCTGGGTCTGAGATAATGCCATTATTATAATTGATCTATTTCAAGTATTTACAAATGTAGTCGACTCAGTTTCTGACATGATGACGTAACTGCAATTGATTTCTTACTGTGTAATTAAAAATCACATCATTTATGTTATATATGATTTTATATATGATATGACCCAATATACAATTTTAGTAATCATATTTAAAAATACACTGAATTTACTTAAATGTGTGTTTCAATCATAAGATAATGGTTAAAATATAATGCATTGTCCAAAATAGTGTTCACTTTGAATATCATGCAAAATAAGTTACAGCTAAATTATATAACAATATATATATATTTATTTACATGTATATTATATGGTAGTCAAACTACATTAATAGAAGCAACCTTATGGATGCAAATCTTGTTTTAAACATGCTGAAGACTTATTTTGTCAATTTAATCACATTGTGTTTTGTTGATGGTTGATAATTTGTTGCCGCCTTATCACATATACACATTTTTATTGTTTCTGCACACTCAACTTATTGTAAATGCTTTTTAGCAAACATACTACACGTAATAACTCTTAGTTATAACAGCTATTAAAACCAATGCCGTTTTAGCAAGTATTCTGATAGGTATCATATCTTTACAGCCTTACATTTGTTGTAGACCTGGAAACTCGTTTAATATAATAAATAATAAAATTAATTTGTTGTTTTAATTCACATTATTAATTTTTCAGTTGCTGCAAGCCATCAGAAAACAAACAAAACGTAAAGGTATCTTGTCATGTTATTAACTAGTGTAACAAATATGACACATAAATACTGTGGCAGATATGATCTTTACTTAACAAAAAAGAAGGTCTGTATAATGATACTCATCTCAAATATACACTTAGTATAACATGGTATGATAACTAATTTGCAAAATCATTATATAAGAATATAAAACTCAAAGCTATGAATAATTTGTTTTATTTAGTTTAATCCATGTTCTATTGGCGAGGTAGTATAACGCTTCCAATTGAACATACCACTACACGTTTGAAAATTTCTAACATTTGTACTATTTGATAATAAGAATTGTGCACATTGTCATACATTACGTTCTTTATCCATCAATCACTGGCATTGAAAACTTGGTAGTGTATAGTATAGTGCAATTTCTAACATTTGTAATTTTTTTTTTATAAGAATTGTGCACATTGTCATACGTTAAGTTCTTTATCCATCAACCACTGGCACTGAATACTCAATAGTGTATACCGGTAGTATAGTGCAAGAGTTTCCTAGATCTTCTCTTGTTTAAAGCAAAACAACTGCTGGCAAAGCTGTGCAGCAAATGAGTCCTGATATGTTCGTGATCAGATACGCTATTAAGAGTTAATTTTAAAAATATATACAAACCATTGAAATATATTAATTTCACGTAATTTCAACCAAAAACAAAATGATTTATGTATATCACATATATTGTCATTTAAAAAAATAATGTCAATCCTACAGAATATCCTTTTATATGTTTGCATTACTGAAATGACATTCTTTCCGATATTAATGCATATTCAAAAACTTTTTTCACAGAAGTGTGATAACATTGAAATACCAGATGGATCACAAGAGGATGATGACATGGAAACCTCATCAGTTAATCAAACACAGGTGATGATTTTCATTTAACACCTGAATCAGTGGAAACCCTCAACATGCTATAAACAGGTCACTCTTAAAATGATCGATCACATCAATTGGTTTGAAGTATGTTTAATCAAGATTAACCACATATTATACAATAGAAATATGTAGAGTACAAGGGTTGGGGATCAAACATTCCTATTTTTAATACAACATTGTTTCCTTTCTCAGCATGTGCTAGAACCAAACAAGGTAGAGTAAGTATTATATATAACTTTGTCCTTACTAAATGAATTAATCGAAAATGTTAAGATAAATATAAGGACATGTGACATCAAAGTAAAATAAGAAACGAACAATAAAAAGCAGTAGAGGAGAAACTTCCACAAAGGTAGATAAAGATACGAAGAATTATTTAGCAAAGATAGACTGGAATAACACACTGAATAATAAGACAGCAATAGAATGCTGAATATTTTAAAACGTGAAATTGAGTGCATCATTGATTCGTTGGTAAGTGTTAATTATGGAGCAACACCCTTGTGAATTCAGAAGAAAATATTTAGGGGACATTTTCAATGGAGTAAACCCAGTGTGGCAACATTTAAAAAATCATGAAACCAGTCATATTTTAAGGATAATGGTATGTAATTCGTGTGCCAAATTTCATGATCCATTCAGAATTCCTGGTGAACTTAATTCTTCAGTGATACATGATTTTAGCATTCACGAGGTATTCACGAGCACATAACCAAGTGCTACACCATAATGTTAGTATGATTCCTGATTATTGAAACAACTGTAATTTCAGTACTATTGATATATTGGTTATGTGTACTAACTTTCATCTATAATAGAACATTTCTTCATGCATGATGAACTGTAATATCCAATAATAGGTAATTCCACATCAAATCACTAGATGGTCCACACATTGTATTTTCAGAAGTTCAGATCTCTTCAGGATTTTTATCAGATATTCCCCAAATACCCAAATTGAAAAAATTAAATGTTAGCTTTCTGTTCCTAGTAGTTTTGGAGATGTTGGCATATTAAATGAAACTGGTCTCACTTTAAAGGTAGTGATTTGTAGTTTATGTGTGAAAACTGTAATTATCCATTTGGAAGTCTGTGATGGTGAACTTTATTCTTCAATGATGCACGATTTTAACACCCATGAACCATTCACGTGCTCAGCGTTGATATAATTCATGATTCTTCAAACTGGTGAGGTCTCAATACTATTAATATATAGTGTCATAACTGTCATCTTTGTGATGACCTTTTTGTCAACAATGGATTTTTACATCACATCACTGGATAGTCCAGACTATTTGTCTTCAGATCTCTTCAATATTTATACAAGATATTCACCAAATGTCACATGTTAGCTTCCTATTCTTAGTAGCTTCTGAGAAAACAATAATTTATGACCTTAGATATCCGTTAATGTAATTTTAGGAAAGTTTGAGGTGCGATAACTAAGTAGGGCTAGAGCCTTGAAAATGCGAATGTTTACTCTCATATAGACAGAATACCCCATGTGCCTTCATTTTAATGTGTCAGATCGTTTTGCGTCTGAAGTCTGGGAAAGTTTGTAAAATCACATTTGCCATTTCGCGAGATACCATCTGTGAAACATATTTTTGTTTTAAAGAAATATTCTGGTGAAAACAACATTTCTGTACAAGAAACTAGACATCCTAAGCTATAAAATGGAGTAATCCAGGTTCCAACATATTTGATGAATTGCGTATAAATATAAAAATCAGCCGCGCAACTGGTGTTTCACTTTAGATTAATTATAACTACAGTATTTACCATCCAAAATTCAAATTATATTATTTATACACACTGATGAATCATAAATTGTTCTGGAGTTACCATGTACATAAGTGTTCATTTGTAGCCCTTATACAGGGTACCTTGCAAAATAGCAACTGTGATTTTACAAATATTCCAGGCTCTGGATGCACAACTATCTGATTTAATTATAAATAAAGTCAATGTACCCATACGTTGATATTCTATCTATTATTTATCAAGATTTAACAATATTAGCCATCCAAGCCAAAGGCCCAGATGGCAAGTGGACAAGGAAGCTATTGGCTTATCGAGAGTCCAACAATATTCATTTACGTATAACCCGCCCTCCTGAGAGATGTGTCAATCCTGTTTTAAAACATATTCATGCGGCTAGCAGTTCTACAATCCGTAGACAATTTGTTCCATTAATTTATTGTCCTTTGTATGAAAGAGTACTTCCTGATATCCAATCTACACTGATCCTTTACTAATTTTACCTCATTTCATCTAGTCCTGCTATTTTTCTTGAGTGAGAAAAACATATTTCTATCAATATTTCATACTCATTCAATGACTGATCTCCTCTTAACCTCCTTGTCTCTATAGTTGTTAAACCACATTCTTTCAAGCGTTCTTCATAGCTAAGATCTCTCAGTCCTGGAATAATTTTAGTTGCTCTCCTCTGTATGTGTTCAAGCGTATCTATATCCTTCTTATGATATGGTCTCCACGCTTGGGTACAGTATTATAAATAAGGTCTAACTACTGCTTTATACATAGGTAAAATTACCTTTTTTTGTATGTTATGTTTCTCCTAATCAACCCAAGAATTGTATTACCCTTTGAAGCTGCAATACCACACAACTCTGAAACTTTCATATCAGCGCTTATTGTAATTCCTTTTCTTTTATAGTAGTACCCAGAACAGTATCTCCCATTTTATACTTTACATCCAATTTCCCATGTCCTGTATGTAGCCATTTACACTTCCAAAAATTTAACATCTGCCATTTCTCAGACCATTTCACTATTCTGTCTGGATAGTTTTGTAAATGTTGTTTAACACCATCAGTGTCAACCTTTCTAAACACTTTTGTGTCATCCCCAAATTTCAATACATTACTTGTTATATTGTCATCTAATTCATTGATATAATAAAGAATAATAAAGGTCCTAATCCTGATCCTTGTGGTACCCTACTCAAAAGTTATTTCAGGAAACTTCTCCATCTACTACAACATGTTGTCTTCTGTCAGTCAGCCATTGTTCTATCCAGTCAATTATGACATCCCCGATACCATGGGCTTTTAATTTATGTAGTATTTTTATGTGGTACTTTATCAAAAGCTTTCTGAAAATCTAAGTAGATAATATCTAATGACTATCCCTCGTATATCCACTTGGTGATTTCTTCCAAAAAAAAAACATATTCGTTAAGCATGATTTCGCTTTTAGGAATCCATGTTGAGATTAATTTAATAATTTATGCCTAACAAGGAAGTCCACCATATGGTCTTTAATTAACCTTTCTAATAATTTACAAATTACTGACTTTAAACTCACTGGCCTGTAATTATCTGACTTATTTCTTAAATCCTGTTTAAATAATCCATGATGATGTTTGCTTCTTTCCATTCAAATGGAACAACTCCCTCTTTTAATGACAAGTTAAACACTCTTGCAAGTGGTGTACTGAGTTTTGGAAGAATTCCATCCACTCCCAGTGATTTATTTTCCTTCATTTCCTTTATTTTCTTAGCTACTATTTCTGGAGTTACGATTAACGGCTCTAAATAGTCATATTTACCCTCCTGAAATTTAGCATCTGGAACTGGTAGCTCTTCCATTGGATCCCTTCCATCACATTCTGTCCTGCAGCCTTATCACCTGGCAGACTGTTATCATTCTCTCTCTCACCCATCAACCGGTCACCTTTCCCTCCCGTTTCCTGGCTAAATTGCGCTCCTGTCACCTTCCCTCTTGACACCTTCCCTCCTGTCTCCCTCACCCCATCGCTTTCACTCTCGTCTCCTTCCCTCCCGTCTCCTTCGCTCCTGTGTCCCCCAGGTACTCATGTACACAACTGGTACTCATGAGGGAGAGCAAAACAACATTTCAGGAAGTATTCGTTACTGAGTTGTTGGACCTCAAACATTTACCAAAATGATAATGCCAGTAATTTGTGTACAAAACCAGTTATATATGAGACCGCGGTAGCGTAGTGGCTATAGAGCTTCGGACTCTTGGTCAAGAGAGTCCGGCTTCAAATCCAGTGGATATTTGTGTATAAATAGTCGTCACGCATTAATTGCAGCATGGCTGACTGCTTCCCAGAGAAGTTGAGATGGCATTCTAACGAACAGGTCTGCCAGGGGATGAAGTGTAAAGCACTTTCAGCAGTCCTAATGACTAGATACCGCGCTATATAAGAACATGCACTTACTTTTTAACTTTCTTAACCTGTTTTGTTATTAACCCGAATTCCGGTTACGGGACTTGGTTGGCAACCCATGCCTTCAAGCAGTTAACCGCTGTACTAGAAGGTCACCAAATTTTTAATCTGAGAAACTACTAGGAAGTAGGAAGCTAAAATGTGAGATTTGTTCAATTGGGAATTTGGGGAATATCTGGTAAAAATAGTGAACATTGTGCTCACAAAAAGGAAACAATTCCTTTGATGTGCCAGTAACGAGTAGGCCAAGTGGGTTAAACCATGAGTAGGCAGGTAATGTAGGTCTTAATTGGTCAGAAGACAAACTGAGAAACCCCAAATTAGACAGAAAACCACATTGGGCAAATTGGGACTTGGGTAAACTTAGCATGAATTGTGTTAGTTATTTTTATAGCAATTGATGTTATTAAATGTGTAAACAACGACAAGTAAAGTGCTTTGAATGGTGCCTTCCATCAACTCAAATACATAGACTTATAAAATAAAAAATAACAGTCCACTTGCATCTAATCAGCAATGTTACCAACATAAATGTAACTGTAACTTTAATTAAATTGAAGTTTACATTTCATGAATTGGTGTGAGGTTAATATATTTTTATTGGGAAATATCTTAATTCATGGTAATGTAACTAACTCTTTTTATTTAATTGTTCCTTGTCTGTTATACACACACTACACACAGCCTCAAATTCAAAACAACACTTGCACTGACAATTTGTTCTCTAGTTAATTTTTTTAAAGTAGTGTTTGTACGTTTTAGTTGCATCACCTAATTATGATATTATCTCAACAATGTGCAGTTATGCCCATTTTGTGGAATTACCTCTGCTTTTGAGGTATTTTCTAGAATGTTACTGTAAGGTGGCAGTAATGTTGGTTTCTCAAGTGTCATGAATACAACATTGTATTAATCAGCATGACTCATCTTTAAAACCTTAGTTCTTAGCCAGTCACTGGTTTTAAATAACAAATTATCTATGCATATTTTATATTTGAATGTTTTCATTTGTAAAAATAACACATGTGAACACAGTAATAATTTTAGTAGATGATATATTTTTCATTTTATATTAGAGTATCGCTGCAGCAGATGAACTTTGGGATGAGGAAACACATTGTCTTCAACTCTTGTTTGAAGACCGTTCTCACAGTGTGTATGTAGCATGTAGAGATCCCAGTATCATCGCATTGAATACGATTGTGGGTACACTTGCTGTGAGAGAGCAACCTTTCATATACATGATCTTATATGGGCAAGGCAGCAGATAACTGGAAACATACCTACCGACAAGTGACAATCAAGTGACAATTTCACAGGCAGAATTTTAACATATATCAGTTAAATCTATTTATGTTAAGTTCATAATAAACATATTGTATTTACTAAACATTCTATTATAAATTTGCATAGCATATCATATTGTTATGATGTGTAATTTCGAAAGAAAAGCAGATGCTGAGCTGCCCTGAGTGGAATTTGTTAGTCATCTCATGCTGATGACATTGCAATGCTTGTTCCATAAACTAAGGGAACAAGCAAAGATTGTTAGTTGTTTCTTATATTCAATGATGTGGCACTGACAATGATGTACTCTTTAACAGAGTAAGGTCTCGAATAATGTTCTATGATTTATATTAAGTTTGGTGTTACATTGCATTTAGCATTTTGTACAGCCTACCTAGATGAAATGTAGTGTTAGTCTTATGCTTGCTATCCAAGTATTGATTGTTGTAATAATCAGATTATAAAAAAAAGTATTAGTGCAAGCTGCTTTTTATGCAGGATATCTGCATCCACGAACAACTTTGTTCAAAGTACTGGAAATAGGTAAGAGTACAAATCCTTTGTACTTTGCATGAAATGGGTACTTGCAGTTTACACACTCTTGTAATCTAGTACAGTGTAGTATTGTTACATGTTTTATTGTTATGTTGACATGACGTATATTCATGTACTGTTTTGCATGAAATAAACGGCTGATTGAATTGTTGTCTGGTTGAAGTGATTAAAAATAATATTTCTCTTCAATATATTACTCCATAAATTCTCTACTATTGTAATTGGTGGTACTAAAACATTGATTAAATGGTGCTCTGTTTGTTTTTAAATATTGTTTGTGTCCTAATAATTGGTGAGAGGTTAGCCCTTAAAATAGGAGGGTGATGGGATGTTGATGCCTCAGCCACACACCCTCCTGACCACCTCAAGACAAGTGAAATTGGATTGTGTAGACATGTAGTATTCATGCATACCATGTATTTGGAATAAAACGATTTTCAATGAAAGAACAAACTAGCTTTTTTACCAGGATGATTTATTAAAACAACAGTAGCACCATTAAAATCATTGTGGGTATTCATTTGTTAAAACATGACAGTAAAATGTGAATGACAATGCCATGGTGGTTTACAAATTCAGTAACATGGGTTCATAGGTTAGGCATGGTGTTTATACACATCATTTTGCACAAGCTAACATGCTTACTAGCCAGTTTTGATATTTATTACCACTACTTAACATAATGAATTATATAAAAAATAATATAAACGAAATAAAAAAATATCACTGATCCCAGAAAAGAAGAAAATCCCGGATTGTAGGTTTTTGTTTGCAGTTTAAAGTTTCTGGTGAGCCTCAATGAGAGAAACAGTTGGATGATTAAGGGGGTGCAGTTGGAAGTTTTTGGTGACCCTCAAGGCCCGTCAAAGGGGTGCATTTGGAGGTCCCAATGGGGTGCAGCTGGAGTTTTTTCGTGAGCCTCAAGGGGGGTGCAGTTGGAGGCTTTTGGTGGGCTTGAAATCTCCTGGACTTCGAAACTCAAGTGTTCAGGTATACTACGGATTATTGCTATAGTATACAAGTATAGGTACGTAACCCTATCATGTAACTATCGCTCAGCAGACTTGTATTACAAGGCAACATTTTACGAATTGTGAAAACTATTCATTAATAATTTTGGGTAGGATTAATGTTGATATACCATCGGATGTGATCGCAGCCAACCGAATTTTTTTCGAAGAATCAATCCACGCAGCCACGGCCAGGCTGCGTAATTTTGTTTCACACATATGAACAGTTCAATGAATACAACTAAACACCAAACGATCGATTCGCTCACAAACAACCAGCCATCTTCGAAGGGAATGCGCTTCACGTAATAACGCGTAACAGTCTGCTGAATGCACATCACGTGATGATCCGTCACAGTCATCTTTGTAAAATCTCCGCCCATTTATGTGAATAGCCCGGAACGTTGATAGGAAAAAAAATTACGCGGCCAGGCTAGGAAGTGTCCGAGACTGAGTACCGTCCCGCGTATTTCCGTCAATCACTAATTGCATATTAAATAATTAATAACAACAATATAATATACTGTTCACTTACTATAATTATATTCATATAATGCATAATATACTAAATGTTCATAGTGTAAACACTCCGGCAATTCCTAGGCTATGGGCTAGCGAATTGATAATAACCACAGACATATTAATTATTATTTATGTTGTCCTGTTCCAATAACTCGTCCTCGCATAAAATACGGCTCTGTCCGCGATGCCGTCGACGGACCCAATAATACTCTTGTACTATACTGTATATTAAATATAGTTGTTTTTTTCGTATTGAGACATCCAGTGTTCAAACAGAACTTTACTGGTGTCGGCCTTCGACTTCGTTTACATTTCGCAAGTGTTTATGTGATACTATCCAGATTTACGGATACTTTAGTATATTAGCTTTATAATGATATGTATATTATGACTATTGTCCGATGTGCAAAAAAAGTAAGTCGAATTTGAAAAACAGGCATGCCACGCTCAAATTTAGGTAACGCCGCTGGCGTTGGCCCAGCGGCACCGTGCTCTGGTCGATTCTATTTTCTTTATTTTTCAACCCAGCTTATCGAAATTTCAGGACAATGTTAGTGACATATAAACAACATTTTACAAATTAATTACATATTTTTTTGACCACCAGGTGGCGGTGTGGGTGGCGTCCATCTTTGATTTCAGCTGATTTACCGTGATTGGTACATCTGGACAATGGCTTGACCAAATTTGTTCTAACATGGCACATTGATTGACTACATACATATGCAAATTGCGACAGTTTGATTTTTTTTTAGGTTTCCAAACAAAATTTATATGATTTTTTCAATCTTGGTAACATATCGAAAAGCCAAATTTTCCATAAAAGTCATAATATTATGCAATCTATATGTTGCATCTCAAATCAGAAACTGTCACAATATTGCACATTTTACTGGGATGATATTCTGAAAATTTCAAATGATTCTGTTGACAAATAGCTGAGTTCTACCAAACAAGAGATGTCTTGTCGGTCAAAAACATTTTATTGAGAAAAACAGCTTCAAAGTTTGTAGACATTTCAATACGACATTTCACATGCAAACAATAGAGCTACAATACTAAAATTTCACAGTGGGATTCTCCAGTTCATGCTCTTTCTAATGGTGTACAATGGTCATCATTTGGTTGGTTGAAAACATGAATAAAAAAAATTCAGACACAACCACACCATAAATATGTGTCCATCGTCACTCCACAATCCCACCGCACCAACACACAAAATATAGCTGCAGTACCAATATTGCACAGAGAGCTTCTCCAGTTCATGGTCTTGCTAATGGTGTATAATATTCATTATTCAGACGACAGCGTCAAGTTCAACACAATTCTGCATGTTGTACAGTATGTCTCGTACAGGCACACAAGGCCGAGGCAATGATCGAGGGCATGTATCTTCAGTGTGGGTGCACTACACTCGAGACACAGGAGTCCCTTCACATGCGTTGGCATCATGCAGAAATGCACAAACTATGTATCGATGAGTTGCCGGCATTGTTCAACAACAATCATTTTCTGGCGCAGAGGAAGACCCTGCCGATAAATTTTTTTCCGCTTGGTAGCCAAAATGAGGGTTGCACCAGACGTTGTGATATTTAACAATTTAAATCCATGCCATCTGCACTTTTATAATTATGTGCTGATAATTTTACACACACACACACACACACACACACACACACACACACACACACAACACACACACACTCACGCATGTTATCTTTCTCTTATATTGTTTCATTGGGAAATGAATTAAGTCAAATCAGACTGTTTTAAGCAAAAACAAATTATGGAATGGCCCAAATTCGTATTCTGCATTAAATAACACAATTGTAAAAAAATTTTTAATGTCGCACACAACTGTGTTACTTATTTAACATACACAATATAACAGATTCTTGTGTGATTTGGAATACTGTTATTATAATTAACAGTAGTAAAACAACATTATCTTTTTGTATCAAACATTGTACACATCTTAATAATCTTTATATATTTCTTATTTGTATTTCATGTTTAAGGATTCCACTGCATGTTTGAAGACACACTACACCTTTCACGGATTTCACTGGATAATATAGAGGAATGGGCCAAGCAAAGCTTGCAGACCCTACTACACACAGCAGAAGACAGACAAAGCTTGTGAAGACTGTGTAGAAATGGTGAATATATGTACACCGAGCCTACAATGGACATTGACACATTACACATGCACGGATTTACGAAATAGTGAACTCTGAGTATGTGTACGCTTAGCCGACAGTATAATGTGAACATTATAAACATTACTTCATGTTGAAATGCATGACATTAATTTGAGACATTGAAATATTAATATTTCTGCACTAAGCTTTGCATTTTACATTACCAGGTTTAAGGAGGTTTGTAGTAAAAGCAGTAATATTCGAGAACAGTTTGCGTTTGTGTAGCAGATAGGATGAAACGCAATCGCATTGTCAACAGCACTTTATGAAGTCGATTGCCCTCTCACTCGGAAATGTAACTAGAGAGTTGGCGCATGCGGAGTCGAGTTACCGAATGCCTTGACGAAAGCTGTAGCTGTTCCCTACTTGGAGGCGCTGAACGTCAATATACAAAATGGCGTAGGTCGGAGTGACGCAGCTCGGTATACACAAGCTCTGATACTATCACAAAAAGGCTAACAAAATATATACAACTTCCGGTCTCGCTCCGGTCTGCGTAAGTAGGAATCTGTGCATAAAGTGTTTAAGCAGACCGCATGTTTTTATATATATGTCATTCTTTGAAATATGCCAATGAACCTTTAGCATATATGTTCGAAATTAGTTTTACAAATAATGTTCCAACTTCACATCGTAGGAAAATCTACTAAATAAAATATATGCGCACTGGCAGCCACTGGTCGACGTATGCTGCCTTTAGAATTATATATATATATATATATATATATATATATATGTATATATAATTAATTATATATATATATATACATATAATATATGAACTTATCTTTGCTAAATATACTCTAGGGTATATGATATATATATATATATATATATATATATATATATATATATATATATATATATATATATATATAATATTATATATATATATAATATTTTATATATATATATATATATATATGTATATATATATATATATATATATATATATATATATATATATATATGTATATATGCTAGATACTCTTCTAGGATATGATATAATATATATATGTATATATATATATATATATATATATTATATCATATAACCTAAAAGAGTACCTTTAGCAAGGATAGGTTCAGTGAGTCTTCTTAGTGTGTGTGTGTGTATACATATATACATATATATATATATATATATATATATATATATATATATATATATATATATATATATATATATATATTATATATATATATAATATATATATATATATATATAAACACACATCATATACCCCAGAAGAGTACAGCAAGGATAGTATAGCAAGGATATGCTCAGTGAGTCTGCTTAATGTACCATCAACCGGAAAAGCCAAGACAAGCTACTATAATAGGTGGATATACCGCAGTACTAGTAGTGACATTGAAAACAACGATAAACTTTATCAGTTGATGATGACAGCCTGTCGGTAAATGAGCTGGTTGAGCCTCTCCTTGTTTTATTTAACACGTCAATGAAGGACGCAGCCCAGATCAGTGGAATGTGACAGCCCTTTACAACAAAACCTAACAGAAAGCATCATACTACCGGCAAATCAGTTTGACGTGTGTAGCATGCAATATTTGGGAAAGTAGTATTCGCACGCAAGACTGTCCACGACCTTTAAACAAAGCAGCATGGTTTCAGATCAGGCAGATCATGTGCTCTCCAACTGCTCGCAAGGATGGACTGATATTTTGGATTCTGGCTGAAGTATCGACACAATGATATTTCGACTTTGCACAGACGTTCGATACAATGCCCCGTTGTCGACTTATCAACACATTAACTTATGGCTTTCAACGAGAAGCGCCACAACGAGTGGAGCCTTCATTGGGAGGGCAGCCAGAAGGGATTGACAGTGGACTTAAGATCTTTGTTGATTACACACATTTTTGCAGAGACATTAGGTGTGAAACGAACAAACAATACTACAAGAAGAAATCAGTAAACTAACAGCATGGCCAGAGAATTGACAGCTACACTTTAATCCGACGAAGTGCAAACATTGAACATATGGCAAGCCAAAATACCGTACGTACGTACACCATGACTAACAAAGACGAAGGAGTGACAGACTTTGACACAACAGAGACAGAACAAGACATAGGAGTAAATTTCAATCGCTCAATGAAATTTCGCCAGTATATTGACTACGGTGCAGAAAATATTTCAAATATTAGGCCTCATCAGACACACATTTAAACGTATGGACCGTATCTTCTTTACGTTACTCTATACAGCATCAATGAGGCGACATATGGATTATGCCGACTCCATTCGGAATCCACACTATACAATACACATATAAAATCACTAGAAAACCCACAAGGCAAAGCCACCAAGCAGGAAGAAACATAATTTATTGATATGCAAAAGCCGAGTTCTCACATAAATAAATTATGAAAAATTAAAAGAGGGTGTTTACAAGCCTGAAAAGCCTAGAACCCCAACATCCAGGCAAGCAACCGTAATGATACCGACACTGCCACCAATGCGTAGAATGCGCATACTCGGACGAACGTAATCTCAGTAGCCGTTAGTAAACAAATCTATATAGTTATATAAAATTCCAAATATACTGAATTATTAAGGGCATATAAACAATCTTCTATTGATTTATATGTAACTTTATAGAGTTCTACACTGCATAGTAGAATGTTATTATAGAAAACTATATAATGCCACAACGATAATTCTACAGAACTTTGTATAACAATTCTAGAAAACATTTTCTGAACTGCCTCCACAAAAGTTTTACAGAACATTCTACAAATATTCAATGAGTTTGCTGGGTAAGGTAGGCACCGCCACCGAGGAATCTCAATGAGCCAATCTCACCATACGTCAGTAATCCGGGTTGCAACAAACCACCACAGTTTCACGCGGACTCATTTCCCAGAAGTTGGCTTATCATCTTCTGCTATCATCAATCCTTTTACTTGGGCGTAGAAGGAGTCGATTACGCTTATTTCTGTGATCGACGCCTCGTTCTCCTCCTCGTCTTCCGAATCACGTCGTTTCCCAGCTCCCTTATACCATATCTTCATGGTTGACGCCATTGTTGAGGATCCAGCTTTGCGGCCGAGTTCTGCTACGTTGCCACCACCGCTGCAGCGAAAGGCGGTAGATATTGTACATTTCATATGAACCACAAAAACGCATTAAATGCAGCAGCAAAATGATTTAAACATCGCATTATTATCGTGTTAACTGTACCAGTTTCCACTAACACAGCAAAACTTACGCATCATTACACAATTACTCAAAAAAGTAAAACATTCCTTAATGCTTTTGTGACTATGCACCTAAAAGAAAAGCTAACCATATGCAGCAAAATTCAAGAATATCGAGCTAGTGGTTTACACAGAATGTGCTTTAAAGGTGGAAGATTATGTCTCAGGTTGATTGAGGGCTGATATGTTAACTATCGCGACATGTAAACCTGTTAACCTACACTACACGTGAAGGATTAACGGTAAGGGATTTGCTTTTTATGTAATAATATAATGTTCTTGGTACTAGAATAAACATTTGTAGGGTCAATCACCAGTAAAGGGACACATTGATGTCACCAGTGGTTTGCGTTCAATATAAAGTTATTGTTTGCAAAATATTTATGTATATATCTATATCCAAACTAATCTATACATAATAATTGTAATATACAACGGGAAAAATAATGAATGTGTTTATTGTTTGGCTTAATTTAATCCTTCGCATAGACGGGGGTGCCTTAACACTGGCATGTCGCCAAGTCAGTACCGTAACTTGAAGGCATAATTTTTTTTACATAGTTCACATTCAATATTCGACAGGATACGTCTTTTTGGATTCATTTACTGCAATGCCCATCTGCTCATTAACTGTTTTTCGTGAAGTTACATTTTTATATATTTTTATTTCACGTTTCTGTTCTGTCGCCAATGTCGTTTACACCTGGTTTCACAATGGCGTCCAGCGATTGCGAGTCTAGTTCCTTTCATTGGTCTAGTGGTTATTGCTTATTTGCGGATGAAAGAAGTGACAACGAAAGCGCACAAGATGTTAGACCATCTAGGGGTTCTTGCGCATTCATATTCGAACCGTACACCGCAGAAAAACCGGAACCAAGGAGCGAGATGCAATTGTAAACGAAGACATCGATCGATTCCAGCACCATGAATGATGAATGGTATGTAGACACGCCACTCAGGCTTAGCCTACTGCATTAGCTACATTCTTTGTTCCCCAAGTTTGGACGAAGTATTTAAAAAAAAAAAATGAACTTCTGCATGTGACATCGACCAGCTTTAAAAATGTGTTACGATCAAATTTACAGAGCAACGAACATTGCTAGAATTATATGCTTGGAAACAACGTCTCTTTTGTCTCTGCAGTCTATCCTAACATTATACTCTTATATTTTGTTGCATTTATCACTCGCGCAGGATTGTCTTATTAATTACACCATGTGTTGTCAAACGATTATTTCATCGTATAAGCAATACTGGTGTATGGACATTTTATTGTCATGTCAATACAATAGTACAATATTGCATTAACACCTGTTTGTTTTGCAAACAATACATATGGAACATTAATATCAATATAAGTGGTAACTTACACAAATTATTTAAGATTACGTATATGTTGTGGATATCACACAAATGTTTACACTGAAATTAGCCGGAAAATACTAAGTTTATAAAATTACACAAATTCACAACTTGTACACTTTCCCACATAAAGTGAAGAGGCATGTGTCTGGCCAGGACCCTGAATTACGTAATCTTTTTACTAGAGACAATTTTTGAATAAAAATACATTCTTGTTTCCCAGGAGATCCCGCTACACCCCATTTGTGTCCTGGGGCTGGGGCTGCCTAGGAAGAAGAATCCTGGTGAATCTACCCTCATGTACAGTCCAGGCCATCAGTTCCCTGAACCGAATGGGGACTATGTTGGTTTCCGATACCCAAGCATGTAACTACCGATGGACACAGTTATTTGTCATTGCTATGTGTAACTATGCTTGCCACAGACATTCGCCAAATCGCGCCAGGCGAATGCTTCAATTGGTGAAAGAAAATCAAAGGCTTTTCGCCAGACTAGCGAAATAACTTTTTCTTTGAAGATTCACATACATGTGTTGCCAATGAACAGATAGTCTTCATGAAATCTTAGCCTAGTGTAAATATTTCTATCTGCTGAGCAACAGCATCAGCCTTGTTTGGGCATGGAACATCTACTGACAGGTGGGGCGGGGCTTGTTTTCAGCGGTATATCCTCCCTCTGTGTTTTCTTTGACATGGAACAACTGCTGACAGGTGGGGCGGGGTTTGTTGCAGCGGAACATCCTCCCTCTCTGTTTTCTTTAACATGGAACATCTACTGACAGGTGGGGCGGGGCTTGTGGCAGCGGTACAGCCTCCCTCTGTGTTTTCTTTGACATGGAACATCTGCTGACAGGTGGGGCGGGGCTTCTTTTCGGCGGTACATCCTCCCTCTGTGTTTTCTTTGACATGGAACATCTGCTGACAGGTGGGGTGGGGCGCGCAGAACAACAACAACAGCACTCTTGGCATCTCTTCGGTACCAATTGAACTACTGGGGTGATAATAAATACCCCTCAGCTCACGACCTCTGGAGTGGGGCACAGCATAGTTGTAATCGTAATGGTATTACAGGCTACCCTTGTTGTATCATGCTTGTGTTGTTCAATAAAATACGTGTGCACTTGTTCAATACCGTGTTTTGTTCCTTTCTCGTTTCCACGTCACGTCCTTTGATCCATGTTATGTTAGTCGCCGCAACCGACGCCGCCGCTGTTCCCTTACGTCGGATGACCTATGACCCTTCTTAGAGGACTCCTTGACTACTCCTTGACTCGTCTTTTCGTCGCCAGGTAGCGCTGATGATGCCCATATAATCATATCATCAGGGTTTTCCCAAAAATCTATTTCTAGTTACCATCGAAACATGGAACCCATCCTTGCTTGTTCAGGTTATCATGTATACTTCTTGTACAAAAAGAGCTAATCACATGTAACATTAAAGGTAAGGGATTTGCTGCTCATGTAATAATTTAATGTTCTTGGTATTAGAATAAACATTTGTAAATGATACTGCCCGCCCAAATGCGTTTAATAAGGCAGATGCATATGTTTGCATATTTACTGTTTCGTTAAGAAAAGTTGCGAAAAGTGTTTATGGCGCAAAACTACAGGGGCGGAGCTAGGCGAAGCTTGCTATGCCGAACGTTAATAAGATGCATATCACGTGATCGCAGGGTCGACGCGCGAACATTCGCGAATTGCTCATAGTTTGTTGACATTCAGGCAACATGGCTGACAGTGACAGACGAGTTGTACATGCACCGTTGTGTTCCGCGGCGGAGAGGAGGGAAAACAAGTTTGATAAAAGATGTTGGGATCGCTTGAACACTGTCTTAAAACTGAAACTTTTGAAAGATAGTGAAGTGGCAGAAATTCTAGTCGACACGTTAGTATTTTTTTATTATTAGGCCCTGTCGTATCGGCATCGCATCGATACCCGGAGCTCCGGGGGACGTCCCTATATGCTATGGCTATATCATGTATATGTACCGCATGTGCTACCTTCACACAGCTCATGTTTAACACCAGTTAAGTTATTTCCAGAATGTATGTTTACAAATTAAATTAAATTATAGATTAGTTGCATTGTGTGGGATAATTATGCAATGACGCAAGGCCCAGGCCAAGGGATATCGCAACTACTGGTAAAGGTGCATTAACCTGGCCGAAATTATTAACGCTAGTAAATTACATTTTTACCTAATTTTATCGATGCTAATGTGTTCTTTGCATCACTCCCCATCGGATCAGTTACAAAACGCACTTTTATTTGTAAAAAAATATTGTGTTTGAGCGCACTTTTAGTGCCCAAACCAACGCTATACCGGCAATAGCCAGTGTTGTTAATAGGGCGATCATCCGAAATGTGCTGTAACAATATCACGGTGGCATCAGAACCGGAAAGGCGATTTTATTGTCAAATATTTCGTACCGCAGTGTAAGAAAATACGAACAATAGAAGAGAATGTGCAATTTAATGTTACAAAAAACTCTAAAAATCGACAATTTAATGCTAAAAAACCCGGACAGGTGATTTCACTTACAAATATCTTGTACGCAGTCTAAGAAAAAATAAGATATTTGCACGATCTGTGAACTTTTAATAATTTTTTTTATATATGTGCGATGTCTGCTTTTTTTACATTATCATTATTTACTTATAAAGTGTACAAGGGTTTAAGTATTCTTAGCTTTATTTTAGGTATTTCTGGGCATACAATCAACTCTAGTGAAATAAGTTGTATCAAATACATTATACAATATAATATCTAAACATTGTAGTAATATACACAGCAGAGCTGAGTTTGTGCTTGATCACTCTAATTTTAAGGATTAAATCAATTAGCATGTAATGCAGTTCACATGCTACCTGTCGCTGACAAGCACACATCTGCATTAGCACCATATTTAAATACAGAAAACAATCTGTAGAATAGTATCTTATTGAACAAATTATGAAAACATGTTGTATTACTTTCTATACAATATCGAAGGCATACAATTTAACAAATGGATGGTGTAGATGTTATCTATTGACCAACATTTAAAGTTGTGTGCCAAATATTACAGACAGTAATAAGTGCACATAATATCCATGCAGCCCTTTGCAGCAGCCACAATACACCTGCGCCATGTAAGTGATAGAACATGCAGAGTCTACCACTTTGGCAGTGGAACTATCGTTTTTTCTAAAATGTTCTCCTAAAAATCTCACTATCCCCCACTTTCGAGTCAAAATGTACCACAAAACGGCAAACATTTACTCATTTTGAATCCAAATGTGCAGAAATAACCATTTCAAACAGAAAATGCATAAGAATTAAGGAAATATACTGTAAAATATTAAAAGGCCTGCAGCATCGAAACTACCACCCTCACATCACGAGTTTTTCATGACAAGTGTTAGATCTAGCACTTTTTGCGGTGCAATGTTACTTGGCACCTCTGAATATGCTGGAGACGGACACACATGCTACAGTACACAAACATAAGCCAAGAAATCTTTCACCCCCAGACATGCAATTTAAAAAAAAATATTTAAAACTGCTTCGTCAACTGATTTAGCCTATCGCAAATCCAGTTCAATAGTGTCCAAATTTAACAAGATTTAACAAGATTTAACAAGATTTGCCATCCAAGCCAAAGGCCCAGATGGCAAGTAGACAAGGAAGCCATTGGCTTATCGAGAGTCCAACAATGTTCATCTACTTATAGTCCGCCCTCCTGAGATATGTGTCAACCTTGTTTTTAAACATATTCACGCTGCTAGCAGTTACACAATCTGTAGACAATTTGTTCCATTCATTTATTGTCCTCTGTGAGAACGAGTGCTTCCTGATGTCCAATCTACATTGATCCTTTACTAATTTTACCTCATGTCCTCTAGTTCTACTATCCTTCTTGAGTGAGAAAAACATATTTCTATCAATATTTTCATACCCATTCAATATCTTAAAAACTTCAATCTGATCTCCTCTTAACCTCCTTGTCTCTAGAGTTGTTAAACCACATTCTTTCAGGCGTTCTTCATAACTAAGGTATCTCAGTTCTGGAATCATTTTAGTTGCTCTCCTTTGTATGCGTTCAAGCGTATCTATATCCTTCTTACGATATGGTCTCCATGCTTGTATACAATATTCTAAATGAGGTCTAACTATTGCTTTATAAAGAGGTATAATTAACTTTTTTCCCTTGTAAGTTATGTTTCTTCTAATCAATCCAAGAATTTGATTACCCTTTGAAACTGCAATACCACACTGCTCTGAAACTTTCATATCAGCACTTATTGTAACTCCTAAGTCCTTTTCTTTTACAGTAGTACCCAGAACAGTATCTCCCATTTTATAGTTGTTGTTCTGATCGGCAGGCATGAAAAGCCAAGCTTCCAGGTTTTGGATAGTTTGTCATCTGTACAGGCACAGACGAGTGTCTCTTGGAGGCTGACAATATAAGAAGCGTTCGTCAAGCCAATCGTATCGCGAAAGGCGCCAATGAATATCCAGCAAACCTCCGCTACAGCTATGATCGCTCAGTGTGCAAGCACTACGAATCGTACCACAATCACAGCACTGGTATTCGACGGAAACAGAGGTAAGTTTAATGCATCGCCATCATCAAATTTAATGTGTGCAATGAATGGGCGAACTTTTAGTTTCTAATCTAACCATGAACATTACCACCTAGAACACCCAAACTTCTCATATATATACTACGCATATGCACATGTCACGTTGTAAAAAAACAATTACTTTCTCAAAACAATCAACATTTACAAAATAATTCGAGATTTGTAAACGTCGAAACGTTGATTTCAAAATTGCGTATTCTTCATTTAGACGCGTTTGGCCGGTCGGTATATGTTAGAATATAATATAGTTTGCGCTAATTAAAATGATTTCATGATAACAATTTGTTTACGATCAAACCTTTTACCTTTAACTGATGCTGGTACACACATAACCAATTAAGATAGAGTCTCAATAAAATGGGTTATTTTGTCATAAGGAGTACTAGTTTAGTAAACAAAGGCCAACATATGTTAACAGGTGTATACAAAATACATTTGCATTTGGCGATCGACATTTGCTAGACTACTACACTCGTGGCGTAGGGTTGTCTAACAGCATGACACGGCCCGTGAAATTAAGATGATGTGCACTCAACAAGGTATTCATAGTAAATCATTAACGTGATATTCTTAATTGTAGTAGCAAATGGTTATGTTTTAGTAACTGTTATAGGAGCATAGGCCCAAAACCACGACTTTTGTTTCCCTTTAATAAAGATTTAGTTATTTTTGTAAAGTTACCGTTTGGCAATTCCACAGAAATTAAGCTGCCTATGAAATGGGGGTTGTGGTAAAAGGGTAATTAAGCGGAGACAACTGCGATTGCAGCAATAGTGGACACAAATGATATTCGTTTCGATGCGACAGTTGACGAGATAATGCACTTCCAGCCCTCAAGTTGTACGCACCATAACACGTTAAATGTACCTATGTCATCATAAAATAAAACATTGCTATTAGTATTAGTATTATCATAGTTTAATACTAGTTTGTTTTAGTAATAAATATTTGGCGTAAATGTGTTATTGTTTGTTCTCTCTGTCTTCAAATGTGTTTATGTGTGACATGTGATAGCGGGCAGCGTGTCGTTTGGGGCCAGAAGTGAATATTTATGGGTAATTGTGGGTATCTTGCATAAACCAATATTACGTCTGATGCCCCGTGCGACGCCCCGTATGCTCGTGTTTCCCATATCTATATGTGAATTCCTTGCCAACAATCATTGTGAGCATTCGTCCTCCACAACGCACCGTTACAAACTTCAGATGTGAACAAGGAAACAAATGATTTATCGACAGCCTACCATTTGTCATTCATGCATAGCCATCCCTTATCAGATATACATTCGGTAATTCAGTTTATTCCTGCTCGTACTTAAGCTACTCGCATTTACACAATCAATAAATTATATATTACTTTGACTAATTATTCTCAATAAGAAATAGTGGTTTTTTTTCGTAGCCAATCTGCACTGTTCGTTTATTACACCTTCTCCATATATCTTGGACGTTTATTGCCTTCTTTTCTCCACGAAATGTACGACGATTTTCATTGGTCAACTGGTTAGGAGTTTCGTACCATTATTGTTTGTTTATTAACGTACCGAAAGCAGAAGTTAAGAAGATAGGTTACACCTGGAACGAAATAATAAAGATAACAAGAACTAGATTGATATAAAGTATATACGCTGCTAAGCGACATTCTTGTCTCATTTTTTTATATAAATACATTCATTCAATCATTCCACGCACAAAAAAACATACATTCGTTAAAAATATTGTGTGTTTGTTTGCTGTCCAAAAAGCGCTGCTAAATGCATCCGCGGTGAGCGAAAATGCAGGCTTCTCTCTCTCGTTGCTGAAGACGTTGATGCAACGGGGCAGTGGGCACTAGATGGATTAAACAAGTGCACAACATTTTTTTAAAGAATGTATATTTGATGTGTACGTGGAGTGCTATGGAATAAATAATTTAGCTCATGATATAATTTAGTTCATGATATCCGAAAAAACCTACAGTTTTAATTACTCGACACGTCATGGCGGCAATGGCGGTATAACGGTAGTACGAAAACACGAACTCGTTATCGGAAAACGTAACAGTCAACACAAACCAGTAATTTGTTAACGACACCATCAACATAGTCCTATACTATATGTATTTTTTAAATGATTCTAAAAACGAAGCGAGCGAAATGATTTGACATTCGAGCAGCGTCTTACATAACATACCTTGCCACTGCAGTTGTTCCGCCGGTTGTCGCAGCTGCTGCTGTTGTTGTCGATGCCGCAGCCCCAATGACTGCCGCTGCGGCCACACCGGTGACAACGATACCGGCAGCGACACCCGCCACGACCAGTGTTTTCTTCTTTGCACTCATTCCGACGCTGTTGTCCTCCGTCTTGATAATTGTGGTGGTAATTGTGGTGGTAATTGTGGTGGTAATTGTGGTGGCGGTGGTGCTAGGGGGCCATTGACAATAGATACCTTCGTAACCAGCAGGGCATGAGCAGGTGATTCCGACTTTTTCGGTGTAGCGACACGTTGCACCGTTTTGGCATTTATTGTCTAAGCAGGTTTGTAGTTTCTCGCAAAACCAACTTTTCCAACCGTCAGCGCAAATGCATGTGACTCCTCTGCCGCTCGTCGTCGCATTAATGCAGGTCGCTCCATTTTGGCACGGAGTATCGCGGCATCGGTAATGTTTTGGACAGCGAAAAATAATCTTGAAGTAAGTATTCCGACTCAATGACGTTGCTGTTTTTATTGTTGTGAGTGTGTTCGTATAATAACACATCGACATATCCATGCTAGCCCCTCTCGTGTGCATAGCGGAAACGCAATTCACATTCTGCATACACCAATCTAAGCACTGCCTTGGAACACTGACATTGCCATCTGCTCTTTTAGAATATCCTACTTGAGTGGAATATGATGTGTTTTTCAATGTCTCAAACTCATCTTGACACATGGGTATCTGGCGTATGCTTCTCGCTCGCGCTTTGTCGCTGACGTCGCCAGAGGGGTTATTCGACGTGACAGGACCATCAGCGTTTGTTTGGAACAAACTGCAATATAAGAGCAAGATGACCGCGGTTGTTAGAACCGGAATCATTACAATTGTTGAGGCGGTGGCCGTCGTGACGTCACACACCCGACGTCACGACGTCGTCATCGCTCTGCAGAGGAAGGTCAGGCAATTGCTACCCCAAAAGGAAACCTATGTATAATATTGGATTTAAGGTAGGCGCCTACCTCGAAATCAAGCTAACTGCGCATCGCAGCCGTAACATGAAATCACCACAAAAAAAGTTATATTGCCGATAAAAATTACGTCATTAATGCCAAAAATAAACACAAATGATACGCTTTGGTAAAGATAATAAGAACCGAAAACATTAATACATTAAACGTATCTGGTGGGTTTGTAATAGAGCATTTTGTTCGGAACTCGTGTGATTTAAAGATAGCAAATACAAAAATTTGCCCGGCAGTCCAATAGGTTTTCTACGTATATAGAGATGAATAATAAATTAGCATTACTCCTTGTGGGTAAAATTGGGGTTTTGATAACAGTTTTGCTGCTGGTGTAGCTGTTATCATGTCACATATTTCACAAATTTGCACGGCACCCCAACTTATTTGGCTGTTTATGGAGGTCAATAATAAATGACAATTTTAGCAAAGTTTTACTTTCCTTGGTGGTCAAATATTTAATATTGTTTAAATTGAGTTAAAATATGTTTTCCGCAACTTAATAATATACGTTAAATAATTAATTTTGCCATTGTTTTATACATATTTTACACATTATGGCGGATTTAGGATTGGCTGGAGGTCTCAGACAGTCGTAGTCATATGTCGTTCTACTTACGAACCGGGGGGGGGGGGACGACACATGTCGTTTTACTTTAACAAGATTTAACAAGATTGCCATTCCAAACAACAAGTTCAAGATGGCAAGTGGACAAGGAAACCATTGGCTTATCGAGAGTCCAACAATGTTCTCATCTATGTGTAGCCCGCCCTTATCATATATATGTCCATTCTATTTTTAAACATATACACACTACTAGCATTAACACAATCATTTGACAGTTTGTTCCATTCATTTATCAACCTCTCCGAGAAAGAGTACTTTCTCATGTCCAACCTACACTGCTCCTTAACTAATGATGCTTTGTGTCTACTGATTCTACTGCCTTCTTTAAGTTTAAAGAACATATTCCTGTCAACATCTTCATAACCGTTCACTATTTTAAACACTTCTATTTGTTCTCCTCTTAGTCTCCTGGTCTCTAGTGTTGTCAAACCACATTGTAATAAGCGCCTTTCATAACTAAGGTCTCTTAATTCTGGAATAATTTTAGTTGCTCTTCGTAGACTTCTTTCTAGCTTGTATATGTCATTTTTATGATATGACCTCCATTCTTGAATACAATATTCCAAATGTGGTCTAACTATTGCTTTGTACAGAGGTACAATTAGCTTTTTCTCCTTATACGTTATAGTTCTCCTAATTAGCCCTAGAATTTGATTTCCTTTCGAAGCAGCAATCCCACATTGCTCTGAAACTTTCATGTCAGCACTAAATGTTACTCCTAAGTCCTTTTCTTGTGTGGTTCTACATAGTACAGCATCCCCCATTTTATATTCTTCGTCCATATTTCCATGTCCTATGTGTATACATTTACACTTCCCAAAATTTAATAACATTTGCCATTTTTTTACCATTTAACACATTTTTCTAGATCATCCTGTAAACTTTGTTTATCTGTATCATTAGTAACCTTTCTGAATACTTTTGTGTCATCTGCAAATTTGTGTACTTTGCTAGATACGTCATCTTCCAAATCATTTATATATATTAAAAACAGTATAGGGCCTAATACTGATCCCTGTGGTACCCCACTCAAAACAGATTGCCAGTTTGAAATCTCACCATCTACTATTACTCTCTGTTTTCTGTGTGTAAACTACTTTTATAGCCAGTTGATTACATCATTACCTATGCCATGGGCTTTTAATTTAAGTAACAATCTTTGATGTGGCACTTTATCGAAAGTTTTCTGAAAATCTAAGTAGGCAACATCCACTGGTGACCCGTCATCTACCCACTTTGTAATTTCTTAAAAAAATATAAGAGATTAGTTAAACATGACCTTGCCATGTTGATATGTATTTATTAATTTATGTTTTACAAGGAATTCCACCATGTGTTCTCCAATTAATGTTTCGAGTAATTTACATACAACTGATGTTAAACTCACTGGTCTGTAATTTTCTTATTTGTTCCTCGATCTTACTTACGTACAGAAGGGTTAATATTAGCCGGCTGGTAATACACCAGTCTTTGCATTGGCACTAGTTCCGATGTAGGCCTATACACACTTTGTCATTTACAGTAATATTTGCAAAGGACATAGTAATAGTATATCGGAGTGTTTCAATCCTCAAATTTGGGTAAACTTTTGGAGTTCATTCTGATTGGTCGAAATTTGAAATGGAGCGTTCTGATTGGTCGTGCGCTTTTTGCCGCTAGGGGCGCCACCGTATAATCCCCTATTATCACTCAAATTGTAAGATGTTGGAGCACTTTCTGATTGGTCGAGAGCAGTTTCACCACCAGGGGGCGCCACATGGACTCATTCTGATTGGTCGAGAGCCGTCACGTGACCTATGACCTAAATTAGCATATATTGCACCCTTTTGTGGTGAAACTTTCACCAGGGGGCGCTATGGGTCAATTGTATCGACGGTTTGTGACCTAGTTTCGACTGTTCTGATTGGTCGAGAGCCGTCACGTGACCTATGACGTCACAGCTCATTTACATAAATTTGCATAAATTAACATAAATTACACCCTTTTGTGGTGAAAGCGTCGCCAGAGGGCGCAATGTGTAATCCCCTATTATCGCCCCCGAGGTACTGTTTTGCGGTAATACTGTCGTCAAGGGCGCTTAGGGTCAAGTGTGTCGACGTTTCTGATGTGTCGAGAGCCGTCACGTGACTTATGAGGTCACAGCTCCTCCCCTATTATTTAAAATGAGGAGATTTTGGGGCACTGTTTTGCGCTGATACGATTACCAGATGGAGCTGCGGGGCAAAGTCGAAGGTCAAAGGTCACCGACTTTTGTGCTGATACGATTGCCAGTTAGGGTTAGGGTTAGTAACCCTAATTCTGATGTATGTAGTGAACCCTAATACGGACCCTGTAGGGTTAGTAACCCTAATGAAAGTCAAAGGTTACCGACCTTTTGTACTTATTCAATTGCCAGTTGGGGCTAAGGTTAGTAACCCTAATTATATCGTCTGTAGTGAACCCTAATACGAACCCTGTAGGGTTAGTAACCCTAATGAAAGGTCAAAGGTCAAATATCACCGACCTGTTGTACTTATGCAATTGCCAGTTAGGGTTATGGTTAGTAACCCTAATTATATCGTCTTCGGTTTAATACTGACGATTATGACGCGCTTTTCGAGACGTGTCTGGGTACAGAACCGGTTCAAACCGGTTTCATGTAGTTTTTTTTCTTCTTTTCTGGAACGTTCGAACAACGTCATGGAATTTTCCACGCTCACGAAAAGAAACACGATCCCGCATTTTCACCTTGCTAGTAGACTGAAACATAGCGTTCGAAAGTTCGTGCATGCAGCGGGAAAAACGTAGCCGTGCATGTAAACTATGCGATGCATATCGCATCGTTCCATTATATCGAGAACTTTCGACGTATGTCGTTTCGTATCGCCTATAATATCACGAATCTACAAAAAACACCGCGAGGTCAAAAGGTCAAGGTCAACAAAACAAGCACCGCCGCTTTCTGGAACGTTCGAACGAAGTCACGCCTTTTCACCCTGCTAGCAGACTGAAATCTAGCGGACGAAAGTTCGTGTATCCAGTGAAAAAAAAGTAGCCGTGCATGTAAGCATATCGCATCGTTGCATTATATCGAGAACTTTTCGACGTATGTCGTTTCGCGAAGGTCAAGGTCAAACAAAAAAGCACCGTCGCTTTCTGGAACGTTCGAACGAAGTCATGGAATTTTCCATAAACATCACGAGGTCTAAAGGTCAAAATGTCAAGGTCAAACCAGTTTCCCGCGAAATGTGTCCAGCAGCATGTCCTTATTTGGTATTGTTCTGCATGCTGTACGTCAGAACCAGTTTGAACCAGTTCAATGCTAGCAGAGTAGTTGAAAATTTACAAGTTGGAAGTGTGTAAGTAGAAATTTGTAACATGAAAGTTTAAGATATGAAAGTTTGTGTTATGAAACTTTGCAATTTTGAAGTTTATAAGTTGAATCTTGCAAGTTGGAAGTTTGTGATGGGAAACTTGGTGATATGAAAAGTTAATGTTTGGAAGTTTATGTTTTGAAAGTTTATGATATGAAAGTTTGTAAGTTGGAAGTTAGAAAGTTGGAAGTTTGTGATGTGAAACTTGGTGATATGATAAGTTTATGTTATGAAAGTTTGAAATTTGGAAGTTTGTTGTTTTTAAAGTTTGTGTTATGAAAATTTTTAGTTGGAAGTTTGTAATGTGAAAAGTTTATGTTTTGAAAGTTTATGTTATGAAAGTTTGTAAGTTGGAAGTTTGTGATGTGAACATTTGGGTTTGTAAGTTGAAAGTTTGCAATATGAAGTTTGTAAGTTGGAAGTTTGTGATATGAAAAGTTCCTGTTTGGAAGTTTATGATATGAAAAGTTCTTGTTTGGAAGTTCATGTTTTGAAAGTTTGTGTTATGAAAATTTTAAAGTTGGAAGTTTGTGATGTGAAAAGTTTATGTTTTGAAAGTTTATGTTATGAAAGTTTGTAAGTTGGAAGTTTGTGATGTGAAAATTTTATGTTTTGAAAGTTTATTTTATGAAAATTTTTAAGTTGGAAGTATATAAGTTGAAAATTTGGGTTTGTAATTTGAAAGTTTGCAATATGAAGTTTGTAAGTTGGAAGTTTGAACGTTGAAGTTTGAACGTTGGAAGTTTGTAAGTTGGAAGTTTGTGATGTGAAACTTGGTGATATGAAAAGTTTATGTTTAGAAGTTTATGTTTGGAAGTTTGTGTTATGAAAATTTGTTAGTTGGAAGTCTGTGATGTTAAACTTGGTGATATGAAAAGTTAATGTTTGGAAGTTTATGTTGTTTGAAAGTTTATTTTATGAAAGTTTGTAAGTTGGAAGTATGTAAGTTGAAAATTTGGGTTTGTAAGTTGAAAGTTGCAATATGAAGTTTGTAAGTTGGAAGTTTGTGATGTGAAACTTGGTGGTATGAAAAGTTTATGTTATGAAAGTTTGAAATTTGGAAGTTTGTAATGTGAAAAGTTTATGTTTTGAAAGTTTATGTTATGGAAGTTTGTAAGTTGGAAGTTTGTGATGTGAAACTTGGTGGTATGAAAAGTTTATGTTATGAAAGTTTGAAATTTTGAAGTTTGTTGTTTTGAAAGTTTGTGTTATGAAAATTTGTTAGTTGGAAATTTGTAATGTGAAAAGTTTATATTTTGAAAGTTTATGTTAAGAAAATTTGTAAGTTGGAAGAATGTAAGTTGAAAATTTGGGTTTGTAATTTGAAAGTTTGCAATATGAAGTTTGTAAGTTGGAAGTTTGATCGTTGAAGTTTGAACGTTGGAAGTTTGTAAGTTGGAAGTTTGTAATGTGAAACTTGGTGGTATGAAAAGTTTATGTTATGAAAGTTTGAAATTTGGAAGTTTGTTGTTTTGAAAGTTTGTGTTATGAAAATTTGTTAGTTGGAAGTTTGTAATGTGAAAAGTTTATGTTTTGAAAGTTTATGTTATGAAAGTTTGTAAGTTGGAAGTTTGTGATGTGAAAATGTTATGTTTTGAAAGTTTATGTTATGAACATTTTTAAGTTGGAAGTATATAAGTTGAAAATTTGGGTTTGTAATTTGAAAGTTTGCAATATGAAGTTTGTAAGTTGGAAGTTTGAACGTTGAAGTTTGAACGTTGGAAGTTTGTAAGTTGGAAGTTTGTGATGTGAAACTTGGTGATATGAAAAATTTATGTTATGAAAGTTTGAAAATTTGAAAGTTGGAAGTTTGTGATGTGAAAAGTTTATATTTTGTAAGTTTATGTTATGAAAATTTGTAAGTTGGAAGTATGTAAGTTGAAAATTTGGGTTTGTAATTTGAAAGTTTGCAGTATGAAATTGGTAAGTTGGAAGTTTGAATGTTGGAAGTTTGTAAGTTGGAAGTTTGTGATGTGAAACTTGGTGATATGAAAAGTTAATGTTTGGAAGTTTATGTTTTGAAAGTTTGTGTTATGAAAAGTTGTTAGATGAAAGTTTGTGATGTGGAAAGTTTATGTTTTGAAAGTTTATTTTATGAAAGTTTGTAAGTTGGAAGTATGTAAGTTGAAAATTTAGGTTTGTAAGTTGAAAGTTTGCAATATGAAGTTTGTAAGTTGGAAGTTTGTGATGTGAAACTTGGTGGTATGAAAAGTTTATGTTATGAAAGTTTGAAATTTGGAAGTTTGTAATGTGAAAAGTTTATGTTTTGAAAGTTTATGTTATGAAAGTTTGTAAGTTGGAAGTTTGTGATGTGAAACTTGGTGGTATGAAAAGTTAATGTTATGAAAGTTTGAAATTTGGAAGTTTGTTGTTTTGAAAGTTTGTGTTATGAAAATTTGTTAGTTGGAAGTTTGTAATGTGAAAAGTTTATGTTTTTAAAGTTTATGTTATGAAAGTTTGAAAGTTGGAAGTTTGTGATGTGAAAATTTTATGTTTTGAAAGTTTATGTGATGAAAATTTTTAAGTTGGAAGTTGAAAGTTGCAATATGAAGTTTGTAAGTTGGAAGTTTGTGATGTGAAACTTGGTGGTATGAAAAGTTTATGTTATGAAAGTTTGAAATTTGGAAGTTTGTAATGTGAAAAGTTTATGTTTTGAAAGTTTATGTTATGGAAGTTTGTAAGTTGGAAGTTTGTGATGTGAAACTTGGTGGTATGAAAAGTTTATGTTATGAAAGTTTGAAATTTTGAAGTTTGTTGTTTTGAAAGTTTGTGTTATGAAAATTTGTTAGTTGGAAATTTGTAATGTGAAAAGTTTATATTTTGAAAGTTTATGTTAAGAAAATTTGTAAGTTGGAAGTATGTAAGTTGAAAATTTGGGTTTGTAATTTGAAAGTTTGCAATATGAAGTTTGTAAGTTGGAAGTTTGATCGTTGAAGTTTGAACGTTGGAAGTTTGTAAGTTGGAAGTTTGTAATGTGAAACTTGGTGGTATGAAAAGTTTATGTTATGAAAGTTTGAAATTTGGAAGTTTGTTGTTTTGAAAGTTTGTGTTATGAAAATTTGTTAGTTGGAAGTTTGTAATGTGAAAAGTTTATGTTTTGAAAGTTTATGTTATGAAAGTTTGTAAGTTGGAAGTTTGTGATGTGAAAATGTTATGTTTTGAAAGTTTATGTTATGAACATTTTTAAGTTGGAAGTATATAAGTTGAAAATTTGGGTTTGTAATTTGAAAGTTTGCAATATGAAGTTTGTAAGTTGGAAGTTTGAACGTTGAAGTTTGAACGTTGGAAGTTTGTAAGTTGGAAGTTTGTGATGTGAAACTTGGTGATATGAAAAATTTGTTATGAAAGTTTGAAAATTTGAAAGTTGGAAATTTGTGATGTGAAAAGTTTATATTTTGTAAGTTTATGTTATGAAAATTTGTAAGTTGGAAGTATGTAAGTTGAAAATTTGGGTTTGTAATTTGAAAGTTTGCAGTATGAAATTGGTAA
This sequence comes from Lamellibrachia columna, assembly GCA_963662155.1. Taxonomy (NCBI): domain Eukaryota; kingdom Metazoa; phylum Annelida; class Polychaeta; order Sabellida; family Siboglinidae; genus Lamellibrachia; species Lamellibrachia columna. The sequence goes on from OY759275.1 coordinate 4,661,139, forward strand.
GTTGGAAGTTTGAATGTTGGAAGTTTGTAAGTTGGAAGTTTGCGATGTGAAACTTGGTGATATGAAAAGTTAATGTTTGGAAGTTTATGTTTTGAAAGTTTGTGTTATGAAAAGTTGTTAGTTGAAAGTTTGTGATGTGGAAAGTTTATGTTTTGAAAGTTTATTTTATGAAAGTTTGTAAGTTGGAAGTATGTAAGTTGAAAATTTAGGTTTGTAAGTTGAAAGTTTGCAATATGAAGTTTGTAAGTTGGAAGTTTGTGATGTGAAACTTGGTGGTATGAAAAGTTTATGTTATGAAAGTTTGAAATTTGGAAGTTTGTAATGTGAAAAGTTTATGTTTTGAAAGTTTATGTTATGAAAGTTTGTAAGTTGGAAGTTTGTGATGTGAAACTTGGTGGTATGAAAAGTTAATGTTATGAAAGTTTGAAATTTGGAAGTTTGTTGTTTTGAAAGTTTGTGTTATGAAAATTTGTTAGTTGGAAGTTTGTAATGTGAAAAGTTTATGTTTTTAAAGTTTATGTTATGAAAGTTTGAAAGTTGGAAGTTTGTGATGTGAAAATTTTATGTTTTGAAAGTTTATGTGATGAAAATTTTTAAGTTGGAAGTATATAAGTTGAACATTTGGGTTTGTAATTTGAAAGTTTGCAATATGAAGTTTGTAAGTTGGAAGTTTGAACGTTGAAGTTTGAACGTTGGAAGTTTGAAAGTTGGAAGTTTATGATGTGAAAAGTTTATATTTTGTAAGTTTATGTGATAAAAATTTGTAAGTTGGAAGTATGTAAGTTGAAAATTTGGGTTTGTAATTTGAAAGTTTGCAATATGAAATTGGTAAGTTGGAAGTTTGAACGTTGAAGTTTGAACGTTGGAAGTTTGTAAGTTGGAAGTTTGTGATGTGAAACTTGGTGATATGAAAAGTTAATGTTTGGAAGTTTATGTTTTGAAAGTTTGTGTTATGAAAATTTGTTAGTTGAAATTTTGTGATGTGGAAAGTTTTTGTTTTGAAAGTTTATTTTATGAAAGTTTGTAAGTTGGAAGTATGTAAGTTGAAAATTTGGGTTTGTAAGTTGAAAGTTTGCAATATGAAGTTTGTAAGTTGTAAGTTTGTTGTGTGAAACTTGGTGGTATGAAAAGTTTATGATAAGAAAGTTTGAAATTTGGAAGTTTGTTGTTTTGAAAGTTTGTGTTATGAAAATTTGTTAGTTGGAAGTTTGTGATGTGAAAAGTTTATGTTTTGAAAGTTTATGTTATGAAAGTTTGTAAGTTGGAAGTATGTAAGTTGAAAATTTGGGTTTGTAATTTTAAAGTTTGCAATATGAAGTTTGTAAGTTGGAAGTTTGAAAGTTGAAGTTTGAACGTTGGAAGTTTGTAAGTTGGAAGTTTGTGATGTGAAACTTGGTGGTATGAAAAGTTTATGTTATGAAAGTTTGAAATTTTGAAGTTTGTTGTTTTGAAAGTTTGTGTTATGAAAATTTGTTAGTTGGAAGTTTGTAATGTGAAAAGTTTATGTTTTTAAAGTTTATGTTATGAAAGTTTGTAAGTTTGAAGTTTGTGATGTGAAAATTTTATGTTTTGAAAGTTTATGTTATGAAAATTTTTAAGTTACAAACTTTGTATTGCAAACTTTCAAATTACAAACCCAAATTTTCAACTTACATACTTCCAACTTACAAACTTTCATTAAATAAACTTTCAAAACATAAACTTCCCACATCACAAACTTTCAACTAACAAATTTTTGTAACACAAACTTTCAAAACATAAACTTTTCATATCACCAAGTTTCACATCACAAACTTCCAACTTTCAAACTTCCAACTTACAAACTTCATATTGTAAACTTTCAACTTACAAACCAAAATTTTCACATCACAAACTTCCAACTTACAAACTTTCATAACATAAACTTTCAAAACATAAACTTTTCACATCACAAACTTCCAACTTTCAAATTTTCATAACACAAACTTTCAAAGCATGAACTTCCAAACAAGAACTTTTCTTTTCATAAACTTCCAAACAGGAACTTTTCATATCACAAACTTCCAACTTACAAACTTCATATTGCAAACTTTCAACTTACAAACCCAAATGTTCGCATCACAAACTTCCAACTTACACACTTTCATAACATAAACTTTCAAAACATAAACTTTTCACATTACAAGCTTCCAACTAACAAATTTTCATAACACAAACTTTCAAAACAACAAACTTTCAAATTTCAAACTTTCATAACATAAACTTTTCATATCACCAAGTTTCACATCACAAACTTCCAACTTTCAAACTTCCAACTTACAAACTTTCATAACATAGACTTTTCATATCACCAAGTTTCACATCACAAACTTCCAACTTTCAAACTTCCAACTTACAAACTTTCATATCATAAACTTTCAAAACATAAACTTCCAAACATTATCTTTTCATATCACCAAGTTTCCCATCACAAACTTCCAACTTGCAAGATTCAACTTATAAACTTCAAAATTGCAAAGTTTCATAATACAAACTTTCATATCATAAACTTTCATGTTACAAATTTCTACTTACACACTTCCAACTTGTAAATGTTCAACTACTCTGCTAGCATTGAACCGGTTCAAACTGGTTCTGACGTACAGCATGCAGAACAATACCAAATAAGGACATGCAGCTGGACACATTTCGCGGGAAAACTGGTTTGACCTTGACCTTTTCACCTTTAGACCTCGTGATGTTTATGGAAAATTCCATGACTTCGTTCGAACGTTCCAGAAAACGACGATGTTTTTTTTTGTTGACTTTGACCTTCGCGAAACGACATACGTCGAAAAGTTCTCGATATAATGCAACGATGCGATATGCGTCTTATAGCTTACATGCACGGCTACGTTTTTTCCACTGGATACACGAACTTTCGTTCGCTAGATTTCAGTCTGCTAGCAGGGTGAAAAGGCGTGACTTCGTTCGAACGTTCCAGAAAGCGGCGGTGCTTGTTTTGTTGAATTTTACCTTTTGACCTTTTGACCTCGCGGTGTTTTTTGCAGACTCGTGATACTATAGGTGGTATGTAGGTATCGATACGAAACGATATACGTCGAAGAGTTCTCTATATAATGGAACGATGCGATATGCATCGCCTAGCTTACATGCACGGCTACGTTTTTCCCGAAGCATGCACGAACTTTCGACCGCTAGGTTTCATTCTACTAGCAGGGTGAAAATGCGGGATCGTGTTTCTTTTCGTGAGCGTGGAAAATTCCATGACGTCGTTCGAACGTTCAGAAAAGAAGAACAAAAAAACTACATGAAACTGGTTCGAACCGATTCTGTACCCAGACACGTCTCGAAAAGCGCGTCATAATCGTCAGTATTAAACCGAAGACGATATAATTAGGGTTACTAACCATAACCCTAACTGGCAATTGCATAAGTACAACAGGTCGGTGATATTTGACCTTTGACCTTTCATTAGGGTTACTAACCCTACAGGGTTCGTATTAGGGTTCACTACAGACGATATAATTAGGGTTACTAACCTTAGCCCCAACTGGCAATTGAATAAGTACAAAAGGTCGGTAACCTTTGACTTTCATTAGGGTTACTAACCCTACAGGTTCCGTATTAGGGTTCACTACAGACATCAGAATTAGGGTTACTAACCCTAACCCTAACTGGCAATCATATCAGCACAAAAGTAAGTGAACTTTGACCTTCGACCTTGCCCCGCAGCGCCGTCTGGTAATCGTATCAGCGCAAAACAGTGCCCCAAAATCTCCTCATTTTAGATAATAGGGGTGGAGATGTGACCTCATAAGTCACGTGACGGCTCTCGACCCATCAGAACCGTCGACACACTTGACCCGTACCGCCCCTGGCGACAGTATTACCACAAAACAGTACCTCGGGGGCGATAATAGGGGATGACACGTTGCGCCCTCTGGCGACGGTTTTACCACAAAAGGGCGTAATTTATGTTAATTTATGCAAATTTATGTAAATGAGCTGGGCCGTCATATGTCATGTGACGGCTCTCGACCAATCAGAACAGTCGAAACTAGGTCACAAACCGTCGATACAATTGACCCGTAGCGCCCCCTGGTGACTGTTTCATCACAAAAGGGAGCAATATATGCTAATTTATGCAAATATAGACGTCATAGGTCACGTGACTGCTCTCGACCAATCCGAATGAGTCCCTGTGGCGCCCCGTGGTGGTGAAACTGCTCTCGACCAATCAGAAAGTGCTCCAAAATCTTACCATTTGAGCGATAATAGGGGATTATACGGTGGCGCCCCTAGCGGCAAAAAGCGCACGATCAATCAGAACGCTCCATTTAAAATTTCGACCAATCAGAATGAGCTCCAAAAGCTTACCCAAATTTGAGGATTGAAAAACTCCTATATACTACTCATAGTTGATGTAAGATGGCCTAGGGGGTCTTGAGACCCCTAAAAAAAACCTGTATCCGCTGCTGTTATGTTCTGTATAATGTACTGAATCTATCATATGCAATATTCCTGCAAGTTTTGTATTTCAATAATTAATAAATATCGTGTTATGATCAGAGCACAGTATTGACATATAACGAAAAAATAAAATAGTAGAATAGGTAAAGGAACGAAAATGTCATTGTTCGTTCGACAGTGGCGTTGAACTCCGACAGCATGCATCACATTAGATTCAGTGTGCAGCGCGCTTTCTTAACACGACCGTATTTGGTATTGTTCTGTGTGCGGCTTACGTCAGCTGCATGTCCTTATTTGGTATTGTTCTGTGTGCGGCTTACGTCAGCTGTGTGTGCATGTCCTGACACGTTTATAACATTCGAACGAAGTCACGCACTTCCATATTTGGTATTGCGGACGGGAGCGGGGGTATTCGTGAACAGGGATCGAAAGGTCCGTTAGCAGCAGCAACGGTCATTAACAGGGCCATTAATAGGGATCAAAGGGGTCTAACGAGAAAACGAGAAACGAACACAATACAATATCGTACGCGTGCACACGTATTTTATTAAATAACACACGCATGATGATGCAACAAGGCTAGCGTGTAATATCACTAAAACTACAACTATTATGATGAAGAGGCGACTTGCGGATGTTGACCATCACGCGAGATTTCGCGAGCTTAGGAGTGTCTCCACCTCGCCAGAGGCTCTAGGTTGATTATGATGATGATAATGAGGCGACTTTCGGATGTTTACCATCACGCCAGAGATAGCGAGCTTAGGGGTGGTGCGTCCACCTCGCCAGACGCTCAATCGATGTACGATGTGCGATAGTAGAGTGTCGCAGCTGTTTAGGGCCAATCGAACACGCAGCAATCGTTAGCTACTAAATCGCTGTAGAATAGGTTGATAAAAGTTCTCATCGGAAAGCAGTTACAACGAAGCAATATATAAGCTATGCAATATTGTCCACACACATAAGACAGAGGACTCTGTAATCTCTTGCTATTATGAGTCCACTCGGAACAATGTTCGTTCACGAAGGTGCGGAACGCAGCGTGTCGTGGCGGCAGGCCGTACGAGCAGAAGTAATAGCAGCGTCCGTCGGCGTCCAGTTACAGCGTTATCCAATGTTCGCCCGGTTCGTCACCGTCGTCGGTGTTGCACACGAAGGCCGCACGCAGAGCGCCGTCTATCGTCGTCGTCGTAGGCATTCCGTCTTTGGGTACGACACCGCGAAATATCGAACAGGTGCGCGGGTCCATCGCCATTAGTCTGGCGATCTGCAGGGTGTCCATCTCATTAGTCGTATATGACGTTGCGGTTCTTATCGGTTTCCAGCACGGACTCGAATTCGGTGTAGGCGATGACGTTCACGGTGGTCGGTAACGCGTTACAGAAATGCAGCTCTATGCACAGGTTGCCCTTTTGTACCAGATGGATGCAGGGGCCATCGCACTGGTCATGTCAAAACCGAAGAAAGTGTAGCCGTGCCGGAAATCGCTGCGAGTCTGTCCGTTCCCTCTTCCCTCCAAATCTTGCCGGTCGAGGTGAACAGGCTCATGTTGCTCCTGATGAAGATGTTGTCTTCGAAATTGGGCTGGAAAGGTTTGAAGTGTATCTGTCGTCCGTCCACGTACACTGCAAGGAAGGTGATGGCGTAGTTCTTGGCGTGAAATGGATTCTTGTCGTACGCACCGTTGTACGCATCGTTATTGATGCAGCACAACACCAGACGTCAGACGGCATGGTGCAGATGAACAGGTTCTCGTGCGTGTGCGACCGAGCGCTTGCTGGTATGGAGTACTCCTTGCAGTTGATGGATCCCATCGGATACTTTATCGTGCTCTTCTCGAGAGCCTTGATGCGTGCAATCTGCACGGTCGGATTCAGGGTGGCCTTCTTGCAAACACAGTGGCATTGACGATGTCGATCTTGTAATCGGGGTTGACCCTGCCAGTCATCAGTGCAAACGCAGACTAACTGCGCTCCACACGTATCTTGACATCGACGCCGTTGATCAGGAATTGATCTTGCAGAAACAGATCCACGTGTAGACGACCCATCATGTAGACGACCAGACTCCGTACGATGTTCCCTCGTCGAGCCACGAACCCTTCATTAGCCGCGGGTCCGTCGACTATGTCGACGGCATCCATGGAGTGGCCGTGTCCTTGTACAACAGTTGATTCGTCATCTGCGCGACCTTGGCATCGGTGTCGTAACTCAACAGCGTCTCTATGTAGGCACGATACGCATACGTTTTGGTCGAAGGGGTCACGAATGTACCGTTCAGGTAGACGTCGACTTCACTGAACAACGAATGCAGCCAGTTATTCACTCGTCCCACGGGATGAGCCAAGAGGAGATCTTCCCCACTGGCTCGCGTCACCTTCACCTGGACGTGTATCATCGTGTTGGCGAGATCTAGGTAATCATCTCCCGATCCGGGTATCAGGAATTATATCGGTCAATCCGAGTCCAGAGAGGCCATGGGCTGATGTTCCATTACACCACTGTCGACGATGCTGGTCTGAGTCGGGGGTACGCTAAAGAGATCCAGCTCGCTCTTGACCCCTTCGCACCACTCTCTATGTACGAAAGCCATCGTCGTCGTCGAATATGTCGGCTTTACATTAATAGTATACGGAAGGTTCTGACCAAGCAAATCCGGCGACAATGTGCACGATTGACTTCCGTTTCCGGTTTATTGCGCATACGCACAGCCTTCTGGGTAGCGTGAGTGCCCGTAGCAGCTGTGAAGCGCACCTTGGCGAATGGAGATTAGCATATCTCCAACCGCAACATGTTGACGGCTGTGTAACCCTAAACTTATGTCGTCTGCGGTGAACCCTGACCCTGACGGAGTGACCTCTACCCCGAGCCCTAGTGGTGAGCTAACCCCAACCATAACCCATCTCCCTAACGACTTGATCTAACGATAAGCCTTTATATCCAGCTGTAAGCATTGTTCACTCAAGGCCCTCAGGTGAAGAAGTGGTCAAGGGGTCATGTAATAGGGTCAGAGGTCATCGGACATAAGAGAGCAGCGGAGGTGGCGGTGGCGGTGGCGGTGGCGGCGGCGGGGGAGAACATTATTCATTAACAGAGATCCGGCGCGGCATTCATTAACAGGGATCAAAGTGATTGTTAGCATAAATCATTAAAAGGGTCATTAAAAGAAACTAATTTTAGACATTGAAATATAATATAATTGTAAAATATTGGTAATACAAGTGTAATTTTAAAATATTGGAATATAATTAATATAATATGAAAGAAATGTCAGCATTAAATTGCAGCAGCAAACGTCGTCGACAGTACACAAATACATACATGCATACACATATACATTCATTACATCATAAAAAATACTGTATACATACATACATACATACATACATACATACATACATACATACACACACACATACATACATACATACATACATACATACATACATACATACATACATACATACATACATACATACATACATACATACATACATACATACATACATATATACATACATACATACATAAATACATACATTCTCACACACACACACATTTTGAAATAATGCATAGTTCCTACGTAAGCTACACGTAACGTCGAAAGACGTTTCTAACACATTCTGCACGTGCCCAGACACGCTGCGGTGAGATAACGAATTAGCGCGATTAGCACTGGAGGACCGTTATAAACCCCCAGCCAGCGCAACGGCATAACCGCTCTGAATCGATCAATTACTCTACGTACAGTTTGTGACATCTGCACTAACAAGCCTTTATTACCCACCTACCAACCCACAGCGCCATAACGGGTCTGATTCGACATAGACAACTCTTCTCTCTACATCGGATTAACCCAACTATCATTGACGCTAAATGTAAAAGGTCAGTGAATAATTTATTATTTACGTTATTATAAGGTTTGCTGTATCATATTGTTATTGTTACTATTTCTTCTTCTTCTTATGGCCCTATTTGGTTATTACATTGGTTATTACATCTTTAGTATATAAAATATATAACCTGTACTTTATATTATATTTTATTACGTAAACGTCTCAGCTTACATTTATTTAATGTATGACTCTATAGGCGCCCGATATAGTGGTGCCCCAAGTAACCATTCCCTTCTACTCACACGGTGTCATACACCACAACCCCGCACACGCACGCACGCATGCACGCAAGCACGCATTTACACAGCCAAAATACAAAATAGTCACAGTGTCTCCAGTACAGTTTTCTGTACTTTATGACTCTGCCGCCAGTCTGGCTTTTGTTGCTGTTTCTCATCGTCTCAGCATACATTAATTTATTGTATGACACTGTCTCCACCCTGCTTTGCTGTTTCTCACTGTCTCAGTACACATTTCTGTACTTTATGACTTTGTCGCCAGCCTGCCTTGCTGTTTCGCACTGTCTCAGCACACATTCCAAAACAATTATGACACTGTCTCCAGACTGCCTTCTCTTATTCCCCCCATCACAACATACATTTATTAATTTCTTACACTGTCTCCACCCTGCCATGGTGTTTCTCACCGTCTCAGCACATATTTCTATACTAAATTACACTGCCTCCAGCTTACCTTGCTGTTTCTCACTGTCTCAGCTCACTTTTCTGTAATTTATGACATTGTCTCCTGCCTGCCTTCCTATTTCCCCCTCCCCATCTCAGCATACATTTATTTATTTGCTGACACTGCCTCCACCCTGCCTTGCTATTTATCACCATGTAGGCATACATATATGTACTTTAAAACACTGTCTCCAGCCTAACTTCCTGTTTCTCACTGACTTAGCATACATTCTATAGTTTATAACACTGTACACAGCCTACCTTGCTGTTCCTCACTGACTCAGCAAATATCTATATAGTTTATGACACTGTCACCACACTGCCTTGCTGATTCTCACCATCTCAGCATACACTGATTTATTTTATGACAATGTCTCCATCCTGATTTGCTGTTTCTCACCATCTCAGCATACATTTATTTATTTTACGACACAATCTCCACCCTGCCTTGCTGATTCTCAGCATTTCAGCATATATTTCTGTACTTTATGACATTGTCTCTATCCTGCCTTGCTGCGTCTCACCATCCCAGCACTGTCACACACAACTTGAAGAAAAAAGAACACTGTTCGTCTTCCGGGTTGCTCCTTCATATCTTGCATTGGGCTGTCTATGCGGAGGAAGAGAGGTGCGGGAAATTGCAATGGCGAATTTATATCATAGAGAAGGTCAAAGGCAGCATAAAGAGTCAATAAGCTGGTAAGGTTGATGCCTGTGATGAATAATCAAGTTTTTTTCTTGTTTGATCCTTTTGATAGATACGTAGTGGCTTAGATCACCTGGTATATGCCTATGCTGTGGGAAAATATGAGGAGGGGTAGGAGAGTACGAAGGCAGCGCCACGCAAACGATTAGCGGACAACGATCTCCGGCGGGTGCTCGATAAAAAACTCAGTCGAGTATGGTGACGTCAACGATGACGTCACCAACTGCAATGTCGTCTAATATGTAGTTTTACTATAATATACTTTAGTATGGACCAAACTGTATTAGTAATTTGAACGAACTGTAGTAGTATTAGTATTAATATTTTGAAAGAACTTTATTAGTATTATGAACGAACTGTATTAGTATTTTGAACGAGCTTTATTGGCATAGTAGTAGCGTCTTTATTATGATAAATTGACTGTATCAGTATGTTCCCGTTATGAAAGGAATGACGTGTAGTCAACACTTCATCATCATCATCATCAACATCATCACGTGACATATGGAGAGACGTAAAATCTCGCAAGTCAACATGATTGTACCGGCCTCTAGCGCAACGGTAAACGTTCGTAAACCCGAGGTCACTGGCGCGATATAACAGTCCATCAACCTCATTACAGTCCTTAACCGCACCATCATTACACAGGCCTCTGGCGCAAAGGTAAACGTTCGTAAACCCGATTTCCCTATCGCGACAAAACAGTCCATAAACCTCACCATCGTATATATATATAAGTTGTTCCTTACATAACGATGTAGTAGTCAATATATGTTATGTATATTTGCTACAAACTATGTAATTGTTGATATTTAATCAAATAGTGCAAAATAATGAAATATGTTTAATACATATTGTTTACAAAGTACGTAATGGTTATATTTAATAAAATAATCAAAACGAATGACATGTGTTGTTGGTGTTGTATTCTCGCTAGTGACATACATCTACATATAGACACGCTCCAAAGAGTAGTAGTGAGTCGCACCATCTCAGCATACATTTATTTATTTTACGACACAATCTCCACCCTGCCTTGCTGATTCTCAGCATTTCAGCATATATTTCTGTACTTTATGACATTGTCTCTATCCTGCCTTGCTGCGTCTCACCATCCCAGCACTGTCACACACAACTTGAAGAAAAAAGAACACTGTTCGTCTTCCGGGTTGCTCCTTCATATCTTGCATTGGGCTGTCTATGCGGAGGAAGAGAGGTGCGGGAAATTGCAATGGCGAATTTATATCATAGAGAAGGTCAAAGGCAGCATAAAGAGTCAATAAGCTGGTAAGGTTGATGCCTGTGATGAATAATCAAGTTTTTTTCTTGTTTGATCCTTTTGATAGATACGTAGTGGCTTAGATCACCTGGTATATGCCTATGCTGTGGGAAAATATGAGGAGGGGTAGGAGAGTACGAAGGCAGCGCCACGCAAACGATTAGCGGACAACGATCTCCGGCGGGTGCTCGATAAAAAACTCAGTCGAGTATGGTGACGTCAACGATGACGTCACCAACTGCAATGTCGTCTAATATGTAGTTTTACTATAATATACTTTAGTATGGACCAAACTGTATTAGTAATTTGAACGAACTGTAGTAGTATTAGTATTAATATTTTGAAAGAACTTTATTAGTATTATGAACGAACTGTATTAGTATTTTGAACGAGCTTTATTGGCATAGTAGTAGCGTCTTTATTATGATAAATTGACTGTATCAGTATGTTCCCGTTATGAAAGGAATGACGTGTAGTCAACACTTCATCATCATCATCATCAACATCATCACGTGACATATGGAGAGACGTAAAATCTCGCAAGTCAACATGATTGTACCGGCCTCTAGCGCAACGGTAAACGTTCGTAAACCCGAGGTCACTGGCGCGATATAACAGTCCATCAACCTCATTACAGTCCTTAACCGCACCATCATTACACAGGCCTCTGGCGCAAAGGTAAACGTTCGTAAACCCGATTTCCCTATCGCGACAAAACAGTCCATAAACCTCACCATCGTATATATATATAAGTTGTTCCTTACATAACGATGTAGTAGTCAATATATGTTATGTATATTTGCTACAAACTATGTAATTGTTGATATTTAATCAAATAGTGCAAAATAATGAAATATGTTTAATACATATTGTTTACAAAGTACGTAATGGTTATATTTAATAAAATAATCAAAACGAATGACATGTGTTGTTGGTGTTGTATTCTCGCTAGTGACATACATCTACATATAGACACGCTCCAAAGAGTAGTAGTGAGTCGAGTGTACCCATTTACTTCTGTTTACCACACCTCACAACCCCCATCATAGAGTAATGGGACGAGTGTAGCCATCTGACCACCATCACGAACGCACGGCCATCACCTTCTGTCTATAGACCTAAACATATATGACAACACACCACACTATATAGTCGTACGCATACCTCCATAGAGACAGAAACCTGTGGCAGCCAGCATGTCTGACACATACCTCCATAGAGGCAGATACCTATGGCAGCCAGCGTATCTGACACTTTCCTCCATAGAGACAGAGACATATGGCAGCGAGCAAGAAACATGTGGTCTGTGGTACACATTTATATACTTTATGGCATTCTGTCCAACCTGCCTTTCTGTTCCTCACCGTCTCAGCACACATGCCTATACTAAACGACAATGTCTCCAGCCTGCCTTCCTATTTTCCAATCCCCATCTCAGCATACACTTGTTTATTTTCTGACATTGTCTCCACACTATATGTATTTTCAGACACTGTCTACAGCCTACCTTGCTGTTTCACACTGACTCAGCATATATTTATATAGGTTATGACGCTGTCTCCGGCCTGAATTGCTGTTTTTCACAAGTTCAGCATACATTTGTATAATTTATGAAACTGTCTGCAGCTTGCCTTGCTATTTCTCGCCGCCTCAGATGGCAACCAGCGTATCTGACATATACCTCCATAGAGACAGATACCTGTGGCCTGAGGCGGCCAGCGTAACTGACGCATACCTCCATAGAGACATGGATCTGTGGCAGTAAGCAGGTCTGACACATTCCTCCACAGAGACAGATACCTGTGGTCTGTGGCATCCAGCCACCGTTTCTGACAAATACCTCCATAGGTACAGAGACCTGTGGCAACCAGCTTGTCTGAAAAACACATCCATAGAAAGAGAGTCCAAAGACTATTAGCATGTGTGACACATATCTCCATATCTGACGCGGAAAAAAAGGTGTATTACTAACCTCGCGCGCGCACCCTCACCCCTAACTAACCCTAACCTCAATCCCCGACGAGACAAGTTCTTCTGCAGCGTCTGACTATCGACGTAACGTTGCGTGGCCTCTGTCTCTATGGAGGTTCGTGTAAGATACTCTGGGTGCCACAGGTCTCTGTCTCTGTGGAGGTATTTGTCAGATACAGTGGCTGCCACATGTATCTGTCTCTATGGATGTGTAAGATACGCTGACTGCCACAGGCCACTGTTTCTATGAAGGTGTGTATCAGATACGCTAGGTGTAATCTGAGACGGTGAGCAATAGCAAGGCAGGCTGCAGACAGTTTCATAAATTATACAAATGTATGCTGAGATGGTGAAAAACAGCAAGGCAGTCCGGAGACAGTTTCATAATCTATATAAATGTATGCTGAATCTGTGAGAAACAGAAAGGTAGGCTGGAGACAGTGTTATAAAATATATATAGGGTGGAGACAGTGTCAGAAAATAAACAAATGTATAATGAGATGGGGAGGGGGAAATAGGAAGGCAGGCTGGAGACAATGTTCTTTAATATAGACATGTGTGCTGAGACGGTGATGAACAGAAAGGCAGGTTGGACAGAGTGCCATAAAGTACATAAATGTGTACCACAGACCACAGGTTTCTTGCTAGCTGCCATAGGTATATGTCTCTATGGAGGTATGTGTCAGATACGCTGGTTGTCACATACCCTAGGTCTCTGTCTCTATGGAGGTATGTGTCAGTCATGCTGGCTTCTACAGGTTTCTGTCTATATGGAGGTATGTGTACGATATATAGTGTGGGGTGGTGTCATATATGTTCAGGTCTATAGACAGAAGGTAAAGGCCGTGCGTGCGTGGGAGTGGTCAGATGGCTATACTAGTCCCATTACTCTATGGTGAGGGTGGTTAGGTGTGGTAATCAGAAGGTAAATGGTAGACTCGACTCACTACTTCTCTATGGAGCGTGTATATATGTAGAGGGATGTCACTAGCGAGAATACAACACCAACAACACATGTCATTCGTTTTGACTATTTTATTAAATATAACCATTTCATACGTTGTATACAACATGTATTAAATATATGACATTCGTTTGCACTAATTGATTAAATATCAACCATTACATAGGTTGTAGCAAATATGCATAAAATATATATATAGACTACTACATCGTTATGTAAGGAACAACTTATATATATATATATACGATGGTGAGGTTTATGGACTGTTTTGTCGCGATAGGGAAATCGGGTTTACGAACGTTTACCTTTGCGCCAGAGGCCTGTGTAATGATGGTGCGGTTAAGGACTGTAATGAGGTTGATGGACTGTTATATCGCGCCAGTGACCTCGGGTTACGAACGTCTACCGTTGCGCTAGAGGCCGATACAATCATGTTGACTTGGGAGACTTTACCTCTCTCCAGATGTCACGTGATGATGATGATGATGATGAGGTGTTGACTATATGTCGTTTCTTTCATAACGGGTACATACTGATAGAGTCAATTCATCATAATAAAGGTAGTAATATATTATAAAGATGCTACTACAATGCTAATGCAAATCGTTCATAAGTGTAATAAAATTCGTTCAAAATACTAATACAACTAAAACTACTAATGCAGTTCGGTCCATACTAATGTCTATTATACTAATTATAAATACTAGTTGACTGGTGACGTCACCGATATTCGAAGGCGTTTTGCATCGAGCACCCGCCGCAGATCGTTGTCCGTTAATCGTTTGCGTGGCGCTGCCTTCGTACTCTCCTCCCCCTCCTCATATTCTCCCACAGGAAAGGCATATAGCAGTTGCTCTAAGCCACTACGTATCTATCAAAAGGACCAAACAAGAAAAAAACATGTTTATTCATCACAGGTATCAACTTTACCAGCTTATTGACTCTTTATGCTGTCTTTGACCTTCTCTGCGATATCGATTTGCCATTGCAATTTCCCGCACCTCTCTTCCACCGCATAGACAGCCCAACGCAAGATATGAAGGAGCAACCCGGAAGACGAACAATGTCTTGTTTTCTTCAAGTTGTGTGTGACAGGGTCTTGTTGTCTGCGGTTTGTGTGTGACAATGTCTTGTTTTCTGCAGTTTGTTTATGTTTGTTTTCTTCAAGTTGTGTGTGACAGTTTCTGTGATGGTGAGGCAGGCTAGAGATAGTGTCATAAAGTAGAGAAATATATGATGAGATGGTGAGAAACAGCAAGGCAGGCTGGAGACAGTGTCAAAAAAAAAATATGCTGAGATGGTGAGAAACAGCAAAGCAGGATGGAGACATTGTCATAAAATAAATAAGTTGATGCTGATATGGTGAGAAACAGCAAGGCAGGGTAGAGACAGTGTCATAAACTATAGAAATGTGTGCTGAGTCAGTGAGAAACAGCAAGGTAAGCTGGAGACAGTGCCATAAACTATAGAAATGTATGCTGAGTCAGTGAGAAACAGCAAGGTAGGGTGGAGATAGTGTTATAAACTACAGAAATGTATGATGAGTCAGTGAGAAACAGCAAGGTAAGCTGGAGACAGTGTTATAAACTATAGAATGTATGCTGAGTCTGTGAGAAACAGCAAGGTTAACTGGCGACTGTGTTTTAAAGTACATATATGTATGCTGACATTGTGAGAAACAACAAGGCAGGGTGCAGCCAGTATCAGAAAATAAATAAATTTATGCTGAGATAGGGACGGGAAAACCGGAAGGCAGCCTGGAGACAATGTCATGTAGTATAGAAATGTGTGCTGAGATAGTGAGAAACAGCAAGGCAGGCTGGAGGCAGTGTCATTTAGTATAGAAATGTGTGCTGAGACGGAAAGAAACAGCAAGGCAGGTTGGATACACTGTCAGAAAATAAATAAATGTATGCTGTGATGGGGGAATAGGAGAAAGCAGTTTGGAAACAGTGTCATAAATTATAGAAATGTGTGCTGAAACAGTGCGAAAGAGCAAGGCCAAATAGGGCCACATTAAAAAGAAATAATAATAATAGCAACATTATACACTAAACGTTATAGTAACGTAAATAATAAATTATTCACTTACCTTTTACATTTAGCGTCAATGATAGTTGGGTAAATCCTATGTAGAGAGAAGAGTTGTCTATGTCGACGCTGTGGGATGGTAGGTGGGTAATAAAGGCTTGTTAGTGCAGATGCCACAAACTGTACGTAGAGTAGTTGATCGATTCAGAGCGGTTATGCCATTGCGCTGGCTGGGGGCTTTATAAAGATCCTCCAGTGCTGATCGCGCCAATTCGTTATCTCACTGCAGCGTGTCTGGGCACGTGCGGAATGCGATAGACCGGTCTTTGGAAGTTATGTACAGCTTACGTAGGTACTATGCATCCTTTCCCAATGTGTGTGTATGTGAGAATGTGTGTATATATGTATGCTTGCATGTATGCATGTATGTGTGTGTATGTATTTATGTATGTATATATGTATGTATGCATGTATGTGTGTATGTATGTATGTATGTATGTATGTATGTATGACTCTACGTATTTATACAGTATATTTGTAATGTAATGTATGTATATGTGTATGCATGTATGTATATGTGTATTGTCGACGACGTATGCTGCTGCAATTTAACGCTGTCGATTGAACAATGACATTTCTTTCATATTATATTAATTATATTCCAATATTTAAAAATTACATTTGTATTACCAATATTTTACAATTACATCATATTTTAATATTTAAAATGATATACTATTAATGACCCTGTTAATGAATTATACTAACAAGGCCTTTGATCCCTCTCAATGGATGCCGCGCCGGATCTCTGTTAATGAATAAAAGTCCTCTCCACCCGCCGCCGTCGCCGCCGCCGCCCCCGTCGCCGCCGCCGCCGCCGCCGCCGTCGCCACCGCCACCGCCGCCGCCACCGCCACCGCCACCGCCACCGCCACCGCCGCCGCCGCCGCCACCGCCACCGCCGCTGCTCCCTTATATCCGATGACCTCTGACCCTATTACAGGACTCCTTGACCACTCCTTCACCTGAGTGAACCATGCTTACAGCTGGATAGAATGGCTTAGCGTTAGATCATTCGTTAGGGAGATGGGTTATGGTTAGGGTTAGCTCACCAATTGGGCTCGGGTAGAGGTCACTCCGTCAGTGTCAGATTTCACCGTTGATGACGTAAGGTTAGGGTTACACAGCCGTCAACAGGTTGGGGTTGGAGTTAAGGTTATCTCCATTAGCCAGGGGCGCTCCACAGCCGCCAGGGGGCGCTCAAACCACCCAGAAGGCTGTGCGCATCCGCAACAAACCGGAAACGGAATTAAATCGTGCACATGTTCGTGCACATGCTTGTTCAGAACCTTCCGTATACTACTCACGTTTCTTGAACGTCTGTCTCATGCGCTTTCTCGTCGGTGAAGTGCCTCCTTTCTTCGCAGATGTATGTTTTATACGTTTGCGAGGTCGCACGCCAGGTATCAAAATACCACGCAGCATAGTCTTACCGGCATCCGTAACGCGACGTTTGGCCGCTCATTTTATGCTCTGTACGGACAAGACGGCGTCGGCAATGCGCACGCCGGTCTTCAACACTCCTTTTCCCGAAGCCAAGACACCTCTCTTGAACAGTGGCATGGCGCTGCGCAGCAGACCTCCGAACAGACTACCTAGTCCATGACCCCGCTGGTATGGGGCACCGGCGAAGTAGGGCAGCGCACCACCTGCCTGACGCGCGTAATAGTCGTTGTAATTCATCTTCAGAACAGACCGGTCCTACGCCGTCGAAAAGGAAGCGTCAACGTCACTCTATCTTACTCGAATGGTACGCGCCGTCCAGTGTCTTCTCTTATATCCATATCTTTCTAGTGGAAGTGCGAGTACAACACAGGCACGTAGTGAATGTTAGTGAACCGATAAGATACGGTGGCGATGTAACTTCCGCTAACCGGGAGGGCTCGCAACAAAGGTGCGAGACTGTCACCGACTATACGATACTCCACGACGTCCGTATAGACGTAGATTGATCCATGTGCGCAACGTTTTCGACCTCTTTACGGTAGATATACAAACCATCGGGAGTCTCTTTGGGTGGCAAAACCACGCTGGCCAACAGCGTGAAACCGATATCCGTTCCACCTAGACTCTGGTGAACGTACGTGCGTGTCGTGTTTGCTGCTAGCGGACTGCTTACCACCGAGGTTCGAATCAACGTCATTTTTTAGTGATGGAAATTTAGCTCAATTTTGCCCGTGTCTTATCCGTCCCCAATACGTTTCAGTCCCTTGTTGACATGGTTCATCAATATCACAGGACCTTTGTGATATCCAGCACTTATCTTCGCTCATGGTATTTGTCCCATAGGTTCCTGCGCGATGTTGTACCAAGTATGTGGGTACAGTATACCTGCCAACCCGCCCTCCCAAATCGCCAGTCAAATCCATACGTTGAGGCAAGTCCGTAATGTAATGAGCCAACGTATTGCCGCGATACATCTTCAAGGAAGCGTTGCTATGCAGCATCAGGTAGAAATCATTCTTCCTGACGTCTCAAAGTGGGATTCGGCAGCAGGTAACCCAACGACGCCGCGGACATGTTCTTCAGCGGAATGCACCAGGCCACTTTCGTGAAGACGTCGATCACCGTGAGGAGAAAGGTCATACCATCGTTTTAAGTTTTCAAATTCGACAAGTCGACGAGATCGGCTTGCCACTGCTGACGTGGACCTCCCACGACAACGTGTCGTCTCCTGAAATGACGTCTCGCTCGTTTGTGTAGGTTATAGTCGTCCTGTTCCGACAACCATTCTTCGACGATTTTCCTCGGCCCGCGCGTAACGCGTCACAAGGCGTCGACTCCGCCGTAACTTGACACTCGTTTCGGATCGATGTAGACCCTCTTCAGGTGTTTATTCCTCGGTGCCATTAAAACAATATCCGATGGGTTGGCTGTGGTGGTAGTGGTGGTGGTGACAGCGCAGCACGGTCTAGACTAGTGAAGAGGAGTAGTACGCCGACGTAAAGCAGAACAGGCACTACAACGCCCACAACGACGGTGATGGATCGACAGTCTAGTAGTGAGACCATATCCCGTAGCTCAATTTTGCCCGTGTCTTATCCGTCCACGTATGATTCAGTCCCTTGTTGACATGATTCATCAATGTCACAGGGCTTTTGTAATATCCAACACTTATCTTTGCACTCGGTATTTGACCCATAGGTTCATGCTCGTTGAGGAAGAACCAGCTGTCGTCCATTCCGATGTTGTACCAAGTATGTGGGTACTGTATCTCTGTCAACCCAAACTCCCACTCGCCAGTCAGATCGATACGTTGAGGCAAGTCCGTGATATACTGAGCCAACGTATTGTCGGGATACATCTTTATGGAAGCGTTGCTGGGCAGAGTCAGGTAGAAATCATTCGTCATGACGTCTCAAAGTGGGATTGGGCAACAGGTAACCCAACGCACTACTCAACAGAACCGTCCACAGATTATAGAATTATCGTGACCTGTTGTCAGGTTGTAAATGCTTATCAGGATGACCGTGTACAAGACGACGACCTGACACAGAAACACTATCTCCTCTCGAGGACACACGGTACCGAACAGATGCAAAGGAGTGCTGTTTTGCTCGCTCTGTGCGTCAGTACTGTCCTCTTCTTCTATGACGGCGGTGGCAGCGGCGGCGGCAGCGGTGAAGTCCTCTGTTATCGACACGTCTGTCATCGTTCGACTGAAGTGACGACAGACGCGCGGCTAGACTTTATAGCGAACGAGCGCCTTGGCATCGACCCTGCTGTTGAATTTGGAGGGGTAGCCGTACCACTTCACCAAAGCTTCCGTTCGTCTACCTACTTTGCGGCGCTGCAGTACCGATTCCACGCGGTACACTTTATCGACTGGTACCGACACCTTCTGCAGCTCTGGTTCGTAGAAGGTGCCGTCCAGCACTTCTCCGAGATCGTCGATCAATCGGTACACGGGTGGATCGGAGATGTGAACCTCCTGTATGGTGAACATCTCTTCGCTCCAATTCGCCATGTAGCCTTTTTCGAACAGTCTCTTGAACTTACTGATGCGCACGCGATCGGACACACGGAACTTGGGCACTCCCTTACCGTCGTGACCGTACAGACGCTGCCACACCTCTTCTTGATTCTTTGCATTAACCTGTGACGGAGTCATGCCGATGCTGCAGTGGTGGGTGTTGTTGTACGAGTGCACAAAGCCCTGAAGGACGTAGATGAATCGCCACGTCTGCTGTTTCGTGAAGTATCGCCACATACGCGTCTTCAACGTTCTATTGAATCTTTCGACGATGCTCGCTTTCGTCTCCGCGTTGTGAGTGGAAAAGTGGTGGATGCCGTACTTCTTCAACAGAGCCTGAACTGACCGATTCAGAAACTCGTGTCCTTGATCTGTCTGCAACGTCTTTGGCCAGCCTTCGGTGAACGTGCTTTTCAGCGCCTTCACCAACGATGCTGCGGACTTGTTCTTCAGCGGAACGCACCAAGCCACTTTCGTAAAGACGTCGATCACCGTGAGGAGAAAGGTCATACCGTCGTTGTTGTTTTTTAAATTCGACAGGTCGACGAGATCGGCCTGCCACTGCTGACGTGGACCTCCCACGACGACGCGTCGTCTCCTGAAATGACGTCTCGCCGGTTTGTGTCGACACCTCCGTAACTTGACACCCTTTTCGGATCGAAGTAGACCCTCTTCAGTTGTTTATTCCTCGACGCCATTAAAATATATCCGATGGGTTGACAGTGGTGATGATGGTGACGTTGACTGCGTAGCACGGGTCTTGACGTAAAGCAGAACGTACACTACCTGACAGTCTAGTAGTGAGACCATATCCCGAATAGTGACCCTACTACTAGCAGACGTTGGGCGGTAGCGTCGGCGAGCAAGTAAAGTCCACAGCAAATTAGCGCAACGACGACGGAACGGTACGTGTCCTGTGGATCGCTCGACATCGCAGCGCACACTGTGCTATGGACACGTATCACACCACCTAAAAATTTTTTCACAACTAGCCAATGACGCCAAAGTCTTGTGTCTTTGTCGTTCTGGGGGTGGGGTGGGCATGGAATGTTCCATTCGACTACGTCGACGAGCGAGGGGTGTCCAACTGAGTGATCTCCGTGCACCACTTGCACCACCAGAGCGAGGAGTAGCCGGCATTCGACGACAACCTGGAGTGGCTCCGTATGGTACGGAGTTGTAGTGCGAATGGCTGCTATCCTATCGGATCGGTATTTCTCTTACGCAACACATCATTCACGAGATCCACCACGTTACTTCCAGCAACCGGCACACCCTCCTGGATAAGTTCGCCACGTGCGGTCTACGCGATATCTCGTTTGAGATGCTCTACCAAACGTCTGGTTTTGACCTGCATGGTCTTGGCAACGGTGTC
Source organism: Lamellibrachia columna (assembly GCA_963662155.1). Lineage (NCBI taxonomy): Eukaryota > Metazoa > Annelida > Polychaeta > Sabellida > Siboglinidae > Lamellibrachia > Lamellibrachia columna. Next base: position 4,682,528 of record OY759275.1, read on the forward strand.
CACGACGTCAGCCTCTATTCCGCTACTAGGAGCTCCTACTGTTCATTGTACCGCTGCAACATCTGATTATACATTGTTACCTTGGTCCTGTCTTCAAGGTCCTTTCTATCGAGGATGGTCATCATCTCCTCGTCGAGGGCTTGTACTTTCTTACCTAGGGTATCTGTCGATGGTGGTGGTGAGCGAAGTGTGTCCAACAGTCGCAGATCCACGAAGACCATCTTGCGTGCGTGTTCCATCTCTCTCTCTCTCTCTCTCTCTCTCTCTCTCTCTCTCTCTCTCTCTCTCTCTCTCTCTCTCTCTCTCTCTCTCTCTCTCTCTCTCTCTCTCTCTCTCTCTCTCTCTCTCTCTCTCTCTCTCTCTCTCTCTCTACTTCTTGAACAGCACCTCTTGGAGCAAGTGTAGAAAGACTGAACTTGCCAACGGTGCTAGGAAGGCCGATAGGAAGCCCCCGCTCTGTCCCTCGCCGACCTGTCGTTGCAGTAAGATACGTCTTCTCCTGGCAGCTGGCGTTCGTCTCTGAGACAAATCGCGTAATTTCGTTCTGTATTTACTCAAACGTTGCCTCTGTAAATAGGACAATGGAATGTTGTTTTTTAATATGTTGTAGACACACTCGGCCAGTGCACTCAGCAGATCGGCGTCGGCGTTAGCGATGATGGCTATTCTCAATCTCGTGCTCTTGTGTATGTTCAGAGCCTGTATACACAATATGTGTCTCTTCACCAGGTCGGACATGGTACGAATGAAGAGACGATCCACGCACTCGGTCTTTTTATACCTTCGGTAAGTACACGTACTGAACACAGTCGTCTGGAAAGATGGCCGCGCGCAGACGCATGTCTTCGGGTGTGTCCTGATTGAGATCGACCAATATATAACCGTACGGTACCGACGTGGCATCTTTAAAAGCCTCTTGTACGAACTTCGCGCGCCCGGGATACATCTGACGAGCCAAATGCGACATCTGCGATGCGTCACGAGGATTCTTGAACACCACCATGTACTGAGAATTCAGACTGATGGTACGACTCTCCTTGTTTTTAGGGAACAAGTTCTGTACGAGATACAGCACGGACGTGTTCCTGTGATGACTTTTTTTAGTGAACAAGGTCGAGACCCGTTCGTCCGTTTCTGCCTTGAGATCGTCTATTATGATGAGGTTCTTCGTTGTCGAATCGAGTATGCTCGCACTCGGCAACCCTTCGTGGAACCGCATATCGACTAAGTCCATCGTTGCGTAGGCCTCTTTCCATTCTCCGTAACACCACGTGATCCGTTCGGGTTGTGGATCGATCATCGTAGCAGCGTGATGCAGCATACGCGTCACGAAAGTACTTTTACCACATCCCGTCGGTCCGGCGACGATGCACGTGAAAGGATGTTTCCACCGTACGTCCATGGTCACTTATGAAAGACGATCAGTGTGCATCGCCTTTTCTACACGTCCTGTTTATATAGTCTATCGCTACTACTGATGACGCGCTTTCTGACTACAACAATCGTTTTTAGATGTAGAATGCATAGACAACACAGAAGGTGAACATGTTCTTTGAAAGTTCGGGATCGTAACTCCAGCGGAAATCAGGAACTCTCATGACAGGAACCAAAGCATCACCTTGAGTTTATATAGTTTATCGCTAATACTGATGACGCGCTTCCCGACTGCAACAATCGTTTTAGATGTAGAATGCATAGACAACACTGCAGGTGAAAATGTTCTTTGAAAGTTCGGAATCGTAACTCCTGCGGAATTTAGGAACTCTCATGATAGGAACCAAAGCATCACCTTGAGACACTGATTGGTCAGGACTAACATCATGGATCCATATCTTGTATGTAACAGATAGTACCTTAACCTGATCAAAGTTATCATACCAGCGAGCACGAAATTGGTACGGAAACTCCGTAAACGAGAACTTCAAATTAAAGCAAGTCCACTCTCCTGCACCAGCAATGAAATAAGATCCAAGCTGCACATTACGAATACAGCAGTGTGCTCTACGACGAAAGGTTCTAGCACGTCTCCTCTTACAAGAAATGCGCCGTCTATAACGCTTTCGAACACCAAACCTACGACGGTGATTATAACGAGTACGAACACGTCGCCTAGCACTACGTCAACAGGCCGTACGACCGGCGTGCATTGTCTTTTCTACACGTCCACCGGACCCGTGCTCACTCCGTCCTCTTCCACCACGCGTTTGGCATATCAGTAGGCGGTAGGCGCTCTTTCCTGCACGTACGTCAACACGGACGAGAGATGCACCCGGAACCCGCGGTTCTTTTCCACTTCCGCTCCGACGTTTGGCGAGCACCTCCAGGAACGCGTCCTTGTTGATGGCTTTGTGACGCTTGCTCAGTCCTTTGGTGCTGTACTTGTCGGTGGCTCCGAAACAATAGTACGTCTTGCTGTACAAACACTTTGTTGCATCTTGAACATGTGTATTTCATTGTTGCTGGTGATGCGACGAAATAGGTGTTGAAAGGTTGGAGAACGATTGTGATAGGAGAATGTATTAGTTAGCATTCATACAAATAAAGACACGCACTATATATATATATATATATATATATATATATATATATATATATATATATATATATATATATAAATAATATATTTTGGGACATTTTAACATTTTGAACCATCACCCATGTTCCAAAAAAGTCAAAGCCTCTCATAATTAGGAAAGAAACGTGTGATGTGTTTTTATCATGTATTTATTTGGCATACTATATCATAATGTTGAAAATAAGTTATTTTCCTTAAAATGTTGCTGATTTGGACAGTTATGTAGAGTTAATTTTTTTCTTAATCCAGATAAAACAGACCTTATTATTATTATTGGCACTAAACAACAACGAAATAAAGTCATCAACCATTTTCCTGTTAAACTGCTTGGCAGTGATACATTCCCATCAGATACTGTTCGTAATCTAGGTGTTATCTTTGACAGTGATTTCAACTTTCGCCAGCATATCTCTCAAGTATGTAAATCCTGTTTCTATCATATTCGTGATCTTCGTCGAATTCGGCGTCACATATCTACATCTACTGCTAAAACAATATCAACGGCACTAATTAGCAGCCGTCTTGACTATTGCAATTCACTACTAAACAACATTGCTAAAAGAGACTTGGCTAAACTCCAACGAGTACAAAATTGTCTGGCACGTGTGGTTCTCAGGGCGCCTCGGTTTTCACCGTCACTACCACTACTTAAACAGTTACACTGGCTTCCAGTTTCTTATCGAATTAATTTTAAGCTGTCCACTCTTGCATATCGTGCTCTATCTACACAACAACCATTCTACTTGGCTAGTCTCCTGCATCTTTCAAATATCCCTAGGCAGTTAAGATCATCAGTTTCACAACAACTTATTGTACCTAAAACAAAACTTAACTTGGGTAAACGTGCTTTCTCTGTCTCTGCGCCTAGGGTCTGGAATGAACTCCCTATCGCTTTGAAAACATCCGAAACTATTGCTATTTTCCGTAAAAAAACTCAAGACATATCTATTCCAAAGTGCATTCCCACCATAAATGTTCGGTTGTCCCTCGTTCTGATATTGACTTTTGCGCGTCCTTGTTTACGATTACGCCTACTGATTCTGTTTTGTTGCGCCTCTGAGCTCAGGTTCCTGAGGATATAGGCGCCATAGAAGTCAATTATTATTATTATTATTATTAATTTTTTTCGCTTTTTTACAGACCGACCATTTTGGTACATGCCTAAAAACCTCCAATAGCATTATTTTGTCGTATTGACCCCAACTTTTGCATGAAGTCTCCGGTATTAACTGTCAACGTGGTGTGCAAGTTTAGTTGTAGCCCATGAAGAAATACAGAAGTTTGCAAATATATATATAGTATCGTGAAATATATTTTATCCATCGCTGTTGTCCTTGACCTTGGGCCGAGTTGCCCCCGGAGACGATATAAACGACTTCCGTCGGTTACATCCGCTGTTGAAATTACACGGAGACGGGTGAGTTCTGTTCGTTTTGTTAGTGAGTTTATTGTTTATATAAATATAAAACCGTTCCTGTTTAATTATACGAAGTGGTGGCGTGTCCGAGCGGAAGTATCAGCGTTTGCATGTTAAGTTAAATTCTGTTGCATTCCAAATATGCGTATATGTACTATATAAATTATATGTGTAAGTTAGATAATCGAGTGTGGATAACTACTACTGTAAGTTCATGTCTCTGTAAAGAAGTAGTGCATATTTTTATTGTCTATCTCTTATATTGTCAGTTCATTTCCACCAATTCCAAACCTTTACAGTAACATCGTTATTATAGTTATACATGTGTCAATTAATATAGCAGTATTTATATTGTTTTTAAGGTAATCATGGCACTATCACGTGGCAAGCAGATGGTAAGTCTACATTAATTCACAGTATTTTCATGTGAAATCTGTCTTTCCAAAATACTATTAAATGAATTTGACACAGAACAGGCATTGAAAAGTTTAATTAATTACTATATAATTTCTGTTGTTTACTTTCATCATAGTAATATTTACTATCATAAAAAAGTGTTGTTGCAGTAATCCTATGTACGTGTATATATGTTTATGTATATATATATATATATATATATATTATATATATATATATATATATATATATATATATATATATATATATATATATATATATATATATATATATATATATATATATATATATATATATATATATATATATATATATATATATATATATATATTATATGTGTGTGTGTTTATATAAAAATATGTCTCACAATTTCAGCTCAAGGCTAGTATTGCACCCACAAAGGTATTTATTTATAACTATTAATATACCTACTTACTTATTATTAGTATTCCTGTCACATTAACAACTTACCAAGTCATTTGTTTACTGCTTGATTTTCATTAATGACAACATAGGTGAAACATTCCTAGATCTCAGATATAACTAAAATTAATAGGTTTCGTTATTGTTTATCCCTTAAAAACAACTGTGTGCCATGTTTTTAAGGAATATTTTTTATGTATATAATGTATTAACAAATAAGTATTTGTACCAATGATCCCTTTTCATGTTGTCTTCTGTATAAGAACATTAAAATTATGTTAAACTTGATCATAGTTAAAAAAATACATATTTGCAATCCACTACATTTTGTACTACATGAAGCATTATGGATGTCATTGATTGCAGTCAAGCGGTGGAGTTTGTTCTCCAAACGAAAAGGCACAATGGTGGGTCAACATCGGGTTAGATCCAGATGGATTTGAATATAGACCATTGTCAAAAATGAGAGGTAAGCTCAGTTTGGTATCATCATAATTACAAAAAAAGTGAGATTTAGAATACAATTGTTAGCTAGAAGACACTGAATCCTGGACAGGTGTTCATCCACAATTGTTTGCTGCGTTTGAGAAATATAGTTTGAATCAAGATTTTTCAAACCCTGTTAGCCATATATATAACTAAATCCTAAATATATGATGCTTCATTTTATTATTTGGTACTTGATAGTTATATATGTACTATGTACGTGCCAGGAGATGGAGGTGTCTTTGCTACTAAGCATATACACAGAGGAGAGTTTATCCTGCAATATGCTGGGGAGCACATCTCTGGAATGGAAGCTCAGAGAAGAGAGAATGAATACCAGAAGGGGCGACGGTGCTACATGTGCTTGTATGACCACAATGGGAAAGAGTATGGGTGAGTTTATGTAAATCATCTGTCTTAAATATCTATCTGCATTCTGTGAGTTTTCATAATATATACTAAAATTATCTTATACTTTAAAATGTTGTCGCACTTTTGTTTACAGCATTGATGCAACGAAGACCTTCGACCGGCTAGGTCATTTAGTCAGAAGTACATGCACTAACGCCGACTCAATGATGAAGAAGCTTGTCTTTGTGAATAGCCCTCTCTTGGTTTTATTTGCAAAACAAGACATTGTAGTTGGGGAAGAGATTCTGCATGGATACCCTCTAATGAAACTGTGGCAGAAGAATATTGAGGTAATTAACTTGTACGCCGTATATTTTCGAAATAATATAGTAACGACATAACAATTAAAAAAGACTACTATTTTCTGTTTACCTTTCTACTATAAAGAAAGGTGGTTAACCCTTGCATGGTTGTCACTTTAAATTGATGTGTCAGTTGTTTTATATGAAAACGACAAGTAGGTGCAAAGGATTGTGTTTGTAGTCATACATTTTGGATAGGATGTACTGCAGTACAATTAATGGTAATTTATTACTAAGGTTTTTTGTTACAACTAGTGTCATGTTAAAGTAGCTGTTATGTGTAAACATATTTCCATGTGTATAATGCCAGTTTTATTTTTCAGACTAAAACGTTGAATGATGTTGATTAAGGTTTGAGCTATACTATGTATACTAAGCATGGTAGATATGTTATTCATATTATGTTATACTAACTATTCGGAATTAATCAAATATATACCTGTTGTGGAAGAAGAAAGCTATTTGCTAAATGTTTTCATTATTTCACATGTTAATATTGTTTGATTGAAAGTTTTATATAATCAATTGTTTTTAGAAGAGGATGCATGTTTACCTACATTGCCTGAATTAATTATTAAGCATAGCCAGTAACATATACCATAATACAATAATGTTCTACTACTTATTTATATATTTTAATATAATACATTAGCAATTGCCAGTTTCATTGTTTAAAGTATGGTGTGAATTGTTAACGTGTAGGCATTATCAGGTCTGCTCATTAGCACCATATGCACATTATTTACTAATGTTGGAAGGGGCATGGAAATACATCACAAATTAAAGCTGAACAGGCAGTTCATCCTGAATCCAGACCTGTTAATGTCTATTATTTTTCTTTGCTGAATCATATTAAAAATTATAAAATATTCATTTGCAGATGAGTTCATTTCGAATCCCTTCACTGATGATGAAAGTGAAGAAGTTGTAAGTTAAGATGTGTTTTTTCATCACCGTTTTATTGAAATTATTCTGCAAGTTTCAACATTTTAGCACAGTCATAATGTGATATCAGGGTTGGCACCTTTTTCCCACCCCGGTAAATACTGGGCGGTAAATACTGGTAAAAACCGACATGGGAAAACCTTAAATAGTTCTACAAAACGGGAAAACTCTTAAAAGGATTATATTTGAATCTGTATTACAAATTGATTATCTGCACATGTTTGCAATTGCAGGTAAGTTCGTAAATCTAGCTTGAACCTGATGCACTACAATGTTTCACAAAATGTCAAATGTAACAATTAAAAATTTATAAATGCATATATCGATACAGACATATTTAAATGAAACCAATTAAAATTAACGAAAATCACAAGTTGATCAATTAATAATTAAACTAAACAAAAGTAAAATCACAATAATAAATACCAGTGGCTGAATGTTAAATAATGTTTCCGTAACGAAAATGTGACCCATATATATTAGGGGTCATATCAAAATATCAATAATTTATTCACTACAATAATCCTATTTCAATATTTTTCACCCCAAAAATTAACATTGGACTGGTTACATATATTAAGCTACGAGACCTTGTACAAAAATATAGGTTAACAACTAATATAATGACAGTTCATGAAATACTTTCACATTATGGAATGAATATTAAAACAATGTAATGGACCAATAAAGTTATTCTGACTGTTGACAGTAGAAACTTAATATTTCAGGAAAAGAACCTTACAAAAGACTCTAAATACGATGCCCTTACTGTGGAAGTTGCCAGAAGAAACTGACACGACATCTTCGTCAGATGCATGCAGGTGAACCTGACGTGGCGAAGATTCTGAGCGAAAATATGTCAAGTCTGTGTCAGCGGAGGGCATTTGCCAAGCTGAGAAATCGAGGCATTATTCAAGTGAACAAGGAACGATTTGTCAAGGACAATAACAATTTAGAGAGAATAAAGAAAGGCCAAGCCAGTGAAACTGTGCACTGCACTGTATGTCAATGAAGCTACACGAAAGAATACTTCTACATACACAAGAAGCGTTGCCACAAAGACGAAGAAACAACAAAGTCACCAATGCCAAGACAAATACCCGTGGCTATTCTAGGAGTGGACGAAGAAGCAGATTTTGTGGGTATATTGTCTAGCTTTCAAGACAACTCCATTGGGAATACATGCCGGTCAGATGAAACAATTCGATTGATTGGCAAACATCTCTGGCGAAAAGACCGCACAAAAGTCGATAAACATGACGAAGTCAGAAAGAGTGTCATGGCTGACATGAGAAATCTGTCGGTGCTGTTTCTTGAATTCAAGAAACACCAAGGACCACAGAGCACTGATTCCAAAGCAATGTTCGACAGGGAGAATTGGGGTATTCTCCAGGAAGCAGTTACCACGATGACAACAAAAGAAAAACCTAACTCAGATGAATCACACCTGAAGTACGGCCTGAAAAATACATTGTACTACTTGCTAATGAAAGCAGCGGGTATCCTGCAGAGAGAAGCGTTAACTGTAAAAGTCGATGCAGTCAAGAAGGATGTTGAAGAAATGGGACATTTCATTACCCTGTTAAAACACCACCAAAACTCGGTGTTTGGCGATGCAAAATACTTGATAAATAAGTCAAGACAGGAGCATCTAAGACTACCAACACGGACGCATCCAGGTGAAGTCATGGAGAAATTGAGAGACTACACTGTTGACAGGATTAAAACCTTGACAGCAATTCACCGAGAGACTGGTGAACTAGGAAGATCTGGATTTGTGGAACTGAGAAATTTAGTGTGCTGCAGACTGACTTTATTCAATGCGAGAAGAGGCGGAGAGCCCTCTAGAATGAAAGTTGCACAATGGATAGTTCGCCATCAATGGATCGATAAAACCGCTATGGGTGAACTTGATGACAGTGAGAAGGAAATGTTCAAGAAGCTGGAAATAGTATATGGTACGGGGAAAGGCAACCACCTCGTCAGCTGTATGATCCCGAAATATTGCGTCCCAGCAATAGAGATTATCGTGCTTCCATTGATAAGAAATGCTGTTGGTGTACTGCAGAGCAACGACTTTCTCTTCCCAAGCCCGGGCTCACAATTGCACTGTGGAGGCTGGGATGCAATGTATAAAGTTTGCGAGGCGGCACAAATCACAAGTAACCTGATTAACGCAACGAACCAGAGAGGTCGAATGTCGACAATATATGCTGGTCTGGATGTCGCCCCCGAAGATCGGGCACACTTCTACTCACATATGGGCCATTCTGAAAAAGTGAATGCGGGAACATATCAGCGCCCCCTGGCAATAATGGCCACAACGAAAGTGGGCAAATATCTCATGGACCTAGATGTATGCACAGACAAGACAGGACAGGGAGGTTTGTTCTATTAATATATTGGCATCAAATACAGATATGCGTGTGCACACACACACACACACACACACACACACACACACACACACACACACACACACACACACACACACACACACACACACACACACTGATTAAAAAATTATGTTTTAACTAGAAATACTCTTAAAACTTCTTATTTGCAATAAAAAAATTAAGTATAAAAGTGTGACAAGAAATATATAAACAATCGAATGTGAAAAAATACACGTAATAAGTTTTTTGTAGTCAACGCAGTTGATAACACAAAGTAACAGTGTGGAGATGGTGGAATTGAGACGTCATTTCACCTGAATACTCCATGATTTAAGATTTATAATTTGGTGATTCCAATATCTCACAATATTTGCACATTTTCATATGATTTTGCAATTTTACTAAGTAGCTCCTGATAATGATATGTTACAGGTGCTCAAAAGGTACCAACCGAAGATGATCCGTACAGATTTGATGATGATAGTAGGGTACATGACGCTGAAGATGTTTCAGACAGTAAGGAATATTGCAAGCACTATACCATATTGATATTTGCGTAGACTAGAAAACAAAAGGTTAAACAACATACACAGAACAAATTATATGCTATTATACCTTGTGCATCTTATTTTGTGTGTGCTGCTGTTATATTGCAGGTGAGATTTCAAGAGATGTTAGCACAGGAACATTATGTATTGTGATTATTATACTATGTAGATTGATAATAAACATTTCCATCTTAATGAGTTAAGCATGATAGGTAAAATAAATGAAAATATGGTACACTCTAATTTTGTAAACTAAAATGTGCAAAGCTATTTGAAAGCCACTGTACAGGTTTCCTTCAGATTAGGTAAGGACAAGTATATCAACGTTTTATCTCATATCTTATGCTTGTTGCAGTCAGAAGATATATCGATTATTTTGTATGCACTCTTTTGAACCCATATAAGAAAAGGCTGTATTTGAAGCATGTGCAGACATTTTATATTCCTCACAAACCTATCCACATTGAAGATGTTTACTGCTTTTAATTGGTTGTTTTCTTGTAGTGGAGACTGTGGATAACACAGAGAAAGAGCAGATGAAGGAAACACCAGTGTTGGTTCCCATGGTAAATATGTTGCATGTTTAAATGTTCCATTGGGTATATTGATTATAAGTCTAGTTTATTGCTTGCACAAACATACACACACTCATACACATACAAACCCACACAGACATGCATTCTGGTATCATCATTTTAAATATATATATATATATATATATATATATATATATATACACACACACATATGTATATATATATATATATATATATATATATATATATATATATATATATATATATATATATATATATATATATATATATATATATATATATATTTATATATTATATATAACTTGTGTCTCATTCACCATGCTAATGTACGCGTATATTAATTTTGTGTAGGTCTACGCATGAATTGGACACCCAGGAAAACAGCACTTATTAGGAAGACTTTCCATGAATGGTTGAGGCTTCCAAGTCCATGCAAGAGTCTGCCTGGTGAGATGTGCTTGACCATGTCAAAGGATACGCAATACTGCGAGACGCATTCTGTCAGCAAAACAATTCTATTTGGATACAATTTTGGGAATCCTTGGGGGGGCATTTATTATTAGGAATTATTTTGGAATGTGCCAGAGGCACTGGATGTTCTTGATCAAGCAATATTCAATCCTTGATTCACAACTACAAGTGTTGCATGCTTTCATCAACTGGAATAGTATTTGCTTAAACAATAGTGGTCTAACCCTGACATGTGGGTTAAATGTAATAAGATGGGGCATGTGTTTTGTATTTTAGTGATTGTGCTACACAAAAATTATATTACCACAGTTTGATTATGGTGGACATAATATATACAAAAAATATTGATGGTTAATTTCAAAAACTGATGGTTTGCTTACTGTATCATTGCAGGTAAACAGGTATTGCTCAAATTCATAAAAGAGAAGGAGATTCACTGCAGCCTGTATGCGAAAGTCAGGACCAAGATCATGAATGAGCAACGCAAGATACAAATGAAGGCCCGCAAAGTGTTGTACGACAAATTAAATTGTTAACTTGAATTGATGGACAAAATAACAAAAATTTTACAATTTAAAGAGAGTTCATTATCAGTGTATATTATAAAGACAAAATATAGTTTCATGATGTTACAAACATTAAACTTGTGTATGACTTGGTGATGTACTGTAAATGTTAATTAACATAATTTGCATCTAGTTTAGAAGAAACAACTTTGTAAGTGTCAACATAATCTAACGTGCGATTCCCTCAGTCGGTCAGGTGTAACATGGGATGTAAGACTGATTATGTTAGTGGTTGATATTCGCAGTTTTGCTGTTACGCTGTCTTTTTGCAAATTTTAGTAGACCCTTTGACAAGTTATGGTATTGACAGACATACTAATGTAGGTAAACACAGTTAATCTCGGATATAACAAATTGCTTGGGACTGGCCAATTTATTTGTTATATCTGAAATTCGTTTGAGATTCAAAATGTGTTACATAAGGGTTGGGTAGTTTGCCACTTTATGGAATAGAAGATATGTACCAATGGTGGTCATGAGATAAAAATATGGGGCCAGGCCTGTATTGTTTTTTATTTCACATTGTCGATTCGTTATATTCGATTATATTTCAATGGATTTTGGCCGTTGGGCCGACAAAATTGTGCATTATATCCGAAATAGGTTATAAAAATGTATTATACGCGCAGAAATTCATAAGAAATTCAATTAGAAAAATGTGGTCCAATTGATTTATTCTGTATAAGTGACAATTCGCTATAAGCGAATTCACTGTATCCAAGGTTTACTGTAGTTTTTTAATATGACTGTTGACTTTCAGAATGGTGTTGTGATGTTATGACATTGCATGTTATGCATATATGGACCGAATCAGCAAAAAAGTTTTTTTGTATTCATAGGAAGAATGATTAGGCTGTTCTGATAGAGAGTAGATACCTCACTGCTTTAATAGTAGTTAATACTTGGTACTTGGTGTCGCAGCAACATAATGGTTCAATTCCACTGAAGCATAGAACAGTTCTTGCTGTGATTCTTGTGTGATGCAGAAGTCCTGAAAGAGACATTGTGTCTTAATTAATTGATGTGGCATACCCTAATTATTTGAACAAAAAGTATATATGTCTGATTGTCATACATGGCACCACTATTACACTTTCTGACAATTTTGATGTTGCTTCAGTAATGCATATATTGTGTATGTGCACAATGTGTCCAATGTCTTGATGTAGTAGTATGTAGTAGTATGAATGCCAACATTAACTTCAAAATACTGGCAACACTGGATTATATATGTGTGCATGTTTACCCGACTGACGCTACTAAATGTAGATGACCTTAAACTATGTTACCCAATGAATATTAGACGACAGAACATTTGTTCTACCTATCTGGCTATGTACACTAACATTTGAAAGGATCTGCATGTAACAGTAAACATGTATTATAGTTATTTTGATAAGCGTTTAAATATGTTTAATGCTAACATTTAAGTAGATTAGCAATCGACATCCAGGTAAATTTGTGAAATAGATGTAGAGCCAGACTGACTAGGTGTAAGGACATTGACCCGACTCGCAGGGAATAGCGAGGTGGATTTGTATTCACTGGAAGTTGGTATAAATATTGTTTTAAATACAACATTGTAATAAATACAGGTAATACTATAATGTGACAAAACATGGGAGCTACTAATTAACAGTTGTATTTGTTTTAACTGTTGTGTCAACTGTACATTTTAAATTGATGTATTGAATAGCAGCCAGAACAGCATTTATTTAACTAAATTGTATATATAATTGTACAATTTAACTTTTATAATAAATTATAAAATAAATGCATTATATATATATAGGGTAAATATGCATTACTATACTATTAGATTGGCATAGATCTGAATTATTTAATCGACCCTTATTTAATAAATAGACGTTGTTACGGATCCGGGCACAGACAAGCTGAAACAGCCAATTTTATAGGTCTGAACTCTAGTATTAACCATAACACCAAACTTAATACATAAAAGCTAAGTTAAACCTTAACTATAGGCTACTCTATAAATTACAACATACTTTTGGGGGATGATAACAAACAAGCGGAATAGCCATTGTAACTGTCGAACACGCGAACTGCGGAACTTCTAGTTCTGCTTGGCTATGGCCTATGCATGGCTTTGCCTATGCCATGGCTATGCAACGACTTCATTGTTTTCACATTTCACTGATTGCGTTGCGTAATCCATGACTATGCGCACATATCTATGTGTACATTTATAATCACCCAATCATACAATATTTCATATAAAACAAAATATAATGATGGTAAAACATATAAACAACTAAGTTTAATAGCACTACAATAACAATTGACCGGGTTTACGGTGCAGTGTGTGGGCGATAAAACAAGTTATTAAGTCTGTCCGACATTTTCTCAGTCGCATGTGTCCCAAAACGGTTGGTATTGTGGATATAAGTACCAAAATGGTCGGATTTTTGCATGATCATTTGACGTTGACTTTTTTGGAACAACTAATGTGGAACACAAAATGTATATTTGTAATAAAAGTACACATTTATCTATTACATACGTGAGAACATAAAGTTAAGCTTACTTATGTGTGTTTTACTAATTTACTTCAAAATGTTTTAATTATATACCGTATTTCGTTTTGTACCAAAATGGTTTTGGTACATGTCCCAAAATGGTTGGTTTTGTAAGTATATATATATATATATATATATATATATATATATATATATATATATATATGTATATGTATATGTATATGTATATGTATATGTATATGTATATGTATATGTATATGTATATATATATATATATATATATATATATATATATATATATATATATATATATATATATATATATATATATATATATATATATATATATATATATATCATAGATACTTGCAAAACTTGGTGTACCGCTACCGTCGCGGCATCTCGACGTGTTGCCGCATGGCTGTGGTGTTGAATCGAAGTGCTCTGTAGAGATCGGAGACCAGTTGTGAAGGCAATTGCAGTAGCGGTTCGGTTTATATAGCCTGTCGCTACTGCTGACGGTGCACTTTTTCTTGGGTTTTTTCCGGTTTGATCCGGTTTGAACCGGTTTGAACCGGTTTGAACCTAACCCTGATCCTCTTCGTTCGAACGTTCCACAAAGCGGCGGTGTTTTTTGTTGACCTTTTGATATTTTGACCTCGCGGTGTTAATGGAAAATTCCATGACTTCTCTACTACTATAATGCAATGATGCGATATGCGTCGTATAGCTTACATGCACGGCTACGTTTTTCACGTTGAATGCACGGACTTTCTTCCGCTAGGTTTCGGTCTGCTGGCTGGGTGAAAAGGCGTGACTTCGTTCGAACGCTCCAGAAAGCGGCGGTGTTTTTTTTGGTTGACCTTGACGTTTTGACCTCGCGGCGTTCTTGCAGATTCCTGGTGAAATAGGCGATATGTAGGTGTCGAAGCGAAAAGTTCTTGAGATAATGCGATGATGTGATATGCGTCGTATAGCTTACATGCACGGCTAAATGTTTTACACTGCATGAACGAACATTCGTTCGATATGTTTCAGTCTGGTAGCAGGGTGAAAATGTGGGATCGTGTTTCTTTTCGTGAGCGTGGAAAATTCCATGACGTCGTTCGAACGTTCCAGAAAAGAAGAAAAAAACTACATCAAACCGGATCAAACCGGTTCTGTACTCAGACACGTCTCGAAAAGCACGCCATAATCGTCAGTATTAAACCGAACCGCCACTGTCATCACAACCGTTCTTCCTGCGTGTTCTTTTAGGGTTAGGGTCAGGATTCGTATCAGGGTTTACTGCAGACGATAAAATTAGGGTTATTAACCCTAACCCTAACCCTAACTGGTAATTGTATAAATAGAAAAGGTCGGTGACCTTTGAACTTTCATTAGGGTTACTAACCCTAACTCTAACTGACAATTATTCCTACAGTTTACCAGTTTTTTCACGAATTTTCCATTAGGGTTCCTAACCCTAACCCTAACTGACAATTGTATCAACGCAAAAGGTCGATAACCTTTGACCTTCGACCTTGCCCCGCAGTGCCGTCTGGTAATCGTATCAATGCAAAACAACATGGCAGCAAAACAAGATGGCGGCATCCACAGAGAGGTCACGTGATATACAAATGAAGAGTTGTGACGTCGTAAGTCACGTGACTGATCTCGACCCATCAGAACCGTCGACACAATTGAACCGTAACGCCTCTGGCGACAGTTTCACCACAAGAGGGTGCATTTTTTTTGAGCGATAATATGGGATTATACCGTGGCGCCAACGGGTGGTGAAATACTCTCGACCAATCAGAATGCTCCATTTTAAATTTCGACCAATCAGAATGAGCCCTAAAATCTCCTCATTTTGTAATGATTGAAATGCCCCCATATACTACTAGCGCCGCCTCAGAGTCGTCGATGACCGCGGCCTGTGAGTGCCCCCGCCGTCAACCTCCACCGCTGCCTCCGCAAGGGCTGCCCTATCCAGCCATTGAGGATAACCGCAGCAAACTGGAGCAGTGGTTGCTGTCGCACTACTACTTAACACGTGTCACCACCAACCTCTCCAACCGATGGAGGGCCCGCCACTCCGACTAATGGTTGACCCAGACGCCAAGCCTGTCGCATGCCACACACCGATCAATGTCCCAATTCACTGGCGAAGCGACGTGAAGGCCGGCATCGACCAAGACTGCAGTATGGGCGTCATCGAGGAAGTACCAACAACCACCCCTCTCACCTGGTGTCATCGCATGATTATTGGCGCAAATAATAACGGGAAGCCTCGACGGACTGTGGATCTCCAGGCCCTCATCGCTAGTGCCACCAGGGAGACCTACAACACCCAGATACCCTTTCACCAAGCGAGATCGGTGCCTCATGGAACAAAGAAAACTATGTGTGACGCCTGGAACGGCTACCACGCTGTCCCACTCCACCCCGACGACCGGCACCTCACGACGTTCATAACGCCTTGGGGCCACTATCGATACCGCTCTGCACCCCAAGGATACGTGGCGTCTGGCGATGGCTTCACACGGCGGTTCGATGAGATCGTCGCCCACATACCCAACAAGACAAAATGCATCGACGATACCCTACTGTGGGCGCACAACATCGAGCAGACCTTTTGGCAGGCAGTGCAGGGGCTGGACACGTGTGGCCGCAATGGCATCACGCAGAATCCAGACAAGTATGTATTCGCCAAAGACACCGTCGAGTTTGCAGGCTTTGAGATATCACCCACGTCAGTGAAACCATTCTCAAAGGCATTGCAGGCGATAAAGGACTTCCCGATACCGAGGAATGTCACATACATCAGAAGCTGGTTCGGCCTCATCAACCAGGTGGCTTATGCCTTCGCCGTGGCGGACCACATGCAACCATTCCGCGACCTCCTGAAGCCAGATCAGCCGTTCGCCTGGACAGAACATTTGGATCACCTGTTCAAGCAGTCGAAAATCGTGATCATCGACCAGATCAGACATGGTTTCGAGATCTTCAACCAGACACGCCCGACATGTCTTGCCACGGACTGGTCTAAGGAAGGGCTCGGGTATTGGCTAGTCCAGAAACACTGTGACTGCGTTAGTGTCCGACCGTTCTGCTGCAAGTCGGTCTGGAAAATAGTGTTGATGGGCAGCCGTTTCACAAACGGCGCTGAGTCACGTTATGCACCCATCGAGGGCGAGGCACTGGCAGTTGTAGACGCCCTTGACAAGGCTCGACATTTCACCCTGGGATGTTCGGACCTCATGGTAGCAGTAGACCACAAGCCACTACTCAATGTGCTGGGTGACCGCGCCCTCGACGACATCCCAAACCATCGCTTGCGGAACATTAAGGAGAAGTCACTGCGGTATCAATTTCGCGTGCTCCATATCCCCGGCGTCCGCAACACCTTTGCAGACGCCCTATCACGGCACCCGGTGGGCGTTGCCGATACTCCCGACCTGCCCAAAGAAGTGGCCGCGGCAGCCCTCGCAGCACTCCGATCCCGCGACGACCCGGCGCCACCTCGCTGCTCACAGACTTGCGCGTCCACGGCCACGGCACTCATCAAGTCGGTCACATGGGATGATGTGCGCACTGCCAAGGCGAGCGACCCCGACATGTCTGCTCTAGTGGATGCCATCCACAACGGCTTTCCTGACACGCCATCAGCCATGCCCAGTGTCACCCGCACGTACTACCAATACCGGGAGAAGATAACCGAGTCTGACGACGTCATCCTTTACAAGGACAGAATCGTCATACCACCCTCTCTCCGAGCAAGTGTCTTGCAGGCACTCCATTCGGCTCACCAGGGTGTTTCGATGATGGTGTCACGAGCAGAGGAGTCATTCTTCTGGCCAGGTATGACTTCGGCAATTGAAGAGACACGTGCACGCTGTATAGCGTGCAACCGTATGGCCCCGATACAACCAAACCCGCCACCTACACCACCAACACGACCAGTCTTCCCCTTCCAGGCGATATGCCCTGACTACTTCAGCCACGGCGGTCATCACTACCTCGTCGCCGTACACAGATACTCCAATTGGCGTATCGTAGAAGGGAACGCAGAGGGCTCCAAAGGCCCCATTGCCGCGCTCCGACGAGTATTCGTGACCTTCGGCATAGCCGAGGAGCTCTCATCGGACGGGGGACCTGAGTTCAAGGAGCAAACCCACACAGCAACTGCAAGGCAGAAGTCGGAATGAAAACGGTCAAGCGGATGCTGGTTGGCAACACGGGCCCAGGCGGTTCCCTGAACTCCGACGCATTCCAACGGGCCATGTTAGCCTACAGAAACACGCCAGATCCGATGTCGATGCCGAAATCATGTTTGGACGCTGCATGCGGGACTTCATTCCAGTGCCGCCTGGACAGTACCTACCCCATTGGACATGGCGCGAGAAACTGCAAGCAAGAGAGGACGCACTACGTATCCGACACATGAGGGCACATGAGCGACTGTCGGAGCACACACGAGTCTTACCTCCACTCATTATCGGCAATTGCGTAAGGCTACAGAACCTGGTTGGTCCGCATCCAACCAAGTGGGACCGCACCGGAATCGTGGTTGAGGTACGACAGTACGACCAATACGTCATACGAGTGGACGGGTCGGGGCGTGTCACGCTCCGCAACAGGAAGCACCTACGCCAGTACACGCCGCATATCGCCGTTGATCAACTCACCATCGGTCATTCCCCTCGCCACGACCATACCACCGTCGCCCATGCTACCCGAGACACCAACCAAACCCGCCGACCCAGTGTCGCCCCTACCCAGGCCGACTACACCCGTGCCGGCGACCCCGGCCAGGCCCGAGTCCTTTGCCGGGCATCCTCCTCGTGCTAGTCGTGAGATGCTCCAGCTGACCGCACACCCACCCACACCAGCCGCCCAGGTTCCGCCACCGGCCGCTGAGGTTCCGCCACCGACCCCTGTTCCGTCTCCCGCTGTTCGGCAACTTGGCGGTCGCACCCAGCAACCTCCAAGAAGACTAGTGGAGGAAATGTAGAGGGTCACACTTCCATTGTCAGCCCTCGGGCTCGAGGACTTGGGGGCATAGTGGAGTGTGCCCCTAGCGGACTGTAGGAGAAATGAACCTGTATAATTTCTCGAGCATTTGACAACGCTACAGTTTATTATCTACCCACACGGTACTGTGCTTTATACTCGTTTATTCATTGCTGAATATGCGTGTAAATTGTTGCACTACATTAAACATCGATGCAAATACACAAGGGTGTTATTTATTAATGTTATATTAATTATAAGGATTCAACCCCAAACAGCATGTCTGCATATAGCTTATACTTTTAAGAAGAATGACAGACCTTTTTAGGAAGGAATTATAACATCATTCTAGTTGTGTACGTTCCAGTTTCATACGACAAATAGGCTAATATATATATATACATACATACATACATACATGCATACATACATACAAACATACATACATACATACATATATACATATATACGCACTGCTAAGCATTGATGCAACAAATGTCTGAAGAAGTTGTTTGTTATGGCTTTTTGATGCAACTATTTCTTGGCCCCCCTTTTTGGTGAAGAACCCCTAGATTTGTCATTCTTGTCATAACAGTAGGAATAATTAAAATGTGTAAATGTACGAGAACAAAATTACTACATTAACGTTATATATTCAATACAAATATATGTGTATGTGTTTTTTAAAGCGCTATGTCAAGCCTGGTTTTTATAAAAAAAGTTGACATCATTTGAACAAAGTAGTAAAATTAAAAACGATTGTCTTTTACGGCTTGCCATAAATATAGGTCGATTTCCGCCGGTTTCCTCGACTCGCGCGACATGGTTCAGACGTTCAATATTCGTAAGTTTTTCACTCAAAACAACTGTAAATGATGTAGCTTTTGCTGATTTTGATATATCGATCTCTTACACAAAATGTTTCTTCAGATTTTTTTTAAACGGCTTATTATATTAAGTAAGTCGAAAACTACACCGACCAGTATATAGTTACCTGTGCAGTTTTCGACCCACGCCAGTTTTCAATTGAAATCTCGCTTGATATCGCGTTAGAGACGTCACAGCGTCTGCTTACGACAATAACGATACAGAGCCTTGTCTGAGCAAAATATATTTTTATATATAATATAACATGGAACACTTTTATGATATACATACCTTGATAAAAAAACTGACTTTGCATGCTAACCAGAAACTATTATTGAGCGTCTGCTAACGCATGTCTCGTTCTTGGCCACGTGACAATAATATCCTTTTTTTGTGATAGATGTATGACAAGCTAGTCTTGTCATAAAAGTAGGAATAATTAAAATGTGTTAAATATACGAGAAAAAATGTACTACATTAACGTTATATATTCAATGCAAATATATGTGTATGTGAGTTTTATAAAGCGCTATGTCAAGCCTGGTTGATAAAAAGGTTGACATAATTAGAACAAAGTGGTAAAATTAAAAACGATTGTCAGTATGGCTTGCCATACATATGAGTCGAATTCCGCAGGGTTCCTTGACTAGCGCGACATGGTTCAGACGTTCAATATTCGTATGTTTTTCATCTCAAAACAACTGTTTTAATATTTTGTTTGCATTGAATAAATAAAGTAGGTTTTGCTGATTTGGTATATCGATCTCAGTTGTTTTGCTTTAAACAAGAGAAAATCTAGGAAACTCTTGCACTATACTAGATTTTCTCTTGTTTAAAGCAAAACAACTGCTGGCAAAGCTGTGCAGCAAATGAGTCCTGATATGTTCGTGATCAGATACGCTATTAAGAGTTAATTTTTTAAATATATACAAACCATTGAAATATATTAATTTCAGGTAATTTCAACCAAAAACAAAATTATTTATGTATATCACATATCTTGTCATTTAAAAAAATAATGTCAATCCTACAGAATATCCTTTTATATGTTTGCATTATTGAAATTACATTCTTTCTGATATTAATGCATATTCAAAAACTTTGTTCACAGAAGTGTGATAACATTAAAATACCAGATGGAGCACAAGAGGATGATGACATGGAAACTTCATCAGGTAATCAAACACAGGTGATGATTTTCATTTAACACCTGAATCAGTGGAAACCCTCAATATGCTATAAACAGGTCACTCTTAAAATGATCTATCACATCAATTGGTTTGAAGTATGTTTAATCAAGATTAACCACAGATTATACACTAGAAATATGTAGAGTACAAGGGTTGGGGATCAAACATTCCTATTTTTAATACAACATTGTTTCCTTTCTTAGCATGTGCTAGAACCAAACAATGGAGATAAAGTATTATATATATAACTTTGTCCTTACTAAATTAATTAATCGAAAATGTTAAGATAAATATAAGGACATGTTACATCAAAGTAAAATAAGAAACGAACAATAAAAAGCAGTACAGGAGAAACTTCCACAAAGGTAGATAAAGATATGAAGAATTATTTAGCAAAGATAGACTGGAATAACACACTGAATAATAAGACAGCAATAGAATGCTGAATATTTTAAAACGTGAAGTTGAGTGCATCATTGATTCGTTGGTAAGTTTTAATTATGGAGCTACACCTTTGTGATTTCATAAAAAAATATTTAGGGGAAATTTTCAAAGGAGTAAACCCAATGTGGCTACATTTAAAAAAATCATGAAACCAGTCTTATTTTAAGGATAATGGTATGTAATTTGTGTGCCAAATTTCATGATCCATTCAGAATTCCTGGTGAACTTAATTCTTCAATGATACAATGTCATGATTTTAGCACTCACGAGGTATTCACGAGCACATAACCAAGTGCTACACCACAATGTTAATATGATTCCTGATTCTTTAAACTACTGTAATTTCAGTAATATTGATATATTGGTTATGTGTACTAACTTCCATCTATAATAGAACATTTCTTCATGAATGATGAACTGTAATATCCAATAATAGGTAAGTCCACATCAAATCACTAGATGGTCCACACATTGTATTTTCAGAAGTTCAGATCTCTTCAGGATTTTTATCAGATATTCCCCAAATACCCAAATTGAAAAAATCAAATGTTAGCTTTCTGTTCCTAGTAGTTTCGGAGATGAAGGCATATTAAATGAAACTTGTCTCACTTTAAAGGTAGTGATTTGTAGTTAATGTGTGAAAACTGTAATTATCCATTTGGAAGTCTGTGATGGTGAACTTTATTCTTCAATGGTGCACAATTTTAACACCCATGAACCATTCACGTGCACAGTGTTGATATAATTCTTGATTCTTCAAACTGGTGAGGTCTCAATGCTATTAATATATAGTGTCCTAACTGTCATCTTTGTGATGACCTTTTTCTCAACAATGGATTTTTACATCAAATCACTGGATAGTCCAGACTCTTTGTCTTCAGATATCTTCAATATTTATACAAGATATTCACCAAATGTCACATGTTAGCTTCCTATTCTTAGTAGTTTCTGAGAAAACAATAATGTATGACCTTAGATATCCGTTAATGTAATTTTAGGAAAGTTTGAGGTGCGATAACTAAGTAGGGCTACAGCCTTGAAAATGTGAATGTTTACTCTCATATAGACAGAATACCCCATGTGCCTTCATTTTAATGTGTCAGATCGTTTTGCATCTGAAGTCTGGGGAAGTTTGTAAAATCACATTTGCCATTTCGCGAGATACCATCTGTGAAACATATTTTTGTTTTAAAGAAATATTCTGGTTAAAACAACATTTCTGTACAAGAAACTAGACATCCTAAGCTATAAAAGGGAGTAATTCAGGTTCCAACATATTTGATGAATTGCGTATAAATAAAAAAATCAGCCGCGCAACTGGTGTTTCACTTTTGATTAATTATAACTACAGTATTTACCATCCAAAATTCAAATTATATATTTATACACACTGATGAATCATAAATTGTTCTGGAGTTACCATGTACATAAGTGTTCATTTGTAGCCCTTATACAGGGTACCTTGCAAAACAGCAACTGTGATTTTACTAATATTCCAGGCTCTGGATGTACAACTAACTGATTTAATTATAAATAAAGTCAATGTACCCATACGTTGATATTCTATCTATTATTTATCAAGATTTAACAATATTAGCCATCCAAGCCAAAGGCCCAGATGGCAAGTGGACAAGGAAGCTATTGGCTTATCGAGAGTCCAACAATATTCATGTACGTATAACCCGCCCTCCTGAGAGATGTGTCAATCCTGTTTTTAAACATATTCATGCGGCTAGCAGTTCTACAATCCGTAGACAATTTGTTCCATTAATTTATTGTCCTTTGTATGAAAGAGTACTTCCTGATATCCAATCTACACTGATCCTTTACTAATTTTACCTCATGTCATCTAGTCCTGCTATTTTTCTTGAGTGAGAAAAACATATTTCTATCAATATTTCATACTCATTCAATGACTTCAATCTGATCTCCTCTTAACCTCCTTGTCTCTATAGTTGTTAAACCACATTCTTTCAAGCGTTCTTCATAGCTAAGATCTCTCAGTCCTGGAATACTTTAAGTTGCTCTCCTCTGTATGTGTTCAAGCGTATCTATATCCTTCTTATGATATGGTCTCCATGCTTGTGTACAGTATTATAAATAAGGTCTAACTACTGCTTTATACATAGGTAAAATTACCTTTTTTTGTATGTTATGTTTCTCCTAATTAACCCAAGAAAGTTATTACCCTTTGAAGCTGCAATACCACACAACTCTGAAACTTTCATATCAGCGCTTATTGTAACTCCTAAGTCCTTTTATTTTATAGTAGTACCCAGAACAGTATCTCCCATTTTATACTTTACATCCAATTTCCCATGTCCTGTATGTAGCCATTTACATTTCAAAAAATTTAACATCTGCCATTTCTCAGACCATTTCACTATTTTGTCTGGATAGTTTTGTAAATGTTGTTTAACACCATCAGTGTTAACCTTTCTAAACACTTTTGTGTCATCCCCAAATTTCAATACATTACTTGTTATATTGTCATCTAATTCATTGATATAATAAAGAATAATAAAGGTCCTAATCCTGATCCTTGTGGTAACCTACTCAAAACTTATTTCAGGAAACTTCTCCATCTACTACAACATGCTGTCTTCTGTCAGTCAGCCATTGTTCTATCCAGTCAATTATGACATCCCCGATACCATGGGCTTTTAATTTATGTATTATTTTTATGTGGTACTTTATCCAAAGCTTTCTGAAAATCTAAGTAGATAATATCTAATGACTATCCCTCGTATATCCACTTGGTGATTTCTTCCAAAAAACAACATATTCGTTAAGCATGATTTCGCTTTTAGGAATCCATGTTGAGATGAATTTAATAATTAATGCCTAACAAGGAAGTCCACCATATGGTCTTTAATTAACCTTTCTAATAATTTACAAATTACTGACTTTAAACACACTGGCCTGTAATTATCTGACTTATTTCTTAAATCCTTTTTAAATAATCGTATGATGTTTGCTTCTTTCCATTCAAATGGAACAACTCCCTCTTTTAATGACAAGTTAAACACTCTTGCAAGTGGTGTACTGAGTTTTGGAAGAATTCCATCCACTCCCAATGATTTATTATCCTTTATTTCCTTTATTTTCTGAGCTACTATTTCTGGAGTTACGATTAACGGCTCTAAATAGTCATATTTACCCTCCTGAAATTTAGCATCTGGAACTGGTAGCTCTTCCATTGGATCCCTTCCATCACATTCTGTCCTGCAGCCTTATCACCTAGCAGACTGTTATCATTCTCTCTCTCACCCATCAACCAGTCACCTTTCCCTCCCGTTTCCTGGCTAAATTGCGCTCCTGTCTCCCTCACCCCATCGCTTTCACTCTCGTCTCCTTCCCTCCCGTCTCCTTCGCTCCTGTGTCCCCCAGGTACTCATGTACACAACAGGTACTCATGAGGGAGAGCAAAACAACATTTCAGGAAGTATTCGTTACTGAGTTGTTGGAGCTCAAACATTTACCAAAATGATAATTCCAGTAATTTGTGCACAAAACCGCGGTACCGTAGTGGCTATAGAGTTTCGGACTCTTGGTCAAGAGAGTCCGGCTTCAAATCCAGTGGATATTTGTGTATAAATAGTCGTCACGCATTAATTGCAGCATGGCTGACTGCTTCCCAGAGAAGTTGAGATGGCATTCTAACGAACAGGTCTGCCAGGGGATGAAGTGTAAAGCACTTTCAGCAGTCCTAATGACTAGATACCTCGCTATATAAGAACATGCCGTTACTTTTTAACTTTCTTAACCTGTTTTGTTATTAACCCGAATTCCGGTTACGGGACTTGCTTGGCAACCCATGCCTTCAAGCAGTTAACCGCTGTACTAGAAGGTCACAAAATTATTAATCTCAGAAACTACTAGGAAGGAAGCTAAAACGTGAGATTTGTTCAATTGGGTATTTGGGGAATATCTGGTAAAAATAGTGAACATTGTGCTCACAAAAAGGAAACAATTCCTTTGATGTGCCAGTAACGAGTAGGCCAAGTGGGTTAAACCATGAGTTGGCAGATAATGTAGGTCTTAATTGGTCAGAAGACAAACTGAGAAACCCCTAATTAGACAGAAAACCACATTGGGAAAATTGGGACTTGGGCAAAATTAGCATGAATAGTGTTAGTTATTTTTATAGCAATTGATGTTATTAAATGTGTAAACAACGACAAGTAAAGTGCTTTGAATGGTGCCTTCCATCAACTCAAATACATAGACTTATAAAATAAAAAATAACAGTCCACTTGCGTCTAATCAGCAATGTTACCAACATAAATGTAACTGTAACTTTAATTAAATTGAAGTTTACATTTCATGAATTGGTGTGAGGTTAATATATTTTTATTGGGAAATATCTTAATTCATGGTAATGTAACTAACTCTTTTTTAGTTAATTGTTCATTGTCTGTTATACAAACACTACACACAGCCTCAAATTCAAAACAACACTTGCACTGACAATTTGTTCTCTAGTTAAATTTTTTAAAGTAGTGTTTGTACGTTTTATAGCATCACCTAATTATGATATTATCTCAACAATGTGCAGTTATGCCCATTTTGTGGAATTACCTCTGCTTTTGAGGTATTTTCTATGTGGAAGTAATGTTGGTTTCTCAAGTGTCATGAATACAACATTGTATTAATCAGCATGACTCATCTTTAAAACCTTAGTTCTTAGCCAGTCACTGGTTTTAAATAGCAAATTATATATGCATATTTTATATTTGAATGTTTTCATTTGTAAAAATAACACATGTGAACACAGTAATAATTTTTTTAAGTAGATGATATATTTTTCATTTTATGTTACAGTATCGCTGCAGCAGATGAACTTTGGGATGAGGAAACACATTGTCGTCAACTCTTGTTTGAAGACCGTTCTCACAGTGTGTATGTAGCATGTAGAAATCCCAGTATCATCGCATTGAATACGATTGTGGGTACACTTGCTGTGAGAGAGCAATCTTTCATATACATGATCTTATATGGGCAAGGCAGCAGATAACTGGAAACATACCTACCGACAAGTGACAATCAAGTGACAATTTCACAGGCAGAATTTTAACATATATCAGTTAAATCTATTTATGTTAAGTTCATAATAAACATATTGTATTTACTAAACATTCTATTATAAATTTGCATAGAATATCATATTGTTATGATGTGTAATTTCGAAAGAAAAGCAGATGCTGAGCTGCCCTGAGTGGATTTTGTTAGTCATCTCATGCTGATGACATTGCAATGCTTCTTCCATAAACTAAGGGAACAAGCAAATATTGTTAGTTGTTTCTTATATTCAATGATGTGGCACTGACAATGATGTACTCTTTAACAGAGTAAGGTCTCGAATAATGTTATATGATTTATATTAAGTTTGGTGTTACATTGCATTTAGCATTTTGTACAGCCTACCTAGATGAAATGTAGTGTTAGTCTTATGCTTGCTATCCAAGCATTGATTGTTGTAATAACCAGATTATAAAAAAGTATTAGTGCAAGCTGTTTTTATGCAGGATATCTGCATCCGCGAACAACTTTGTTCAAAGTACTGGAAATAGGTAAGAGTACAACTCCTTTGTACTTTGCATGAAATGGGTACTTGCAGTTTACACACTCTTGTAATCTAGTACAGTGTAGTATTGTTACATGTTTTATTGTTATGTTGAAATGACGTATATTCATGTACTGTTTTGTATGAAATAAACGGCTGATTGAATTGATGACTGGTTGAAGTGATTTAAAATAATATTTCTCTTCAATATATTACTCCATCAATTCTCTACTATTGTAATTGGTGGTACTAAAACATTGATTAAATGGTGCTCTCTTTGTTTTTAAATGTTGTTTGTGTCCTAATAATTGGTGAGAGGTTAGCCCTTAAAATAGGAGGGAGATGGGATGTTGATGCCTCAGCCACACACCCTCCTGACCACCTCAAGACAAGTGAAATTGGATTGTGTAGACATGTAGTATTCATGCATACCATGTATTTGGAATAAAAAGATTTTCAATGAAAAAACAAACTAGCATTTTTACCAGGATGATTTATTAAAACAACAGTAGCACCATTAAAATCATTGTGGGTATTCATTTGTTAAAACATAACAGTAAAATGTGAATGACAATGCCATGGTGGTTTACAAATTCAGTAACTTTGGTTCATAGGTTAGGCATGGTGTTTATACACATCATTTTGCACAAGCTAACATGCTTACTAGCCAGTTTTGATATTTATTACCACTACTTCACTTAATGAATTATAAAAAAGTTAATATAAACGAAATAAAAAAATATCACTGCTCCCAGAAAAGAAGAAAATCCCGGATTGTAGGTTTTTGTGTGCAGTTTAAAGTTTCTGGTGAGCCTCAATGAGAGAAACAGTTGGATGATTAAGGGGGTGCAGTTGGAAGTTTTCGGAGGTCTGCTGCGCAGCGCCATGCCACTCATCAAGAGAGGTGCAGTGGCTTTGGGAAAGGGAGCGTTGAAGACCGGCGTGCGCATCGCCGACGACGTCTTGTCTGGACAGAGCATAACACGTGCTGCCAAACGACGCGTCTCGGATACCGGCAAGACTATGCTGCGTGATCTCTTGATACCTGGCGTGCGATCTCGTAAACGTATAAAACACACGTCTGCAAAGAAAGGAGGCACTACAGCAACGAGACAGCGCAAGAGACAGACGTTCAAGAAACGTGAAGCCGACATATTCGACGACGACGACGACTATGACTTTCGTACATAGACAGTCGTGCGAGGGGGTCAAGAGCGAACTGGATCTCTTTACCATACCCCCGACTCAGAACAGCATAATCGACAGTCGCATAGTAGAACATCAACCCATGGCTTCTCTGGACTCGGGTGGACCGATAGAATTCCTGATACCCGGATCGGGAGACGATTACCTAGATCTCGCCAACACGATGCTACACGTGCAGGTGAAGGTGACGCGAGCCAACGGGGACGATCTCCTCTTGGCCCTTCCCGTGGGACCAGTGAATAACTGGTTGCATTCGCTGTTCAGTCAATTCGACGTCTACCTGAACGGTACGCTCGTGACCCCACGTACGCGTATCGTGCCTACATAGAGACGCTGCTGAGTTACGGCACTGATGCCAAGGACACGCAACTAACGGGTCAACTGTGGCACAAGGACACGGCCACTCGCATGGACGCCGTCGAGATAGACGACGGACCCGCGGCTAACGCAGGGTTCGTGGCTCGACGAGCGAACATTCTACGGAGTCGGGTCGTCGACATGATGGGTCGTCTACACGTGGATCTGTTTCTGCAAGATAAATTCCTAATCAACGGCGTCGATTTCAAGATACGTCTGGTGCGCAGTAAGCCTGCGTTTGCACTCATGGCTGGCGGAGTCGACCACGATTACAAGATCACCATCGTCAATGCCACCTTGTTCGCAAAGAAGGCCACCCTGAATCCGACCGTACAGATGGCTCACATCAAGGCTCTCGAGAAGAGCACGGTCAAGTATCCGATGCGATCCGTCGACTGTAAGGTGTACTCCATTCCCGCGGGCGCTCGGTCGCACACGCACGAGAACCTGTTCCTCGGCATCCTGCTGAAACGTCTGGTGCTGTGCTGCATCGATAACGATGCGTACAACGGTGCGTTCGATAAGAATCCGTTTCACGCCAAGAACAACGACATTAACTTCCTCGCAGTGTACGTGGACGGACGACAGATACCCTCCAAACCTTTCCAGCCCAATTTCGAAGACGACCTCTTCGTCAGGAGCTACACGAGTCTGTTCACCTCGACCGGCAAGATTTGGCAGGACGAGGGGAAAGGTCTCACTCGCAGCGACTTCCGACACGGCTACACCTTCTTCGGTTTTGATCTGAACCCCGATCAGTGCGATGGTCCCTGCTTCCATCTGGTACAAAAGGGTAACCTGCGCATAGAGCTGCATTTCCGTAACGCGCTGCTGACCACCGTGAACGTCGTCGCCTACGCCGAATTCGAGTCCGTGCTGGAAATCGACAAGAACCGCAACGTCATCGACGACTACTGAGATGGACACTCTGCAGATCGACAGACTACTGGCGACGGACCCGCGCACCAGATCGATATTTCGCGGTGTCGTACCCAAAGACGGACTGTCTACGACGACGACGGATGGCGTCCTGCCTGCGGCCTTCGTGTGCAACACCGACGACGGTGACGAACCGGGCGAACATTGGATAGCGCTGTACCTAGACGCCGACGGACGCGGCGATTACTTCTGCTCGTACGGTCTGCCGCCACGACACGCTGCGTTCCGCACCTTCATGAACGAACATTGTTCCGAGTGGACTCATAATAACAAGAGACTTCAGAGTCCTCTTTCTAACGTGTGTGGACAATATTGCATAGCTTATGTATTGTTTCGTTGTAACGGTTTTCCGAAGAGAACTTTTATCAACTTGTTCGGTACCGATTTAGTAGCTAACGATTGCCGCGTGTTTGATTGGGTTAAACAGTTGCGGCGAGGTAGACTGTACTATCGCATATCGATCGAACCTCTGGCGCGGTGGTAAACACTCGTAAGCTCGCGACCTCTGGCGTGATGGTAAACATCCGTAAGTCGTCACTCTGAAGCCTCTGGCGCGGTGGTAAACACTCGTAAGCTCGTGACCTCTTCCGTGATGGTAAACATCCGTAAGTCGTCTCATCATCATCATCATCATCATCATCATCATCATCGTCATCACTCTCGAGCCTCTAGCGTGATGGTAAACATCCGTAAGTCATCTTAGCGATATTACATGCTACCCTCGTTGTATGGTTATGCTGTTTGGATCGTTCAATAAAATACGTGTGCACTCGTACGACATCGTGTTGTTGTGTTCATTTCCTCGTTTCCTCGTTAGCCTCTTTGAACCCTGTTAACGACCCTGTTAATGATCACTGCCGCTACCGTCGCTGCTGCTAACAGACCCTTCGTTCCCTCCCGAAACCCCTCTCCGACAATAGAATCACCCAGGAGAGCGCCTCTTGGTGACCGTATCACCCAGGTTCACCTGAAACCTGCATGTCCTTTTAGGGTTAGGGTCAGGGTTGACTACAGACGACAGAATTAGGGTTACTAACGCTAACCCTAACTGGCTATCGCATCAGCACAAAAGGTCGGTGACCTTTGATCTTTGACCTTGCCCCGCAGCGCCGTCTGGTAATCAAAACAACATGGCAGCAAAACAAGATGGCGCGCCCCTGGTGACCGTATCATCGCAAAACAACATGGCAACAAAACAAGATGGCAGCCTCCATAGAGAGGTCACGTGACATGCAAACGAAGAGCTGTGACGTCACAGGTCACGTGACGGCTCTCGACCCGTTTGACACGTAGCGCCCCTGGCGACAATATCACCGCAAAACAATGTCTCGGGGGGCGATAATAGGGGATGACACGTTGCGCCCCCTGGTGACGGTTTCACTACAAAACGGTGTAATTTATGCTAATTTATGCAAATGAACTGTGACGTCATAGGTCACGTGACGGCTCTCGACCAATCAGAATGAGTCCCTGTGGCGCCCCTGGTGACAGTATGACCGCAAAGGAGTGCGATTTTTGGTAATTTATGTAAATTTATGCAAATGAGCTGTGACGTCATAAGTCACGTGATGGTTCTCGACCAATCAGATCCATCGACACAATTACCCCCGTGGCGCCCCCTGGTGGTGAAACTGCTCTCGACCAATCAGAATGAGCTCCAAAGCTGCTCATTTGAGCGATAATAGGGGATTATACGGTGGCGCCTCTAGCGGCAATAAGCGCACGACCAATCAGAACGCTCCATTTCAAATTTCAACCAATCAGAATGAGCTCCAAATCTGCTCATTTTTAAGGATTGAAAAACACCAACATACTACTAATAAGATTATGTGACAATATATACAAAAGAATGAAATTAACAAATCCCACATCTAGAGAGTATGAAATAATATATGTTAACCTTAAAACATATAATAAAATACTAAAGATAAGCATACATGCAGCTAAGCAACAGTTGCGTCTACTTTTGTTAAATATAAATCCGATATCAGAAACACATGGAAAACGATAAATGAAATAATTTCAAGAAACGGCAACAAGAAAAGTTTCCCCACACTAATTAACATAAATAACAAACAAACAAGACATAGCCAATAAATTCAATGCACTTTTACAAATGTTGAGATAAACCTGGCAAAAAATATAACTTACACGGGTCAACTTTGAACACTAAGAAAAAAAAATTACAGGTTTGTATTAAGCGATATCGATGAACAAACAATGCTAAAACAATAGAAACACTTCCAACAAAAAATAGTAGCGGATTTGATGGAATCTCGAGCAAATTATTTTAAAAACTAGCTCCAACCATTATCAAACCTCTGATGCTTTTAGTAACACAAGTTGTTAATACATGGATATTCCCCGATAAATTAAAAGTGGCCAAAGTTATCCCAGTAGTAAAAAATAAAGAAATCCAACAATAATTAATAATTACCGACCAATATCCCTCCTACCGGTTGCCTCTAAAGTTATGAAAAAAATCCTTGCAAATCAATTGTCCTCATATTTTGGAAGCAAGAAACTCTTTGTCAATAATCAATATGGATTTAGAGATGGCCACTCAACCGAGTATGCTGCACTAGAATTGGTAGACAGAATCAAAAAATAATGTACAATAATGAGGTACCAATTAGTATATTCCTTGATTTGTCGAAAGCTTTCGACACCCTAAATCATAAGATTACGGTATAGAAGGAGTACCATTGCAAATATTCAAGTTATTTAACAAATATAACATATAAGAAATTGATGATATAAAATCTGATACACTGCACATAGCTAGTGGTGTGCCTCAGGGCTCAATTCTGGGACCACTATTATTAATAATAAATATTAATGATTTCTCAGAGGCTAGTCAAGTGTTTAGTTTTATATCATATGCAGATGACACCACACTTTTAAGCTCATTGAGTAATTTCGTAAACGTACAAAATGCAGATAGCGATTTGTTAATAAATAAAGAACTCGTTAAAATTAACGAATGGCTTGTAATAAATAAACTTTCACTAAACATAGCTAAATATAAATGCATGGTCTTCCACATGCATAGAAACATATAGAAGCACCCACTCCTAAAATCAATAATATCATTATAGAAAAAGTTAATGAATTTAATTTTCTTGGACTGACTTTGGATACACGTTTCAATTGGAAGAAACAATCTGGACATATATCAAACAGATGCGCGAGAATAATCGGGATACTAAACAGACTTAAGCAAGAACTGCCTTTGAGAATAAAAATCATGCTTTATAATACATTACTTGTGCCACAAATAAATTACTGCCTGACAATATGGGGTTTCAATGTGAAAGAATAAATAAGCTTCAAAAAAAGGCGGAGCACAGGCGGAATTAGCGACAATGTTGCAAGTGTGGTATTGGCGTGGGACTGAAGCTATCAAGTATGTTTATAGGCGTTGGACATAAGACGTCATAAAATGAAAAGTTTTCGATATAATGTGATATGTATAGTATAGCATACGTGTATGCCTACATTTTGTCGGATGTATGCACAAACATTCGTCCGCTCGGATATTATATTGTAGCAGGGTGAAATGTGGTCTTATTTCTTTTCTTAGCGTAGGTAGAATCCAAAAAAAAAACCTCATTGAACAAAACCACAAGCAAATTTTATTATTTAAATTGAACGACATATTATATCATAGTAAAGCATAGTAATATAATGAAATAGCGGTATTCTATTTTTAAATATTGACATTTAACTATTGTTCATCGTTCTTCGTGTGATGACATTAATTGAACTGCGACAGCAGGCACCGTCCGCAGTAAGGCCTGTCCAACGGCATCGCCAGCAGACAGCGCCTGCAGGAACTGGCGTGCACCGCCAATCGTGGTAGTGATCGGTCTGTCCAGCAACGTGCTCGGATGTAGCACTTCGTTTACTTGTATGAGTGGACGAACGCGAGCAAGTTGTCCATCACCGTCGACAACGCACGCCTATGGTCGAAGAAGGCCACGCCTTCGTCACATTCGGCGTTCCAGTCTTCTACCACCGGAGGACTATCATAGCCATCATCGTCATCACCATCCACGCATGACGTGGTGGAGATGAGTTGGGCCATGACGATTATCCATCGTTGACGATGAAAGCTTAAATGAAATGAAAACCAGAGTGAGACACATAAAAGTCTATCCTTTGTTAACGGTACAGCACGCTATATATTTCATACACAATGTGTATTAATAGAGTATGTGAAACGAGAGAGCAGGAGTTACCAAGCAACGAGAGGCGTACTCTGCACCAGAGACCAGCAGTCAGCTAACTGGTGTTTTTATCGCTAGACTGCTAGCAGTCGCCTACTCGGCGTGCATACCGCTGGCAGTCCTTATCAGTGACCCCCTACGATCTCAGGCCGGCAAGCAAGCGACGGCGTACATTTTTCAACTAGAACTATCTATAGCCAAACGTTACACAGTCGTATAACGGTATGTCTTTTAAAGTTAAACTATGTGCTACGTAGATGCATTGTAAAAGTGTTCGCTGTATAGGAGTATGTATTAGCGATAATTCGTGGAAAGAACGACACGTGCTATATATATATATATATATATATATATATATATATATATATATATATATATATATATATATATATATATATAGCAACGACGGTAGGTGTATAAAGTAATGACTAGTCTCAGCAGTCTTATATAGCAAGCATTAAACAATGCAGACAGCTGACGTAATCTACATAGAAATGCCATAAACGTGTTAGGACATGTAGCTGGCGTAAGCCTCCTACAGAACAATACCAAATTCCTCATAATCGAAAGAAATGCGAAAAGAAATCCCAGACAGTCGACGTACAGCTGACGTAAGCCGCTAGAACAATAACAAATCCATCACAATGAAAAACATATGCGATAAGCCTGTCAGAGAACTGTCAGCTAACCGACGCTGAAACCAAAATCCCATTTATCACGCGTAAAAAACCAAGTCACTGCATCCTAGGCGAACGTTGCATAACAATCGTATTTAATACAGTGCTGTCATTTTGAGCAACAGTAAGTAAGAATGAATCATCCTATATGCTTCAGAGGAGGAAATAGTTTCCTGTCTAACTTCTACGTGTGCAGTATACTTGCATGGGGCCGTCACACCAGACGAGGCGGCATACATAGGAATGTGCGCTATCAGCACAACACACGTGCCAACGGTTGCAGCTGGACATAAAACAAAAGCGCACCACCGTGAGAAAGCGGCTACATAACGCGACCCCAATAGTCATAACTGTTCTCACTCTCTCTCTCTCTCTCTCTCTCTCTCTCTCTCTCTCTCTCTCTCTCTCTCTCGATCGATCGACTGGCTCTCAATTCACGTTCGACTCGACACCGCCACGGCCACGCAGCACTTCGTTGACGAGCAGTCGTCGTCGCAGCAGATGATGAACCTGACGCGTCTCTAGACTGAAGTGAATAACGGAACCTACAAATTTACAAGACCGTTAACAATAATCAATTGCGCCACGCAGGATAAACACATCGTGTATGCATCGTGTCGCACTGTCTCAACGGCGTGCAGAGAAAGAACAATGGCTACTTTTGTCCCTTTCATCAATACCAAAGGGTTCCCGTTCTGATCCTACACATCTTGCGTTGGCTTGTCATAGCGTTGGAGGAGAGGTGGGGGAAAATGCAATGGCGTCTCGATATGAAGGACATGATCAGAAAAACCATAGCCAGTCAATACGTAGGTAAGGGTGATGTTACTGACAGTGAGTAAATAGGTGTGCCTTTTTCCTGTCTGTAGATAAGTACTTGTGGTCTAGAGCAGCTGAGAACAGCATACGTGGAGAGTACGACTGAGGCGTTACGCAAGCGAATCCCGCCACCGTTGGCCGACAACGACCTTCGCTTGGTGTTGTTAAAAAAAAGACGACTGGCAGCATCGTCAGTGACACCACCACCCCACAGCCGTCGTTCCTACTGACGTCACCATCGCAGTTGCCGACGCCATCAATGGCGACGCCACCACCACCACCGTTGTTCCTACTGACACCACCATCGCAGTTGCCGACGCCGACGTCATCAATGGCGACGCCACCACCACCACCACCACCACCACCACCACCACCACCACCGTTGTTCCTACTGACGCCACCATCGCAGTTGCCGACGTCATCAATGGCGACGCTGCCACCACCACCACCACCAGCCTACTTGCATTCGCAGATGCCGACGTCAACAATGGCGACGCCACCACCGTCAACTCCACTGTCACCAACACCATCATTCGAATTCAGCCCAGCAACGCCGCAACCAACATGCAAGGAGGAGGAGGAGGTGGTGGATGACACGACGTACTACCTAACAACACGATCACCAGTGCCGATAATAGATCCAGCGGCATGTAACATTATGATCGAGGAAGGGGTGTGCCACGTCATCATGTCAAACAGTCAGAACACAACAAAAAACTAAAAGAAGTAACGCAAGACATATGTCACTCCTTTGCCAACAAAATCAACTCACCTGAATGGCAAAATTACATACAAGAAAAATAATCGCCTACAACCCATGGCAACTGTAAGAACACACAACATTAGTTTAGTACATCAATGATATTAGGTTATTAGTATTCTGTATCATTTTACTTATATTGTATTTTCGTCTTGTGACACTGTAGTATTATATTAAAATCATATATGTTATTTTCGTCTTGTGGACTATATTTTATTGTAGTGTATTTCGTATTGTATTAATACCTTCATATATTTTATTTCTCCTTTATCGTCTTGTAGTTCGTCTATGAAATATATAGTGTCCTTTGCGTATGAAGAGATCGACTTATATATAATTCACGTGACCTGTGTCGTGGTGTAAAACCCACAAGTCAATTCCATCATACTAGCCTCTGGCGCAGCGGTAAACGTTCGTAAGCTAGTGGTCACTGTCACGGTATTAACAAACCCACAAACCACCATATATCATATATATATATATATATATATATATATATATATATATATATATATATATATATATATATATATATATATATATATATATATATATATATATATATATATATATATAATATATAAGTCTATCCTTTCATAGCAGTAGAGTACCGTATATATTTCATACATATGTATTATATTTAATAAAAGTGACAAAAAGGAATGGAACGTGTTGTCATTGTTATATTCCTACGAGTGACACCCCTCCATAGTTAAACGGGAACCTTTAGTAAATGATATCGGACAATAGTAGCCATTGTCATAGGAACACGCCGTATCATTCATCACCCCACACACACATCAATCACTTCTTATTATATATACCACCACCACCACCTCCACCCCGCACGTACTACATAGATGTACTGCGGGTCCGTGACCTCTCAGTTGTAGGTGCAGTCATCACCATGAAACGACATCTATGTCGCCACTGCGGACTCGCCTTCGACACGTGTGCAGACACGTGGAGAGTCACTCGACGCCGTCTTGGGACATCAATTCGTACTCCGTTGCACCGCCAGCAGCGGCGCCACCTAGCGACCACGCAAAGAGAGCGAAACATGTGGGCGAGAAATGTTGTGCAATGTTCGGGAGACTGGACAACTTACAGCATCACGTAAGGTCGGTATGTAGTAGTAGTAGTAGTAGTAGTAGTAGTAGTAGTAGTAGTAGTAGTAGTAGTAGTAGTAGTAGTAGTAGTAGTAGTAGTAGTAGTAATAGTAGTAGTAGTAGTAGTAGTAGTAGTAGTAGTAGTAGTAGTAGTAGTAGTAGAAGAAGAAACACCACCGTCTACACGTGTAAGAAATGTGGACGGAAGTTCGAAACACGTTACGAACTGACCAGACACGCACGATCCGCGTGTACCGACGTCACCGAGCCGCCATCACCAAAGAGATCAAAAAGTGAAGAAACTACCCCACCCCACCACCCACTCGTCACCGAAGAAGATCCCATCGAACCACCCGACCGACTTCCCTTCTCCGAAACTCTGTCGACGGAACTGCTAGATGTCAATCGAAATCACTTATCGACCATTAGGACCCGCGTATCGAGAGGTCCCCTCCAAAGCAGTTACGCTTACAGATTAACCACGCTAGACACGACCGTCCTAAAGCCTCCTTTGAAGATCATGCAGGAACAGACCGCTTTCAAGATTAACTTCAGTTACGGGTTCGTTCTGAGGAACAAGAACATGGGTCGATACAAATACTATCATTCCTCGAGCAACTGCTGTAGACGCTACCTGGACGAACCCAGTCTCATCACCAACAGCAAGGACTTTGATGACTTTTTCGAACGCATCCGAGAAACCAACGTCTTGCAATGGGCCATCAATCAAAGACCAGATTCTGCGTAGGTGTGCGAACTCTTGACCAATGTCACCTTCTTCGTCAACCGCTTAATCGATATGATGTGTACTGGCGACCCCCCTTCCAGTCTACATCGAGAAGAACAAAGCCGTCATCGGTCTGGAAACGGAACCCAGCCATCACAAGGGTTCCAATGATAATATGTGTCTCTTCCGGTGTCTGGCCCTGCATCTGGGATGCAATCTATATCGATTGGAACCAGCGGTGAAGACGCTGTACGAGGCATACGATCAAGACGATGTACCCATGGAAGATTTTGCTGGGGTCACGTTGGATAATCTCTATCGCGTAGAGACCACGTTCCAAACGAACGTGTGCGTGTACAAGCTCGTCAAATCAGATGCAGAAGATGGTAAGTCGACCGCCGAATTGGTCCTTCGATCAATGTATCTCAACCTTCACGAGACACATTTTTTCTTCATCCAAGATGTACGCATGTACTGTCACTCGTATCGATGTCGGAAGTGTGGTGACTCGTGGAATAAAGCATCTATGCTGCGCAGGCATTAGCGCACCTGCACGTGGGGTGTGCATCGAGTCTATCCCGGCGGCGTTTACCATTCGACTCCATCGGTGTTCGAACGTCTGGACGACGAGGACGTTCGAGTGTCCGAATCTTTGTGGTACTATCCGTACCGAGCCACCTTTGACTTTGAGTGTTGTTTCGACACCGAACAACTTCCGTCGGACAGTGAAAAGGTCTACTGCGCGTCATGTCCCACTGAGCGTTAGCGTGGCATCCAACATACCCGGATACGAGCAAATGCAATGTCTCGTCACGGATGGAGACACCAACAAGTTGGTGAGCACCATGATGGAAATCTTGCGAGCAATGAGTGACGCCGCGTACGACAACATCAAAGACTCACACGGTTATGTGTTGGAACAACTCGCAGAGGCACTGACGAATTGGGACGAACGCAAGCAGGCTGCAAGATCAGCTAACGTCAAGAAATTTCCTCGAGCGACCAATCTATACAAAAAGCTGATGGGACAACCTTATGGATGGATGCATCAGTTACCCGTCATTGGTTTCAATTCGGGTAAGTATGATCTCAATTCCATCAAATAGTTCCTCATACATAATTCCTGTCCACGTCAAAGACAGAGGAACAAGAAGAACAAGAAGAAGAAGAGGAAGAGAAGGAACAAGACGACAAAGAGAACGATGGTATCGTGTCATTTTCGTTATCAAAAGCAACAACACTTTCATGTGTCTTTCGACGGATCAGCTAAAATTCCTAGACATGACCAATTACATAGCCCCAGGGTTCAGCTACGACAAGTATCTGAAGGCGGATGCGAGGTGACGAAAGGTCATTTCCCGTACGAGTACATCGACTGTCTGGAGAGGCTTGACGATACCGCTCTTCCATCGAAAGAGGCCTTCTTCAGTCGACTGAAGAACGAAGGTATTTCCGACGAGGATTACGCCAGTTGTCAAGAGGCCTGGCGCGACAACGCCACGACGATTTTGCGAGACTTTCTCGTCTGGTACAACAATAGGGACGTGGTTCTCTTTCTGCAGGCCATCGACAGACAGTTTGCTTTCTACCAGCTACGTGGCATAGACATGTTCAAGCAAGGCATCAGTGTACCTGGTCTGACCTTCCTCTACCTGTTCAACGACCTTCCAGAGAAGACCTACTTTACCATCTTCAACGAGAAGAATAAAGATCTTCATCACCTCGTCAAAGATCACGTGGTTGGCGGAGCTTCGCTCATTTTTCACCGCTATCACGAGAAAGGGGTCACCACGCCACGTCAGAACGAGTACGGAGAGGCCGCTCGTCCGTGCCGGTCGATCGTCGGATACGATGCGAACGCGCTGTACTTGTGGTCACTCATGCAAGACATGCCTATGGGATGGTACACGCGACGACGGGAAGATAACGACTTCCGACCCGAATTGGCGCAGCTGTACGAACAGGTGGCTGCGGAATGGTTGACTTGGGAATCCGAACGTTCGGGACGCAACATACGACACCAGATCAACAGTCGAGAGAAGAGAATAGGCAAACTTTTGGTGGACGGATGGTGCAGCGAGACGAACTCGGCGTATCAGTTCCATGGATGTTTTTTCATGGTCACCAGTGCACCCGTCAAGAGGTCAACGCCGTCGACGGGAAACACATGGCTGAACTACTCGCCGAGACCTGAAAGAAAACCGCCTACCTACGTCACTTTGTCAAAGTCGTCGAGCTGTGGGAATGCGAGTGGAAAGAGATGAGAAGAGATCTGGTTGTGAAAAGTGTCTAGATGCTGCATTTCCGCGACGACTTCAAGCATGGTGGACGATGACGTCGCAACAGATCTTGAACGGAGTGCGTACCGGAACCGTGTTCGGTCTGCCCGAGTGTGACGTATTCGTACCGGAAGCATTGCGCTAACACTTTGCCGAGATGCAGCCCGTGTTCAAGAACATCAGTCTGACACGCGACGATCTCGGTCCGTTCATGCGCCGATACGCTGAAGAGCACATCATGGCGACTCCGAGGCGCATGCTCGTGGGCAATTGTCGAGGCGATAAGATCTTGCTCGCCACGCCTCTGATGCTATGGTATCTGGACCACGGTGTCGAGGTGATGCATGTCTACTAGGTCATCGAGTACGATCCTATCCCGTGCTTCAGGCGGTTCTGCGATGCAGAGTCCACGGCCCGGCGCGAGGGAGACGTCCACTCACACAAGGCAATCATCGCGGACACCATAATGTTGCTGGGGAATTCGGGTTACGGAAAGACCATCACCAACGTGGTCCGACATCGTGAAGTCAACTACTGTACGTAGAAGGCGGCATCTTTTATGGCCAACAATAGACGTTTCCGACAACTCGACGTCATCGTTGACGATGCGGTAGAGATGAACAAGAAAACTGTCACGTACACCCTGCCCGTACACGTGGGATTCTTCGTTCTACAGTACGCCAAGATGCGCATGTTGCAGTTCTATTGACTTCATCAACAGGTACCTGGAGCGCCCTCTGTTCCAGTACTGCGAGATGGATACAGACTCCGCATATTTGGCCTTGGCCGCTGAGTCCTTCGACGCCCTCGTGACCCCGGAATTACGAACATTACATCCGGCACCGCTCCGAATGGCTGCCGTCCGAATGTTGCGACGAACATAGGAACGAGAACGTGCACTGTCGACTCGCCAATAGAC
This sequence comes from Lamellibrachia columna, assembly GCA_963662155.1. Lineage (NCBI taxonomy): Eukaryota > Metazoa > Annelida > Polychaeta > Sabellida > Siboglinidae > Lamellibrachia > Lamellibrachia columna. The sequence goes on from OY759275.1 coordinate 4,723,626, forward strand.
CGTGGGTCGGCGACGAGGCGTGCTGTAAGGCGCGCAGGGCGTACGATAAGAGGACACCGGGTCTGTTCAAGGTGGAGTGGTCCGAGACGACAAATACAGCACCAAAGGACTGAGGAAACGTCACAACGACATCGACAAGGACGCGTTCCTGGAGGTGCTCACCAACCGTCGGAGCGGAAGTGGAAAGAAACGCGGGTTCCGAGTGCGTCACTCGACCGTGTTGACGTACGTGCAGGAACGGGCGGCCCTCACCTACTTCTACGCCAAACGCATGGAGTACGAGGACGGGGTGAGCACGGGTCCGGTGGACGTGTAGAAAAAGGCGATGCACTCTGGTCGTCTTTCATAAGTGACCATGGACGCACGGTGGGAACATCCTTTCACGTGCATCGTCGCCCGACCGATGGGATGTGGCAAAAGTACTTTCCTGACGCGTATGCTGCGTCACACTGCTGCGATGATCGATCCACTTCCCGAACGGATCACGTGGTGTTACGGAGAATGGCAAGAGGCTTACGCGACGATGAACTTAGTCGACGTGCGGTTCGAAGAAGGGTTGATGAGTGCAAGCATGTTCGAATCGTCAACGAGGAAACTCATCGTCATAGACGATCTCACGGCAGAAACGGACGAACGGGTCACGACCTTGTTCACTAAAAAAAGTCATCACAGGAACACGACCGTGCTGTATCTCATACAGAACCTGTTCCCTAAAAACAAAGATAGTCGTATCATCAGTCTAAGCTCCTAGTACATGTTGGTGTTCAAGAATCCTCGTGATACATCGCAGATGACGCACTTTGCTCGGCAGATGTATACGGGGCGCGCGAAGTTCGTTCAAGAGGCTTTTAAAGACGCCACGTTTGGTCGATCTCAAACAGGACACGTCCGAGGACATGCGTCTGCGCACGACCATCTTTCCAGACGAGGGTGTTCATTATGTGTACTTGCCGAAGGTATAAAAAGACCGAGTGACTGGATCGTCTCTTCATTCGCACCATGTCTGACCTGGTGAAGAGATACATTTTGTGTATACAGGCTCTGAACAGATACAATAGCTACAAACTGAGAAGGGCCATCATCGCCAACGCCGACGCCGATCTGCTGTGTGCGCTAGCCTAGTGTGCCTACAACATATTAAAAAAGAACATTCCATTGAGCGAATTACAGAGGCGACGTTTGAATAAATACAGGACGAAATTACGCGAGTTGGCTCAGAGGCGAACGCCAGCTACCAGGAGAAGACGCATCTTACTGCAACAGCAGGTCGGCGAGGGACAGAGCGGAGGTTTCTTATCGGCCTTCCTAGCACCGTTGGCAAGTTCGATCTTTCAACCCTTGCTCCGAGAGGTGCTGCTCAAGAGGTTGGGAGACATGGAACACGCACGCAAGATGGCCTTGGTGGACCTGCGACTGTTGGACACTTCGTTCACCACCACCACCACCACCTCGACGGACACCTCAGGTAAGAAGGTGCAAGCCCTCGATGACGAGATGATGACCATCTTCGATAGAAAGGACCTCGACGACAGGACCAAGGTAACACTTTATAATCATGTGTTTCACGTCAAGGAACCGGTGCGCGTGGTCGCGGTGAACGAATCGGGGTCGGGGGCGGGGTCGGGGGCGTGGTTGGCGGAAGGAGCTTTAGGAGCTCCTGCTAGCGGAATAGAGGCCGACGTCGTGGATACCGTTCCCAAGACCATGCAAGCCAAAGCCAGACGTTTGATGGAACATATATAGAGATATCGCGAGAACTGATCCACGAAGGTGTGCCGGTTGCCAGAAGTAACGTGGTGGATCTCGTGAATGATCTGTTGCGTAAGAGAAAGACTGATCCAACGGGATGGCAACCATTCGCACGACAACTCCGTGCCATGAACCTGCCCATGGAGTTGGTCGGTAACGTCGCCAGGAGAGCCTACGTACGTCAGGCGACGACGACGCCCACTCCATGTCGTCGTCGTCGAGCGCCGGCTACTCCACGCGCTGGTGTGGTTAGCACACGAAGATCGCTCATTTGGACACCCGTCGCTCTTCGACGCAGTCAGATGGAACATTCCATGCTCACCCCACTTCCTGAACGACAACGCAAGGCTTTGGCGTCATTGGCTAGTTGGGAAGACATTTAAGAAAGTGCGGTTTGTGTCCATAGCACAGTGTGCGCTGCGATGAGCGATCAACAGGACATTGTAACGTTCCGTCGTCGTTGCGATATTTTTCGGTGGACTTTACTTGCGTGCTCACGCTACAGGCCGAAGTCTTTTACAACAGTCGCTATTCTGGATATGGTTTCACTACTAGATTGTCGGTCATTCGTCATCGTTGTGGGTGTGGTCGTGGGTGTTCTGGTGTACGTCAGCGTACTCATCGTCACTCGTCAAGAACCATGCTGTGGAGTCAACGTCACCACCGTAAACCCATCGGAACTATTTTAATGACGCCGAGCTGAGCTCGGTCTACTTCGATCCGACAAGGGTAGGTATTTACGGTGGAGTCGATGCATTGCGACGCGTCACGCGCGTGCCGCGGAAAATAGTCGCAGAATGGTTGTCGGAACAGGACGCCTATACCCTACACAAACCGGCGAGACGTCATTTCTGGAGACGACGCGTCATCGTGGGTGGTCTATGTCAGCAGTGGCAGGCCGATCTCGTCGATCTGTCGAATTTGAAAAAAAACAACGACGGTATGACCTTTCTCCTCACGGTGATCGACGTCTTCTCGAAAGTGGCCTGGTGGGTTCCTATGAAGAACAAGTCCGCAGCGTCGTTGGTAGCAGCGCTGACGTTGAAGACGCGAATGTGGCGATACTTCACGAAACACCAGACATGGTGATACATCGACGTCCTTCAGGACTTGGTGCAATCGTACAACATCCCCCACCGCAGCATCGGTATGGCGCCGTCACAGGTAAGTGCACAGAATCAAGGAAAGGTGTGGCAGCGCCTGTACGGTCACGACGGTAAGGGCATGCCCAAGTTGCGTGTGTCGGATCGCGTGCGCGTCAGCAAGTACAAAGGTAAGTTCGAAAAAGGATACGCGGCGAATTGGAGCGAAGAGTTGTTCACGATACACGAGGTTCTTCCCTCCGATCCACCCGTGTAGCGTTTGAGGGACGATCTCGGTGAAGTGCTGGACGGTACCTTCTACGAACTGGAGCTGCAGAAGGTGTCGGTAGCCGCCGATAAAGTGTACCGCGTGGAATCGGTACTGTAGCACCGTAAGGTAGGCAGACGAACGGAGGCTTTGGTGAAATGGTTCAGCTATCCGTCCAAATTCAACAGCTGGATCGATGCCAAGGAACTCGTCCACTCCACTATAAAGACTAGCCGCGTGTATGGTGACACTTCATTCGAGAAATGACACAAGACACGACAACACGGGAGTTCACCACCACCACCACCATCATAGAAGAGGAGGAGGAACAAGAGGACGTATTAGCAGCAGAGGACAGTACTGACTCGCAGATCATCTTGGCATCTGTTCGGTACCGTGTGTCTTAAAGAGGAAATTGTCTTTCTGTGTCAGGACCTCGTCTTGTTCACGGTCATCCTGATAAGCATTTACAACCTGACCACAGGTCACGACAATTATAATCTGTGGAAGGCTCTGTTGAGTAGTTCTTTGGGTTACCTGCTCCCCAATCCCACGTTGAGACGGAATGGCGACTGATTTCTACCTGACGCTGCCTACCAACGCTTCCGTGAAGATGCATCCCGACAATACGTTGGCTCATTACATAACGGAGTTACTTCAATGTATCGATCTGAGTGGCGAGTGGGAGTGAGGGTTGGCAGAAATACAGTACCCACATACTTGGTACAACATAGGAGTGAAAGACACTTGGATGTTCCTTAACAAGATGATTCCTATGGGTCTAACCCCGAGTGCGAAGATCAGTGCTGGATATTACAAGACTCCCATGACATTGATGAATCATGTAAACAAGGGATTGGACAGTATGTTGACTGATAAGGTAGGGGCAAAAATTAGCTACAGCTCCATCACTCAAAAAATGACGTTTCACATGACACTGGGCACCGAGTTAAGTGTAAATGACCGCAGTGCGCTGACAAGAATGTTAGGATTCATCGCGTTGACGGGCAGCAGTCCGCCAGCACCCGCAACACAGCCACCGCCGTTAGCAGAGGCACCACTACCGCCAGCACTCATAGCAGCGATAGCCAATGCAGGCGAGCGCGCGTACACCCACCCAAGTCTACGTGGAAGGAATATCGGTCTCACACCGTCGGTCACTGTGGTTGCGCCACCCAAAGAGACTGTCGATGGTCCGTTCTCCTACCATAAAGAGGCCGACAACGTGGTGGACATGGATCAAGGGTTCGATACCATTTACGTCTATACGGACGTTGTGGAGTCTCGCATAGTAGGTGACAGTGTCGCACCTTTGTTACGGTCCCTTCCATTTGGCGGAAGTTACGGTGCCACGGTATATGCTCGGTTCACTAACATTCACTACGTGCCTTTGTTGTTCGCCCACTTCAAGTCGATAGAGATCAATATAAGAGTCGACACCGGACGGTTCGTGCCATTCGAGTACGGCAAGGTGACCGTGACACTCCATTTTCGACGGCGCAGGATCGGACTGTTCTGAAGATGAATTACAACGAGTATTACGTGCGTCAGGCGGGTGGTGCACTGCCCTACTTCGCCGGTGCCCAATACCAACGAGGTCACGGACTAGGCAGTCCGTTCGGAGGTCTGCTGCGCAGCGCCATGCCACTCATCAAGAGAGGTGCCGTGGCGTTGGGAAAGGGGGCGTTGAAGACCGGCGTGCGCATAACCGACGACGTCATGCCCGGACAGAGCATAAAAAGGCGACCAAACGACGCGTCACGGATGCTGGTAGGAGTATGATGCATAGCCTTTTCGCCCCTGGTGTGCGACCTCGTAAAAGTTTAAAACGCGCACCTGCGAAGAAAGGAGTCACTTCAGCGACGAGGCGGCGCAAGAGACAGACGCCCAAGAAACGTGAGGCCGACATATTCGACAACGATGGCTTTCGTACATAGACAGTCTTGCGAAGGGGTCAAGACCGAGCTGGATCTTTTTACCGTACCCTCCACTCAGACCCGCATCGTCGACAGCCATGTAGTGGAACATCAACCAATGGCCTATCTGGACTCGGGTGGACCGATAGAATTCCTGATACCTGGATCGGGAGACGATTACCTGGATCTCGCTAACACGTGCAGGTGAAGGTGACACGAGCGAATGGGGACGATATCGACTTGGCCAATCCCGTGGGTCCAGTCAATAACTGGCTGCATTCGCTATTCAGTCTACCTGAATGGTACGTTCGTGACCCCTTCGACCAACACGTATGCGTATCGCGCCTACATAGAGACGCTGCTGAGCTATGGTACCGATGCCAAGGACACGCAACTGAACAGTCAGCTGTGGCACAAGGACACGGCCACTCACATGGACCCATCGAGATAGTCGAAGGACCCGCGGCTAACGAAGGGTTCGTGACTCGACGATCGAACATCGTAAGGAGTCGCATGATCGACCTGATGGGCCGCCTCCACGTGGATCTCTTTCTGCGGGATAAATTCCTGATCAACGGCGTCGATGTCAAGAAACGACTGGTACGCAGTACGTCCGCTTTTGCACTCATGGCTGGTGGGAAAAACCCCGATTAGAGGATAAACATCGTCAATGCCACATTTTTTGCAAAGAAGGCCACCCTGAATCCGACCGTGCAGATGGCGCACATCAAGGCTCTAGAGAAGAGCACGGTCAAGAATCCGATGCGGTCCGTCGACTGCAAGGTGTACTCCATTCCAGCAAGAGCTCGGTCGCACACGCACGAGAACCTGTTCCTCGGCACTGTACACCAAGAATCCGTTTCACGCCAAGAACAACGCCACCACCTTCTACGCAGTGTACGTGGACGGGCGACAGATAAACCTTTCCAGCCGAATTTCGAAGACGACCTCTTCGTCAGGAGCTACATGAGTCTGTTCTCCTCGACCGGCAAGATGTGGCAGGACGAGGGGAACGGACTGATTCGCAGCGACTACCGACACGGCTACACCTTCTTCGGTTTTTACTTGACCCCCGACCAGTGCGATGGCCCCTGCTTCCATCTGGTACAAAAGGGCAACCTGCAAAGGGCAACCGGCATTTCCGCAACGCGCTGCCGAACACCGTGAACGTCCGCGCCTACGCCGAGTTCGAATCCGTGTTGGAAATAGACAAGAGCCGCAACGTCATCTACGACTATTGAGATTGACACCGTGCAGATAGCTAGACTACTGGCGAGGGACCTGCGCACCAGATCGATCTTTCGTGGCGTCGTACCCAAAGACGGACTGCCTATGATGATTTACGCTCTGCCTGCGGCCTTCGTGTGCAACGCCGACGACGGCGACGAACCGGGCGAACATTGGATAGCGCTTTACCTGGACGCCGACGGACGCGGCGATTACTTCTGCTCGTACGGTCTGCCGCCACGACACGCGGCGTTCCGCACCTTCATGGACGAACATTGTTCCGAGTGGACTCATAATAGCAAGATACGTCAGAGTCCTCCGTCTGACGTTTGTGGACAATATTGTGTAGCTTATGTTTTGCTTCGTTGTAACGGCTTTCCGATGAGAAAATTTGTCAACATATTCGGCACCGATTTAGTAGCTAACGATTGCCGCGTATTTGATTGGCTTAAACAGCTGCGACAAGGTAGATTGTATTATCGCACATCGTACATCGATTGAGCCTCTGACGAGGTGGACGCACCACCCCTAAGCTCACGACCTCTGGCGTGATGGTCAACATCCGCAAGTCACGTCATAATCATATTCATTATTAGTGGTCGTAGTGATATTACACGATACCCTTGTTGCATCATCATGCTGCTTGTGTTGTTCAATAAAATACGTGTGCACTCGTACCATACCGTGTTGTGTTGGTTTCCTCATTAGTCCCTTTGATCGTTAATAATGACCCTATTAATAACCACTGCGTAGGGGTCACTCCGTCAGGGTCAGGGTCAGGGTCCACCGCAGACGTCTACAGGTTGGGGTTAGAGTTAGGGTTAGCTCCATTCGCCAAGGGTTAGGGATAGCTCCAGTCGCCACGTCAAAAGGTTGGGGTTACGGTTACGGTTACCTCCATTCGCCAGGGGCGCTCTAGGATTACGGATATGGTTAGGGGTCACCGCCAGGGGCGCTCAGGCTAATCAGAAGGCTGTGCGGCTGCGCGCTCAACCGGATATCCCTCCCAAACTGGTCACCTCTTTCGCTAGGTCAGAAGAGCACTATAACTTCTTGCCTGTCCCAAGCACACAAATGTTGAAAGGAAGATAGTTGCTTTGAATGCCATCATGGGAAGATTAATTTGCATGTACCGGTAGTCAGGTTTCCAGGTATTACTATGCTAATCAAAGTAATCGTCTTCATAATATTTTACGAAAAAGTGATTTTAATCATGTAAACCAACAGCCCAACAAAGTATAGAGACAGTTTGAATATAAAGATTCATTTGATTTATCTTGTCGTTTATGTCGCGTCTGTCACAATTAATGTCGTATCTGTCACATAGGGGTTTTTGTCCTGTAGAATGGAATCAATGAAAATAAGTGCCCCATGAGAGGTTTGCTGAGTGAGGTGTGAGGTGTAGGACATAACCAGATAATTAATTTATTTCTCTGTCGAAAACAATTATGTTGGGTGGAACTTTTCCAACTGGATTTTCAAAAAGGGACACAATTTTGCACTATCATTCAATAGTTTCGATGGAAAACCTAACATTTCTATTTTTGTCTTATCACCACCATCATAATACACCTCTACAAGCATAAAAAAGAATTATCATTGTGGAAACCTTTGCAGAACACATATAGATTTATATAGGTGTGACAAACGCGACTTACTACTTATCACGTTGGTACGGTGTATGGACGTTATGTCACAAGTCATATCCCAGCTAGCACAGTGACAGTCGGCCAACCATATGCCAACCGTTGGCGCAACGTTGGCCCAACAGCAGCAACTATTGTTGGCGCAACGTTACTTTGCTCGTTGGGCCAACGTTGCGCCTACGTCAACAGCCAACCATCAGCCAACGTTGCCCCAACCATCAGCCAACGTTGCCCCAACCATCAGCCAACGTTGCCCCAACCATCAGCCAACGTTGCCCCAACCATCAGCCAACGTTGCCCCAACCATCAGCCAACGTTGCCCCAACCATCTGCCAACGTTGCCCCAACCATCCGCCAACGTTACCCCAACCATCCGCCAACGTTACCCCAACCATCCGCTAATGTTGCTTCAACCATATTTCAGTGTGTTCCCAACCTTCAAAAACGAACATGTTTATAATAAAAATATTAATTTTATTTCAAATATGTTTCACAATGTAAAATTACAATCAGTTTTCACCTGAGTAGAGTTGAACGTACAAAAATACTGTTTAATATCATTATGTATACATCGATACTGTGATATACAAACATTCCAATCCATTCTTAGACACCGAGAGTGCAGTCATAATGAGACTTGTAATATCATACTAACAATCATAATAATGCATTGACAGCATAATCCTAATTCAAATACAACCTCAGTTATTGTATATTTGAAAGCTGTACTAATGTATAAACAATTTTATATGATATAGCTTATGCTATAATTACAAATGCTATGCTTTAATATTCTAAGACATACTCAGATATGGTTTCATACTGCAATACATTTGATACTAAAGAAATACAATAACAACTAACAAATTATGGCTTCACAATTACTAACCTATCGCTAGAAGTAGAACACAACAGTTTTACAATTATTTCACATATATAACCTGACTGATATACATAAAGTCCCGTACATTTGCGCATTCAACATAATACCCATGCATGGCATACTATGGCATACATGTGAACGTTACACTAGTCTCAGTGTAGATAATAATGGTGATAGGTGAAGATGACACAGCACCTGGATTTACATAGCATAGCAGAAGGCATCCTGCAAAGGTCCTAAGTGATACTGATCTTACTGACGATATTGTTCTATTGTCTAACACAATCAGCCAAGCCTGGGGCTACTGTACAGAGTTGAATCAGCATGTAATTCAGTTGCCCTCTATCTCAACTCACCCAAAAACATAGTATGTTGCATTCAGTATTGACAGCCCCCTCATCGAAACCATATCTGATCAGAGACAATGAGATGGAGGTGAAGTGAATTTTATTTTTTTAGATGATACATACAGAGTCAAATAACAGTTTGTACATATTTTACATAGTTTTGATGATCCAGGGAGGCCTGCACTAAGACCTGAGAGATCGCTATCGCTATACCAGGGCTGGGTCCAATTATGTAATTGTAATTGATTACAGCAAAATTGTGTAATTGATTATGGTTTCGAAATTTTGCTGTAAATGTAATTGTTATATTTTGTATAATTGAAAATTTATTTCAATTACAATCAATTACAGTACGTTTCATATCACAAACTGTCTGAATGAATTGTCAATAAAAGTATAATTTAAGTCTCACATAAGTTGAAAATCAAGACTAATTATAACACCTGCTTATATATTTATATTTAAGTCACAGTATTCACTGTCTGGTGGGTACTGGTCCATGGTGCTAGTGGTGGGTAGCCTTAGCGATTAGCCTTTTCAATAAGTTGGTAACAGCCAGGAAGCAATAAACAATGTACAGACATTGTCAGACAATGGCTAAGCTGGTTTTCAAACAACAAGGAAAGACATGTAGCCTGGTATTGCTTCAGAAAATATCAGCTCAGTGAAACATTGCAGAGTTAGCAAGCCAATTACACCCCTTGTGTTGTGGTGGACTGGAGACAGGTCAGGTTGCAAGGACCGTTTATATGGCATCTCTCCCTATTCCCAACCCACACAAAGCAAAGGGCAGACCAATTAAGAATGTCAGCTTAGAGCAGGAGCTACAACCTCAAAGTAAACACATCATACCCTATTATTACTATTTTCCGAAGAAAAATGTAAGAAATGCACACTAATAAAATTAATGTCTGCAAAACTAGAACGGATGCTTAAGGAAGAACTACAAATAAATTTTGTATTACGGCCTGTGGGATTTTGTCCAATTTTCACATTGTTGTATTTTGTCCTGTGGGATTTTTTTTTAAAAGGATTGTATGATCGATTGTGTCAAAAGCCTTTGACAGATCTAGAAATATTGCCAATGGTAAACCTTTTTTGTCAAGATTTAAGTATATTCTGTCAACTAATTAAGATATTGCCAGTTCAGTAGAATACTCAGCTCTGAAACCATACTGATTTGGGTGGAGGAGCTTATTAAGAGTGAGATAGTGGAATAATTGAGTATACACTAATTTTTCAAAGACTAGATATGCACGGCAGAAGAGATATTTGTCTGTAGTTGTTGAAATTATGATTATCATATTTTTTGTGGACGGGAATAACTTTAGCAATTTTTTAGGGAATTTTCCACTAAGTAGAGATTCATTAATTATACTGGTAAGGGGTTTCACAATGTCATTTCCCATACTTCTTTTTGACTAAGTTATTTATTATATTTTTTGTGTCATTTTTATTGACAGGTGTAAATTGGTTAGTATCATTTGTTCTTTTTTTAGATATGATTTGAAACTTGGTTTCCCATTAGTGTTTAATTTGTTTGTAAGGTGTGGTCTAATATTTATATGTGGTCTAATATTAGTTTCATTTACATTGAAATATGTCGGAAATTGTTTTTGTATTTTGGATTTGTTGATAACATCGGCTATGTTTTCCTGATGTCATTCCTGTATTTACTGAATAGCAGGTTATAATAAGTAGCCTTTGCTTCTCATTTTAATTTCCTTACTTCTTTTGCTTTATTTTCCAATTCAGTTGATTTTAGTTTGTTTATATTTGAGTTAGGACATGTCATGTGTACTTCTAAGTATAGTTTGTCTCGTTTTTATTTTAGCTAGGAGATCATAAGTCATCCATTTCGACTTCTTGTGTTTGTATTTATTAAACTCTACATCTTTCAATGGGAAGTGATTGTTCTAGTTTGGTAGAACATTTGTATATTGCCATTATGATCAGAGATTTTTGCAGCCAATATGCCACTATCTGCTATGAGCCCAATTTGTATGCCTAACTTATCCAAAACTACTCGTCTGAATTTGGGACAACAGTTTCCAAACTTGAAAAAGGTTTGCAGGACAGACACGAATGGAGAAATATCATGAACAACTTTTCATGGAATACGTCCTCCGGACAAATAGATGACATGATAAACTAAACATTATATTGTACTTGTAAATACACCACAAACACTACTTCCTTAACAATCACAACATGTGTACTGTTGGTGTCAACAGGATTGTCAAGATTATAAAATTTAGGTCCTACTACAGCAACACCTGAACACTATTGTCATTGCTGCACCATAAGTGTTTCGGTTTGGAAATATATATGTCACTTTTAACAAACAACAGCTATTCTTTAATTAAGTTTGAAGGGTGATGTAATCAGACTTGGGGTAAATTCTGAATTGAATTAGAATTGATAAAAAAATTGTTTTATTGGAATTGAAAACAATAAAAACACATTGGATTGAAGTCTGCAAAGTACCCTGCTCTCTCGCTGTTACCAAATATATAACAGATGGTATAAGATGCAAATACATTTTTGGTAAGCTTGCAGTGATGTGTGTAATATAATATTGACCCCAGGTCTGGATGTAGTGTCAGTGTTGTACCAGTTCTTCCTCAAGCTAAATGTGTTGCAGTTGTATCTGTTCCCTCCTCCTATGCCTCTGATGCCTTCCACCATCTTGGTGTACAGGAATCGCAGCCATTGTTTCAGGGTACACTCAACATCTTTATTGTTTGCATCCTGAGTGCAGACCAGTGTTCCGACGCACTGCACCTGTTGAAAATGTTAACATATTTGAAATATCTACCATTTTAAAGGCAAATGCAGAGTAAAATGGTCAACAAAAATATGCATCCAACAATAGTGCATTTCTGTTCAATGTGGGGTATATATTACATTTCCATAGAACAAATAAAATAAGCAAAATGCTATCAAACTAACTAAACTCCATAAATTAAATACATGCTTAAGAATATTTTAAGCACAGACTATAGAGTCAAATGTAGCTGTTGCTCTTCACCAACATCTCAAACAGAATAACTTCTACAATTCCTCCAACCTCCACAAGCCCGCCAGGACTAGATAAAACGGTTGCAAAATTGTCAACAACATCGTTATGATCCTGCCTACGTTTTGATCTGTATGAAAACAATTATTTCATAGCATCCGTAATAACTAAAAACTACAGAAAAAAGAACAGATAAACATGTTTTGCTATGTTGAGTGACCACTTCGAAGTCTCTATTATCGCTCGCCCAACAATAAACTCAATTAAAAATCAATAACCCGTTTATGCTTTATGGTACTAATCTGTTATGAAATACAACCTTTATGTGACAATCGCTATATTTTACTATAATAAAACATTACCTCAAATTGCTATCTACAAATAACGTTTTCTCTGCTGCTTGGTACATTTAACGGTTCAACGATATAAAAATTTGCCGCCCGAATGGGTGACTAAACCGCCAATTCTCTTACATACCGCATTTCTGACATTCTTCTCCCACGCTGTATCGCTACGTATACGTGGTATCCCCGGTTGGCCGCTCTTCGGATTACATGATTAATCGTATGTTGGATGTCGTTGGCAAAACGATGGCGAAACGTTACCATGCAGATCGCGACGGTGGCGACTATTTCACAACGGAACCCCAACCAATGAGCATATGCGAGATTCTTCGCTAGGTGTCGCTACGATGTTTTAATAGTTGGCGTAACGTTGGCATGACGTCGCCGCGTTGCCGTCTGCCCACTACAAGTTTCCACCGTTGGCCCAACGTTGACATTAGGTCAACATGCAGATCGCGACCGTCGCGAGCTTATTACAATGTTGGCCCAACCAAGCTGTGCTAGCTGGGATATGTCCTAGACGATATGTCATAAATTTGGAGCGGCATGTTACAAAACGCTCACAAATTTATTTTAAGTTTTTATTTGTAGTTCACGCGCTGAACATAAATCGGTGGTTATTTGCACATTTGTTTGCACTAATATAACATATTGATCTTGACACTCTGTGGAATATAAGCGCAACTTAAATATTACTTATTATCGCCCATCGTCGTCCGCAATAGATGGTAGTCGTGCTGTATAATTCATCCAAATCAAATGGCGTGATTTGTATGTAAGGTAAACCTAGACTAGTTTCATTATTATTTTAAATAAAGTTCAATATGTGTGCAGCCTCCATCTTTCATACTAATTTATGTTACATATATTCATATATTGTATGATATTGTATGGACATGTTTTGGTCGTAATAAATACAACCAAAAAAGAAATAAATCAGGCAAATACCAAGACATTTTATTTTGAAAATAAAAATGCCTACATAAAAATTATAAAAAAAAATAAAAATGTCTATATAAATTATTTAAAAAATAAAAATGCCACCATAAATTATTTTAAAAATAAAAATGCCAACATAAATTATTTAAAAAATCAAAATGCCAACATACCTCCGACACGAAGCATACATAATGTAACACGTTAAAACAGATACAAATAGATATAATGATAACATGGAACATGTTTAACGTCAGTGATTTGTAAATTATTAGAAAGGTTAATTAAAGACCATATGGTGGAATTCCTCGTTAAGCATAAATTATTAAATTCATCTCAACATGGATTCCTTAAAGCGAGGTCATGCTTAACAAATATGTTATGTTTTTTGGAAGAAATCACTAAGTGGATAGACGTGGGATCGCCAGTAGATATTATCTACTTAGATTTTCAGAAAGCTTTTGACAAAGTGCCACATCAAAAATTACTACTTAAATTAAAAGCCCATGGTATCGGGGATAGCATAACTGACTGGATAGAACAATGGCTGACTGACAGAAGACAACGAGTTGTAGTAGATGGAGAAGTTTCAAATTGGAAATCGGTTTTGAGTGGGGTACCTCAAGGATCAGTATTAGGACCTATATTATTCTTAATTTATATCAATGACTTGGACGACAGTATAACAAGTAACGTACTGAAATTTGCGGATGACACAAAACTGTTTAGAAAGGTTAATACTGATGGTGATAAACAACATTTACAAAACGATCTAGACAGATTAGTGAAATGGTCTGAGAAATGGCAGATGTTGTTCAATTTTGGGAAATCTAAATGTCTACATACAGGACATAGGAACTTGAATGTAAACTATAAAATGGGAGATACTGTTCTGGGTACTACTGTAAAAGAAAAGGACTTAGGAGTTACAATAAGCGCTGATATGAAAGTTTCAGAGCAGTGTGGTATTGCAGCTTCAAAGGGTAATCAAATTCTTGGATTGATTAGAAGAAACATAACATACAAGGGAAAAAAGTTAATTATACCTCTTTATAAAGCAATAGTTAGACCTCATTTAGAATACTGTATACAAGCATGGAGACCATATCGTAAGAAGGATATAGATACGCTTGAACGCATACAAAGGAGAACAACTAAAATGATTCCAGAACTGAGAGACCTTAGTTATGAAGAACGCCTGAAAGAATGTGGTTTAACAACTCTAGAGACAAGGAGGTTAAGAGGAGATCAGATTGAAGTTTTTAAGATATTGAATGGGTATGTAAAATATTGATAGAAATATGTTTTTCTCACTCAAGAAGGATAGCAGAACTAGAGGACATGAGGTAAAATTAGTAAAGGATCAATGTAGATTGGACATCAGGAAGCACTCGTTCTCACAGAGGACAATAAATGAATGGAACAAATTGTCTACAGATTGTGTAACTGCTAGCAGCGTGAATATGTTTAAAAACAAGGTTGACACATATCTCAGGAGGGTGGGCTATAAGTAGATGAACATTGTTGGACTCTCGATAAGCCAATGGCTTCCTTGTCCACTTGCCATCTGGGCCTTTGGCTTGGATGTCAAATCTTGTTAAATACGAATAACAAAGTCTAATGAAATACACTAATATCAAGGGTGTCGGATGTTTCGGCCCATAACGGGTTCGGCCCGTGAGCCGAACAATCCAACGGCGCGACCGGTGAACCGTGAAGTGTTTTCGCTTGCATGGGCCAAACCATCCGTGTATGCAACCGGCGCCAGCGGGCTCCGTGGGCCGAAACGACTAACGAATTGTAACTGTTTGTGTTGTAATTGTGTTTTCGAACTAATATTACTTATTTATTAAATTATTAAAGTAATATTTAAAAACATACAAATACGCTAAGAATTGAACGTTTTTTTTAACATATATACACACACACACACACACACACACACACACACACACACACACACACACACACACACACACACACACACACACACAATTCAAATTAAAAAAACAAGTTTGGATATGTCAAGATAACAATTTCATCGTACTTCAGTTTAGATCATTATTTTATTATATCAACCGTTTTCCGTTATATTTTATTTATACTGTGCTACAATTCTATAAATAGTTCTAGATTATTATTATTTTATTAGCCTGTGAGCGTATGTTTCTGTGCGCAATCTTTGTTTACTTTCTTATCGATTCAGGCTGTGGGCCGAAACGACTATTCTTTCCACTACTAGAGTGGGCAAAATCGACCGTCGCTCAATTCAATAGCAAAAGTGAAGTGGGCCGAACCATCCATCTGCGTGAGCCGAATCGACTAGGCCGAACCATCCGTCGGCGTGGGCCGAACACGTCATGGGCCGAACCATCCGGGACCCAATATCAAAGACTAATAAATATACAAACGATGAAACGCTAAAGAAAGTACTAATTTGAAACTTAGGGTTACACAGTAATACATCATTATCAATACTAAACAAAGTAACTTTGTCTGTCTGTCTACATAAAACATACTACCCAATAATTTAAAAATTAATGCATACTGTAGTACATTGTGCTTTCTACGACTGAATGAGAACACGTGGGCACGGACCACAGTCACTTTTCCCATAGACGACCATTATAACGTTCTTGCGCCTACATTGAACAAGTTTATCCTATAATTTTTTTTTAAATTCATAGAAAATGACAGACCCACTAAGACACCTGGTGTGTGAAATTCGTGAAAATGACATACCTCCTTTTCGCACAAATTGCTTCAACACATGACACCCCTGCATTTCTGCCATGAAATTCCCCGGTTTCCAAAATATGAGTACATCCTGCCTGATGGCCACTGTGTCCTTACGCTACTGGTATACCAACTGACAAATGGCATCATTTCAAAGCTGAGATGCTACCATGCACAAAAACATCATTTCCACTCACTCATCCACACAATTTCTGCTCTCACAAATAAACCCTAACTGCACAATTAATGTTTTCCTTGGGACTCTTTATCATTGTAATGACGGACGGATTCTGACTGTGGCCCATGCCCACGTGTTGTCGGTAATATAATTCAACAGGAAGTGCTTTATTCATAAATGGTAAAGTTGCATCCGTTATATCTACTTTAGTGTGTCTAGTCCACCAGGTGGCAGCACCTTACGGTGTGTGTGAGTCCATCTGTTCACTTAACTTATCTTTCCTACAACCCGTAAGGATCGTTGTGCTGCAGTTGTCTATGCAATCCTGGTAAGTAACTCCGGTTTGGAACCCTCACCTGTGATAATTGATCCCAAGTACCTGAAGCGTTTTACTGTCTCAAATCTCTGTCCATTAACTGTGACCTCTGTGCTGGTGCCTTGTGTGTTGTTCGTCATCAGTTTGGTCTTTTCGGCACTGATCTCCATGCCGTATGATGTATATGTTTTCTCGAGGCGCTCCACCAAATTGGCTAGTTCTTGTTCATCTCCTGCTAAGCCGTCGATGTTGTTAGCAAAACGAAGGTTGGTTATTGTCCTGCCTCCGATGTCTTGATGGTTTCCTAAAGCATCAGTCATGATCCTTTCCAAAAAAAATTTGAAGAGCGTTGGTGATAGTAGGCATCCTTGTCGAACTCCGACTGTTGTTCGAAACCAGTCTCCTATGCTGCTGTTGAAGATTACTGCACTGGTGGCATTGTCATACAGGTGTTCAATGCTTCGGACAAACTTGGAGCCAATGTTGTACTTCCTCGTGGTTGCCAATAGTGCCGCATGCCATACCTTGTCAAAGGCCTTCTTGAACTCTAGGAAAACATGATACAGGCTTTGCTGATGTTGAAGGCATTTCTCGCAAAGGATTCTAAGATTGAAGATCTGTTCACTGGTGCTCCGTCCTGATCGAAAACCCGCTTGTTCTTCAGCGATGATCTCTTCTGCCTGAGGTTTGAATCTGTTGAGTAGGATCTTCAACATGACTTTGCTCGGATGGCTGATGAGGCTGATTCTTCTGTAATTTTGTCACATCTGTAGGTTGCCTTTCTTGGGAAGTGTGATGATCAGTGACTGAGTCCATGGGGTGAGCCATTCTCCTCTCTGCCAGATATTGTTGCAGATTGTTGTAAGTGTGGTAATCAAGGCTTCTCCCCCAGCTTGAATCTATTCTGCTGGTATGTTATCAATTCCAACTGACTTTCCTTTTTTCAGAGACTACTGCAGCCTCCACTTCCTCACGAAGAATGGGGTAGTCGTTCTCTTCAATTGTCTGTGGACAATTTAGTACTACTGGGTCTCCGTTGGTGTTGTGGCTGTACAGTTCTGAGCAGTATTCTGTCCATCGATTGAGGATCTGCTGTTCTTCTGTCAGGCATTTCCCTGATTTGTCTTGGATAGTGGTAGTTATCCCTTTCTTCACTGATTTCATGACTTTCACTATTTGATAATCCTTCTTTCTGTTGTTCTTGCTCAAGCTGTATTCAATTTCACAGCATTGTTCTGCTATCCATTTATCTTTGTTGGCTTTGGTTTGCTGATCCTCTTCAGGCGAATGTGGGAGGTTGTCATCAGCAAGTCATGATCACTTCCGATATCTGCTCCTGGAAAGTTTCGTGTCCTGGCAGTGTTCACTCCTGTTGTTTCCGCGTTGCAGAAAGGTCCGCAAGTGTCTTGCCAGTTGGTCTGCGCATCTTTTCCCACTTTTGCATTCCAGTCTCCTAGTACAATAAGATTGTCTTTCTTTGGCGTTTCCTCTTTCCATCTGTTACACATACTAATATAACATACCACTTTCAAATCTTAATACATACTAATATAACATACTACCGTAATTTAAAACTTGAATATAACTCAGGAATGTGTGAAGGCCATTGACTGCCATGCATGGAGTAATTGGCTTTGCAATCGCAAAGTTATTTCACTGAGCAGCTATTGAGAACATTTTGTGAGTGAAGCCATTAAACTACCAGATGCCTTTCATGTCTTTCATATCTGAGGCCACTGTTCCACAAGCACTAAAGGCATGAAAAGATAATGTTGAAGAGGTTAGTAGATTTCTTGGATAATAATAATGTTTTATATAAACATAATTTTGGGTGTCGCAGAGACCATTCTACTACATTAATGATTATTTAATTTATAGAAAACATTAGAAAATCTCTTCGTAAGCTCATGTGTAGTGAGGCAGTGGCGCCACCTGGCGAATTACAAGATCACTGACATTTAAAACGATGGCGGCCATGAATTCGGATGTCCGCGGAGATGGGATACGTTGCCAGATAGTTTAATACACACGTATTTGATCAGAACATAACCATGATATTTATAATTATTTAGTACAAATCGTCTTTTTGTGACATACCCAGCCAGCACACCTACAGCGGCCCAAGAGCGGCAAAGTTATCGGTCCAACATCGGCATCCGCCTGCGGGCCGATGTAAGTTTTGTCCGTCGGCTCAACATCGGTCCGAGGGCCGCAAACTTATCGGGCCAACATCGGCATCCGCCTGCGGGCCGATGTAGTTTTTTTCCATCGGGCCAACATCGGCATCCGCCTGCGGACTGATGTAAGTTTTGTCCGTCGGCTCAACATCGGTCCGAGGGCGGCAAACTTATCGGGCCAACATCGGCATCCGCCTGCGGGCCGATGTAGTTTTTTCCATGGGGCCAACATCGGCATCCGCCTGCGGGCTTATGTAAGTTTTGTCCGTCGGCTCAACATCGGGCCGAGGGCGGCTCATAAGCGGCTGCCAATAGGAAGCCGCCTATAAACCGATGATTAGCCGCTCATTCGCCGACTGGGCACAGTTTTGATGTGTGTATATTATATATACATATATATGTATATAATTATTATATACACACATATATGTATATATATATATACATACACACACATATTAATGTTGGCAAAACTAGGCACAGTCGGCCTATGAGCAGCTAATCATCGGTACATTGTCGTCCAATATATATATATATATATATATATATATATATATATATAAGCAAAAAAACAACAAGTCCAATGAAGATTGAAATAGGCCCAACAAAGGCATTTAAAATGTATTAATCAATATGAGTTGTACAGTTTTAATAAGATACCTTCCACAATGTATTTTATTAAACCTATTAACATTAAGTCACTAATCATTCCCCATATAAACTATTGTAACAGGTATACATGATAACAAAACTGCAGAAGTGTGCGACAAAAATTATAACAGTCAGTATATAATGCACACACTTCTATCCATTGCTAAAAAGTATCAAACTGCTAAATAAAAGTTGAAGATATCTTTAAATGACAATTAAACTGTTATCACTAATATGTCAACAGAAACCTTCCTGAATACCTAAAAAATGTAAGCATAATACTAAATTCTGGTGCGCATGCATATGGCACAAAAGTCATGGGAATATCCACATTTAAAGTACAAACACTGAACTGACAAACAAACGCATTACAGATAGCATCACTTGAATATTCAATAACACCCCTAATCCAATCACAGTAAAAATCCACACTCACTCTCTTGAAAGGCTTCAGTATGTACACACCGACCTATATAATTTCAATGTACTGTGCAACCTTCCTAGACATTGCTATGAATATATATGTGCACATTCAAACTTAAACTGCCAGTTAACCGTTCAAATGTATATTTATGAATACAGATTATACAGTATAACTTTACTATTATTTTTCCAGGTTCTCTTTTAAATAAACAATGCTCTTGGAATTTTTTTAAACTGATCAATGCAACGCCACCAAAGCACCATGTCATTACTTTCAATACAAGCATATTCTTATACATATATTGTTAACATTTTATCACAAATGTTTTGAGGTTGATACATGTAATCGTATGTGGATTTGTGTAATTTATTATACGATAATATTTAATAAATAAGCGTTGACCATCTCTTACTTGTACTTAAATGAATGGACTCAAAAACATTCACTTCAATTGTTTACTCCTGCCACATCCTGCTTAGCCTATGTTCGGTCCATTCAGTGCTTCCTACCACCATCCCGATCAGAGACAGATCGGAACCATTCCTGGATGACTCGCTTTATGTCATGCTCATGGTTGTGCCATTTGTTGTCACCTCATTGTTTCAGACAGCATCTGAAATATTAACATAACAATTAAGTTAACAATACCAAGTGTCCACGGCCCATGGAATTGTGAAAATATACCATGGTAAATGCCATGGTGTTTTGTGAAAAAATACCATGGTAAATGCCATGGTATTTTTAAACAGGTAAACCATGGTAAAATACCATGATATACCATAGAAACCATGGTGCTTTGAAACAGGGAAGCCATAGTAAAATACCATGTTGTTTTGAAACAGGTAAATCATGTTATACCACAGTTTACAATGTATACAACATTTTACTACTATAAAACAAGTATATTGATCGAGAACGAATTAAGCAACCGATACAGGGCAGAATGAAATGAAAATTTCACAGAATATAAAGATGATTTCCGGTTCCGGTTCAGGTGCACAAGCGTACGTAGTAACAGCTGCTCAAAATCTTAATCTTAACGAACCATTCAAAGTTCTTTAACTAATAGTTAAACTTATAGCACAAGTCAAACTAGATACTGTTAACAGTACCAAAAATTAAATAACTTCTACCTTCTAGGATTCCCAAAATAACTGTAATATCGAATTTTTCCTGCCATATTAAAGTAAACAAAGGAAAACAGAACCCCAAGCAACGCTCGACATACAAAACTTAGACATAGGAAATTAGACATAAACATTAGTTAGACAAAACACTAGAAATTAGTTAGACATAAATACACTTCTTCAACCATCCTGCACAAATTCTTGACCTTATACTAATTTCATCAAGGCAACTCAATATACCCAGAGTCGCCCTGGGTATCACTCTTCGTTTCTGTAAATAAACCACCGAGTCTCCGATCTACCCCCCAGACTCAATCTCTTTCTCCCAGCACTGCCTTGATCCCTTGCACAACATAATATTATAAAAAATATATATAAGCAATAAATAATAGTTACTCTAACGCAGTCTTAAAGTAGACATTAACTGATTAGACCCCACAACGGCCGCTCTGTGCAGTCCTGGAACGGCCGCCGCCAGCCGCATACAGAACCCTCTATTAAAAAAAATCCTGGCGAATAACTACTGAACTAAACGCTACCAAATTGTGCCACACCCTAGCGGATACATTTTGCAACAACAACAGCTCGTTACGTGCATGTGTTGCCCTTTCGGAAATCTTGATTTTCATCAGTTTTGTTCACGCTATCTCGAAAAAATTTTATTTCTATATTTGTCATGATAAAATATGGTGTAACCTGAAAAATAACCGTCAGAATTTGATAATGTTTTCAGTGGTGCAAAGCTAACACATATAACTACATTTTCTTCGCTGAGTTGCATAGGGTTATAGCATGGGATCATTGTCAAATGTCAGTCGCAACTTTCGAAGTTTTAACAAATGTACTATTTTGTCTTTGCAAATTGTTATCAAATGTCAACATTTTATTAATATATCCTATTTCTATGTATACATGCATGTGGAGAAATTACTACTCTTAAAAATAAACACAACTTGTTATTGTCAATATTGAATAGTTTTTTTTCTACAGATTTTTGAACACAAGGAAGTAAAATCGCTCAAAATTTGCCAGAAATCCTGGGAACATGGTGGCATGTTTTAATAAAATTCTGGGGCCTAATGGGTTAAATAAATAAAACTAAAGTGCCAGGTTATGGCAAGTAAAAAAAAAACCAAGGACAAAAAGTAAAAATGACTGTATGGATGATCGATGATGATGACGTATGGATATGCACAGGGTGTAAAAAAAATTTCAAAGGACCTAACCACAAATTGTTGGAATGCGAGTACCGTGATAAACATTACTGCATTGAATGTGTTGAAATAACGGATAAAGAATATAAAATTATGACGGACAAACCACAAATTCACTGGTTCTGTCCATGTGACACAAAAGTAATGAAAAACTTGAAAAATGAAAAAAGCTGCTAAGAAAGGTGTCAGAAGTTCCTTAAGAAAGTGGAAGAGAGAATCATTGAACTAGAGAAAGAAATCAGAACCAAAGTGGACGAAACAAGAGTCATCGAAATGATCAAAGAAGCTCAGTTGGAAAAAAACCCAAGCAAAGTCATCAGCCCAAATGAAGTTAAGGAAGTCGTACAAATTCAGGTAAAAGAACAGAACATGGAATCAAAAGACAGATAAAAAAGACTCAACAATGTAATAATGTTCAACTTACCAGAATCTACATCACAACTAAAAACTACGAGACAACAACATGACAAATAAATTTGTTTAGAAATGTGTACAGAAATAAACAATAACTTCACAGACACTGATGTCACAGAAACGAGGAGGCTTGGGGAAGCCCAGACCAGTTCTAATCACATTAACACATATTGACAAAAAAACTAACCCTTCTTCGAAGGTTCCATCACATCAGAGAAAATAACAAGTTCAAAAACATAAACATTTATCATGACAAAACTAAACAAGAAAGGGAGGAATCAAAAAAGCTCCATGAAGAAGCAAAGAGGCAGGATGCTGCAGACAAGTCAGGGGAATACCTGTACAGAGTCAGGGGTCCACCATGGGAGAGAAAAATAAGAAAGATAAGGAAAAGCCAGTAAAGACTACACATCCACCTAGAGTGACGGATGGTAAAACAAATGTTAATAAAAATAATCGTAATGACATAGGCAACATTCTGTGTTTTTATACCAATGCTGACCAACTAAGGAACAAGCAAAATATAAACCTGGACTCAACCTTCAAGCAATGCTTATTTATAGAAATTAAACTTTAAAATAAACCAAACTTCTCTTTGGATGCATATATAGGAGCGATGGGGGGTCAGAAGAAAATAACGCAGAACTTCTAAATATGATTAGATCCACATCAGGACTTAAATATTCACACGTTGTAATTACAGGAGATTTCAATCTCTCAGATATTAACTGGAAACATTGGACGACCAAATCAGTTAAACCCAGCAACCTAAATTTTAAATTTGTAGAATGCCTTAGAGACACATTCATGTTTCAACATGTCTTAAATCCCACTAGAGGACGAGACACAACTAACACAAACCTTTTAGATCTGATTTTATCAAACAAAGAAGACAACATAGAGGAAATAGAGTATCTCAGCCCTCTAGGTAAAAGTGACCACTGTAAAACCACACTAAAAAACGGAAGCTATTTAATAAGGCAAATTATGAAGGAATGAGGAAAGAGTTTTCAGATATAGATTGGGAAGAGAAATTTAAAGACAACGTTAACGACCAATGGGAAATCCTTAAAACAGTACTAAAATTATTAGAACATAAATACGTACCTCAAAAAGAAGTTTCAAATTACAGAAAGGGAAATTTCCACCTGAATGCAAACACCAGAAAACTAATTAGATGTAAAAATAGACTATGGACAAGATACATTGAAACAAGGGATAGGACAACATATTTAGAGTATTGTAAAAGCAGGAATAAAATCCGAGCTTTAACCAGAAAGCTCCGAAAGGAGTTTGAACGAAATTTAGCCACTCAAACCAAGAAAAACCCTAAAGTCTTCTGGAACTATTATAAATAAAAAATACAGTTAAACAAGGAATTGGGGAACTGAATATAGACCATACAAATCCGAAATCCCAAACAACAACTGAAGATGAAGAAAAAGCAAATATTCTTGCCAACTACTTCTCCAGTGTATTCACTACTGAACAGACAGGGTCTATCCCAACTACACCCAAAGTAAACAATAAATTAGCGATGGATGAGCTAAAAGTAACTGAAAACATAATATTACTAACATTAAAAGAACTTAATATAAGCAAATCGCCTGGCCCTGATGAAATAGGTGCCAGATTACTAACTGAGTTATCAGAAAATATGTTTCCCATTACAAAAAATATTTGAAACATCGACAAAAACATAAAGTATTCCTGATGAATGGAAGGATGCCAAAATATCAGCAATACATAAAAAAGGAAATAAGAAATTGGCTTGCAATTACCGTCCAATAAGCCTAACAAGCGTTGTTTGTAAATGCATGGAAAAAATTATTAGAAATCACATCATCAGTTACATGAAAGTCAATGGTCTGTTCAGTCAAAAACAATATGGTTTTATCTCTGGCAGATCAACAGTTCTCCAACTAATTAAAATACTAGATGAATGGACCTCAGAAATGGATAAGGGTAATTACACAGATGTTATTTATATGGATTTTCAAAAGGCTTTTGATACCGTGCCACATACGAGACTAATAAGTAAATTAAAAAGTTTTAACATTAGGAATGATTTAGTTAACTGGATTGAGCCATTCATCACAAATAGACGACAAAAGGTAGCAGTAAATTGAAAAGAATCAAACTGGCACAAAGTAACATCAGGGATACCGCAGGGATCTGTCCTAGGACCTTTATTGTTTGTTCCATATGTAAACGACCTGCCAGAGTTAACTAAATCCAATACATTTCTGTTCACTGATGACATTAAGATATTTAGAGCCATAACAAATACAAATGATCAGGATATACTACAACAAGATTTAAGTATCCTAGAACAATGGAGCGACAAATGGTTATTAAAATTCCACCCAGACAAATGTAAACACATGGAAATTGGAAAAAATAATATAGCTGAAAATGAATATTTCATGACAAGTAATAATGTTAAACATTCACTAGCCACCACAGATAAGCAAACTGACTTACGTGTAATTATCGATTCAAAATTGTCATTTGATGATCACATAAACCAAGTGGTAAATAAAGCAACCAAAATGACAAAAATAATCCGAAGAATCTTCCAATTCCTAGACACACACACTTTCTTGCCACTATATAAGACAATGGTTAGATCTCACCTAGAATATACCGTAGCAGTATGGTATCCATATAAGATAAAACATAAAATAGAAAACGTCCAGAGAAGGGCCACAAAAAAACTTCCTGGTATGCGGGATTTGTCATATATAGAAAGACTAAAATTACTGAAGCTACCCACATTAGCATACTGAAGGCTAAGAGGAGACATGATAGAAGTCTATAAAATAATGCACGAACTATACGATAATGAATCTGCACCAAACCTCCTGAATTGGGAGGATGTGACACTAAGATCAGGAAATAGAGGACACTCCCTTAAAATATTTACCCAAAGAGCAAAAATTTATTTAAGAAAAAATGCATTCCCTCTTAGAGTGGCTGAACCATGGAATAGTCTCCCAAACTCTGTAATACAAGCTAGATCAATTAACTCATTTAAAAACAAACTAGACAAATTCTGGTCTACCCCAGGCAATAATATACAACTATGAATCTCCTTAAACAATAACAAATGGAACCGGAAATTATGATATAAAAATATTTGATTCTGAAGATCTGATCATGGAGGAATCAACTGGATCCTGCGATCAGAATCGTCATAAGGTATCATAAGGTAAGGTATAATTATATGTATGTATGCATGCATTCATACATGTATATGATTATGTGTTTCTGTTCTTATAAAGTACTCGCAAGAAATAAACATAAACAGACAGTACATACTGAGCCAGTATAAATAAATCTTCAGACTTAACCTATTATTGACCTAATTAAGGATAAGGCTAGGCTATGCCTATGTCCATGGGCATGGCTATGTCAGTTCACGGCCTTTAGGCTTTGCCTTTGCTAGCTATGCTGGACCATTTTGAGATAATTAAGTTATTGCAAAGTATTATACATCGTTGGAAAGGCCTATTATTAAGATACATCATGGTATCAGTTGTATGGCTGTATGTTAATTAGTTTTCATTTTAGAGCACTTTAAAGACACCCCCGTCAACGTTTTCAAAACACGTTTTTTCTATTTTGATTAAAAAAGTGTACCTGGCTTAAATAAATTACTAATATTAATGTTAATGTATTTTTTTTTTACATATTGTGGATGTACTCAATGTTCTCAACCTGTGTGGGGGTCATTCATACCAGTGCATCCATTATTTTTGTTGCAAGAGAACTGTAAACAGTGTTATTTTTCACTTATTTTGCACATTTTTACAGGGGCAGTTGGTAAAAAGTAAAAAACAACCACAGTTTATACCCTACAGATATATATTTTTAACTCAGTATCTATTTCTAAGCATGTTTGACATGTATAGGTCATTAGCATTATTATATAAGTGAACAAGATTTTTTACAAGATTTTTACAAACTGCAAACTTTTATGTATCTTTACAGAAGAATGTTCACAGCTGAAGACATGCTGATGCAAGATGAATATTTGACAGGTGTATCATGTAGGATGATGATCATTAGAAAGGCCTATTATTAAGATACATCATGGAATCAGTTGTGTGGCTGTAGGTTAATTAGTTTTCATGTTAGAGCACTTTAAAGACACCCCCGTCAACATTTCCAAAACACGTTTTTTCTATTTTGATTAAAAAAGTGTACCTGGCTTAAATAAATTACTAATATTAATGTTAATGTATTTTTTTTTGCATATTGTTGAAGTACTCAATGTTCTCAACCTGTGTGGGGGTCACTCATTCCAGTGCATCCATTATTTTTGTTGCAAGAGAGCTGTTAACAGTGCCATTTTTCACTTATTTTGCACATTTTTACAGGGGCAGTTGGTAAAAAGTAAAAAACAAGCACAGTATATACCCTACAGATACATTTTAAAAACTCAGTATCTACTTCTAAGCATGTTTGACATGTATAGGTTATTAGCATTATTATATATGTGAACAATAGTTTTTACAAGATTTTTTTAAACTGCAAACTTTTATGTATCTTTACAGAAGCATGTTCACAGCTGAAGACATGCTGATGCAAGATGAATATTTGACATGTGTATCATGTAGGATGATGATCATTGGAAAGATATATTATTAAGATGCATCATGGAATCAGTTGTGTGGCTGTATGTTATTTAGTTTTCATGTTAGAGCACTTTAAAGACACCCCGTCAACATTTCCAAAACACGTTTTTTTCTATTTTGATTAAAAGTGTACCTGGCTTAAAAAAATTACTAATATTAATGTTAATGTAATTTTTTGACATACTGTGGAAGTACTAAAATTAATGTTCTCAACCTGTGTGTGGGTCATTCACACCAGTGCATCCATTATTTTGGTTGCAAGAAATCTGTAAACAGTGCTATTTTTCACTTATTTTGCACATTTATACAGGGGCAGTAGGTAAAAAGAAAAAAAAAACAATATATACCCTACAGAGACATTTTAAAACTTGGTGTCTAGTTCTAAGCATGATTGACATGTATAGGTCATTAGCATTATTATGTATATGAAAATATTGTTTACAAGGTTTTAACTGCGAACTATTATGCAGATTTTGACAAAAGCCTTTCCACAGCTGTATCATGTAGGATGAAATGTAAGCTTTTATTGTCATACTTATTGCATTATCTGGGTGTATTAGTAGTTAAAATAAGAAACAACTACTATAAATATGTACGTCATTACAAGTATCATATAAATATGTGTGGATCGTTGAGTGAATAACCATTCTGACACAATATTGCATACCAACTATCAGTTGTACATAATTTTTAGAGTTTCATACACCTTCACCCATCATCTAGGCCATCATCATATCCAAAATAGATAAATTTGGTATAAACAAATATTTACATTACTACTAATACTAGTCATAGTCACTATACATAAGTCGTATCCACGGCACAGTTATGATAGTACTTATAATGAAAAACAATCAGAAAGCACTGTGTAAATCATATTAACATTCCAAGTGTAAGACTTTGAGCTTTGTGAGTAATGGATGCCTTTCTTCGTCTTGTCTGCTGGGACATCGTTTGACAGGTCAGTCACGCCGTCACTTTGCAAGTTTGTTTACATGTTTTATCTCCCGCCAAAATGAGCAAAACACCCTCCAGAACTTCAAACATACACTGCAACACGATAATATAGTTAGATAGATCAATTACTACTTACACACGTACTTGAAGAATGGATATTTATGAACTTTCAACAACTACGACGAGAAAGATGAACTTGAAACAACAGCGGGCTAGGACATCGCATAATTTATTATTCTGACATGTGTGTGGCGCCCCCTAACGTTCAAATAGCTAGATAATTCTTGGCGTCGGTGGATAGTGATAGGGGGTTGTTTTAGTTGTACAGTACATTACTAGCCAGACCTAGCCAAAATCAAAAAAAATATTTTTGTGTTAATAATTGATCAATAAAAGACATACAATTGTTTTTTTCGTGAATCAAGGTGAATCCCGGATTTGCGAGAATCGTGAAATTTTCACCTTAAAAAACAAAATACTTTCACCTAAAGAAATAAAACAGGATGTACATCGGAGTAAAGAACGTTTATTCAGCTTTACAGGCATATGCATACTTTTATTATAGGTGGTCTATGTCGGCTGCTATGGACCGTTAAAGGCACCCCCTATAAACGGGCCTCTCTGGGTACACGTTTTGGTCGACTTGCTGATCATAGCACTACTAGCGCCGCCTAACGAGCTCCGGCATTGCTACCTTTGCCGTTTGAGTTTGGCGCCTAAAATTACGATGTGCATAGTTCTATTTTCGTATGCTTTGCGAACAAAAATAATTTATATAATGCTAAAAATCAATGTATTGGATAGTACAACATACAGCCAAAGATTCACAAAGGAATTTGTAAACACGTACCTTGTCTTGCGACGCGGCGCGTCAGTCGCATATAAAATTATAACGGTAAAACAGCGGACTTAAAATATGGCGGCATGGGCCCGGGTAGACTCGCAGTAAAGATTATTTTTAACAATAATAATGTTCAGTGAATAGTGTAAGTATCTGGAGCTTACAAACGTAATTGTTAATTTTTTGTAAGAATAATAACACGGTTCATACGAATTTTAGTTTCTCTTAATTTTATTTCGCTTCTAGCATGGTGCGTCATCGCGCGGGAAACATTCCCCTACACCACATGCGAAATTTAATACAAGTAATAAATCATAGGTATACGGCGCGCGTCAGAAATCAGTACTCGGGCCTCCCTCGGTCCGAGTACTGATAAATCACCTCCCGCGAGTACTAGCGCCGCATCTGCGGCTGGGAAGCGGGCTGTGATTGGCAAGCGCGTGCCGAGCACTGCCGCCTGCCAGCCGCTGATATCCGCCCTCGGGCCGATGACGGCGTGCTGGCTGGGATAACGCTCCTTTTTGAGACATATCGTCCACAGTTTGTGACATAAGCGTCTATAATTCCGTTGGTACACTTTCAACCCCATACTATAACATTATATCATGGACATATATTTAAATATATGTCCATGATTATATGGGAAAGAAATTATTTTAGGAAAGAAAATTATCAACTCCTAATTTTTACACAACTGTTCCATTTTTCGTGACTTCGCTCATAAGTGTAGTACTAGCCGTTGCAAGGCTTACTCCCTTTACCAGAATCTACTCGTGTAAACAAGGAACACGACAATCAGAGGCGTGTGTTGAATATCTTTTCTGCGAGTCTGTCGTAAATGTGGGAGTGGTGGGTTTATTTTAGAAAATCGATTAAATTCATCAGCTTCCTATCCTCGGGAAAACTGCACGTGTCAATGTAAAACTGCATCGTGTACACTGATCAGCCTGAAGTATGGATAAACTGGCGCAGGTGAGAATATTACCTGTAAATGTTGTGACACAGTTCGCTCGTAGATATTGATTGCCGTCTCTGGATCCTGGAATTGTCCGTTGAATTGTCAACAGACAGCCACGACACAGACACCTTTTTGTAGGCTTATAGACTCGTTGTGTGTGCACACGTGCTAAAGTGCTGTAAGAGAAAGTAATAAAACAGGCCGAATAAAAATATTTGGAAGAAAGAGAAACCTTACCTCGTCACTGGATGACTCTGTGAGGTGCTTGGACTACTCGGCCCACGGACAACTCGGCCTGGGACAACTCCGAACTCGGCCCAGTTCGAGACAACTCGGCTCCGATTTTGAGACAACTCGGCCCAGGTGTCGAGACAGCTCGGCCCAATGATAAATGATATGATGGCGCTTAGTTAGAGATATGTCGGCCTAGGTGTCGAGACAGCTCGGCCCAATGATAAATGATGTGATGGCGCTTAGTTAGAGATAGGTCAGCCCAGGTGTCGAGACAGCTCGGCCCAACGATAAATGATATGATGGCGCTTAGTTAGGGCGATAACGGGGAAGTGGAATGTTTTCGTGCCGTAGTTTGAATTACGAACCGACATCACTACACATATAATTTTTTTATTATTACATATGACAACTATTGCATGGCTTTGTGAACGTACATTTTACATTTGCTGTGAGAATGTAATTAGACACGACTGCCGGTGTACTACCAACGGTGAGAGTAGCCATGGCCTATGATAATGGGAAAGGTTTCCGCACGCGCAATAATTCGGCTTTATTCCTCGGATTTCTAATTTTTACCAGATTCTGTTTGCTAGTTTATGCAAGTAATTTTCTAGTGGTATGATTGGAACTTCTGGGCGCCATCATAGTCGGTTTGATGCAAATAACGTATTATGATTCAGCTATTAAACTGGAAAATACTTTTTATTGCATTTGGCTCATTCCAATTTCTAAAGATCTGAATGAATTATAACAAATAAAAGCGGTAAAGGAGGTCAATATATTCTTCATATGCACCCACTTACATGTTCACACACATGATATGTGCATAGTATTTATTATACATTACGTACGTATTATGTTGTTTCTTTCCTCTTTACCCCTGAATTCCGGTTGAGCTTGGCATCGATACTGGGTGTCAACTTCCCCTTCACTACCGTATCCACCACCTGTCACCATTCCCTCTATCCCTCGCTCATTTTCAGTAGTTCTCGCACTCTTGGTCTGATTTTCATGCTGTTTATTATGGAAAGAAATGTATTCTTCGTGTTTGTGTTTATGTTTGTAAATATACATTACTTGGGTGTTTGGCTTCATTTGATATTTCAAGAAAGGTGTGAATGAAGCATATAGCAGTTTTGGCAACACAATAGAGAAGGAAGGTGTGTGCTCTATCAATCCCGCCGTTGATTGGTCTGTGTCTGGTGTTGCCTCCGCCCATGCCCGTCTCCAATTGGCCGTTGATTGATTCAATGCTCATCTCATACAGAACCCGCACTATAATATTTGGTTGTTATTTCTATGAAACGCCTGCGTGACTTGACTTAACATTCTTTAAATGTTTTACGTATATTCTACTACATCTAAAGCATGTGTGTTTATATATTTCAATCCATGGCGTGTTTGTTGATGTTTTTATATGTAGTTTATTAAATGTATATGGATCCATATTTTACCTTTTGTACTCCGTTGTTGATAATGTACCATATTATATTAGTAGTGGATTAACGATTGTGCATTAGGTGATAAAAGCATGAAACTTGGTAGATATTATGTAGACTAATATATAAGGATCATGTTCAGATTCACTACGAATTTAGCATAACAAAGGCATACTACTGAAATGGCTTACAACTAAGAATTTTTAACAGAACATTACCCTGAACCAATTTCCACATCACACGGGGGAATTTAAACAGGTGTTATATTTCTTGTTAATTAGAGGATCACGCAAAATCTGCTCAGTTCCTAACTTCTATTCAATGCATTCAAAGGCGACTTGGTCTTGGTAGGCCTTCTCTTCATCAAAGTCAAAGGGAAGCCAACTTCAGGTAAATACTGCTGATGTCGTTTAAATACTGCTTTGTTTCAGTGCACGTTGTATAATGCCGTTATTCAAACAAAAAGACCTGCTCAACGAAACAATACAAGAGTATCAAGCCAATTACTACAGCCTCCGCACACTGCTGACACACACAAATCAAAGGACAAACGACGTGAAACAATCTGCTCTGTAAAACAAAGCAAGAGTAGTGAAGCCAGTTAATATAGCCTTCAAATATTCTTAACACACACAAACCAAAACCAACCAACATACAAGATCAGCTCAATAACACAATACAAGAGTAGGACGTCAATTACTATGACAAATCAAAGGACAGTGTCATCATTTCAGGGTAATGTAACAATTTTAGGGTAATATAAGTGTTGGTAGGTGTACTATAATTATGGAGTACACTCTATAATGAATTTATACACTTGTATACGAAGATAAAAAAAAGTTTACCTTCAATAATCTCTAGAAAGTCAAAACGAAAACACACACGAAGCATTTTATATCTTTATTAATGATAATAATAGTTTATTAATAATAATTAAATAATATATATATATACGTTAATATATGACATAGGCCTACAATATCGTGGTGATTATTGCCAGGGTTACGGGTGATGTGTTTCAAGAATACATGGGATAACATTTGGATTCAAGGTTAATTTAGCAATTTATCATTGGGCCGAGCTGTCTCGACACTTGGGCTGAGTTGTCTCAAAATCGGAGCCGAGCTGTCTCGAACTGGGCCGAGTTGTCCCGGGCCGAGTTGTCCGTGGGCCGAGTAGACTGAGTCACAGCCACACCGGCACAGCCACAGGTGATAAACGAAGTTTAAAGTTGTTTGTTTCCGTGGTGGTGGAGCAAGTTCTAGCTGGCTGTATCTGTGCTTATCTGAGTTATCTCAGGAATTAATTCATGACTTATTGCCAACAGTGCCTAGACCTGACTGGTTAGTAACAAATGTCAAGACATAAGCATAGTTACTTTGAACCTAGTTATTTAATTGAATCATAGACGGAATGTATCTCTGCCTGAATGCATGCTCCTTTTGATGGTCTGTACCATTTTCTCAGCCATCCCATTACTTTGCGGATAACGCGGACTTGATGTTGCATGGGCATTCGCTTTGCAAAGTCTCGGAATTTGGAACTACCATATTGAGCCCTGTTGTCGCTAAGTAATGTCTGAAGAATTCCGAAATCACAAAACATCTTCTCTATATGCCCGATCACGGTACTCCTTCTTGTATTAGCCAGTTTCACAACATTTGGCCACTTGCTGTAACAGTCGATCACTAAAAGATAAGAAAGTCCATCAAGCTCGAACAAGTCACTTGATGCAGGTAACTTGACACTTCATATGGCTGCAGCGGCATCGCTGGGTTTGCCGCTCTATTCTGTTGGCACTCCGCACCAGATCTGGGGCAGATACAGATACATTCAAATGTATCTAAATACGGATACATTTTCATCCAAATGGCTTCGCTAATTGCTTTTAAAAACATGAAACAAATATAATTACTAATTATATAATCATCAATGAAGCAATATTCCTTCATCAACATTCTTTACCTACTCCAGACTGTGAGTAATTACTGGTTTCTCTATCTAATTGCAGTTCATCAATGGAGTATTTCCAACAAAATCTGTGATATACATTTTATCTGAAAAGTATCTGAAAATTCAGATACATCGCCACTGTATCTAGATACAGATACTTCGAAAAAAGTGTATCTAGATACAGATACTTCGAAAAAAGTGTATCTAGATACAAAAGATACAGATACACTGATGTATCTGCCCCAGGTCTGCTCTGCACAGCTGTGTCACGGATTTGATTGATGTACCCTGGCCAGTACACTGCCGTCTTCGCTCTCTCTGTGCACCTCACAATGTCAAAGTGTCCGTCATGGATGTTGCTGATTGCAGCCTTGCGTAGCGCCACTGGCACTATGACCTGTTGACCCTTGAACACAATCCCCTCGTATTCTGTGAGGTCATTCCAGACTAGCCAGCTTTGTTGTGTCTCTGTGAGTGCACTGGACGTGAACTCAACTGGTTGTTCATTCTGCAGCATCACGGCTCCCAAGCCTCTCTGTGAAGCATCAACAGATACCGTCACTGGCTTGGATGGATCATACAGTCCCAAAACTGAAGCTGCAGTCACCAGATGTTTAATCTTCAACAAACATTTGTCATGGTTTCAGTCCCAGAACCAGTCAACATCTTTGCGTGTCAGGTCATGAAGAACAGCTGATTCTTGTGACATATTCGGGCAAAACTTTGCCAAGTATGTAACCATGCCCAGGATACGTCTAGCGTCCTCTTTACACTTTGGTATTGGCATGTTCTGTATCACATCCACTTTCGTTGGGTCAGGTTGCAGTCCTTCTGCCGATATGATGTAACCAAAAGATACTTGACGTCAGTGCACTTGATATTGCATTTCACTCTGTTCAGCTTCAGGCCTACCTCTAGACATCGGTCTAGAACCCTGCGTAAGCGATCATCTGTCAGGTCATGAATCAAGATTTCATAGATGAAGGTCTCAACCCCTTCAATATCTCCAGATGTGTCAACGATTCTCTTGTGGAAGACTTCTGGCACAGAACTTATTCCATATGGAAGTCTGCAGTATTGATACCTCCCGAAAGCTGTGGCGATTTGCATGAAGCCTGATGTTGTGTCAAATGTGCTGAAATACCTTGAGCTGTGCAGCTTTGCAAATATCTCCTCAGCAGTCGGTATATGTATAGCAGTGTGTGTTCCTGGATCCAAACATATCCTTAATGACTGATCTGACTTCATCACTGTTACCAATGGATTTACCCATTCCGTCGGTTCCGTAACCTTGGTTATCAGCTGATTTCCTTCCATTTCCTGCAGCTGTGCTTTAAACTGGCTTTGCAATTTAAATGGAACACATCGTGCTGAGTGAACAACCGGTTTAGCATCACCTCTCAGTTGGATGTGGTATTCCCCGTTTAGACAGCCCAGTCCACAGAATACATCATGGTAATCATCTACCAGCTTAATTACCTGCACTGGTCACTCCATTGATTCTGGAAATTAACCCCAGTTCTACACTGTTCTGTAAGCCCAAGATAGTTGGTGCATTTCTCTGAACAATGACAAAATCCACGGGATAGTATTTCCGTTTGTACTCAGCTGTGAGGGATACTTTTCCTTGCACAGTAAGACAATGTCCCCCATATGATTTATATTTCGTCTTGCATAATCATATGCTTGTCGGTTGTTACGCCTTTGGTACATCATACGCTTGCTTTGACATCATGTTGCATAATGCTCCCGTGTCAGTCTTGACTTTCAAACCTCGACCACTGATGTCGAGAACAGCGTGCCATTCTCTGCTTCTTTAGTTAAGCACCGTATACACAAACATGTTGCCATCTGCATGATTGTTTGAATCTAACTTAACTGTATGCACTGGCGTCTTCTTCTGTGTCTGCTGTGCTTTGATAAAGTTACTGCAGCATTTATTGCAACTCCTGCATATGCTGGACAGTTTCTGGCCATGTGTATTCTATCATGCATTTACATGTCTTGGCCTTAGAACCATGGTCATTCCTAGTCCGTTTCATGGAACGCTGCCAAGAGTCATTAATTGTGTCACCGCTATGGCTACTGCTGGTGAACTTCACTGCATGTGACTGTTCATGCTGGTTCATGCCTGCCATAAGCTGGCCACTTATATCAGTGCTGCGGCAAATGCCTATTGTTTCTGCGAGCTTCAGTTCCGCTTTTGGTAGCAATTTCTCATGTACCGTGCTTGATGTAATGTTCATCATGAATTGACCTCGCAGTAGGTTGTCTCTTTCATCAGCGCGGTATTTGCATGAAGAGATCAGGTTCTTTAAATCTGTCAGAAATGCATCGAAAGTCTCACCAAGTTCCTGATTTCTCTGCAGAAACTTGCACCGCTCGTACGTCACATTGGTCCGTGGTCTGAAATATCGGGCAAACTTCTGTTTCACCTGCGATATGTCATGTTTCTCTGCTTCACTTCCCCAATTGAACGAACAGTAAATATCCATGGCTTCGGCCCCATCAGCGTCAACAATGTTGCGACCTGAATCTTCCCCCCCTCCCCGCCTTCTCGTCTCTTTCATTTGCCATCATGTAACAGTCAAAAGCTACTTGCCATGTTTGAAATATGGTTCACTTAGATCCCTGTTCTGACACCATATCATGTAGTACCTTGCTATGGAGTAACATTGTATTATCCAATAACAATGAAGGCAATACTCCAAACACAGTTGTACTAGCTCACACAGCTACTTTATTTCGGCGACTGTATAGAAGTCCAGTGCCCCTCCATGACACATCATTAATCTGGCTACTGCCAGCCTATATAGTGTTTACTAGGGTTGCATTTTCTGTCTCCTAGCAACCATTCCAACTTGTGACATACATACTACACTACATAACAGGCCTCAAATTTGGCATACTTGAGGGCAAGGCCAGTTGGCCTTGGCTATTATATATTTTAGGGGGCACCATGACATAACAAATGCTTTCTCAACCAGAGACATCTCTCCAGGTTTTTTTTTCATCAGCAAATTGATAATTTTGATGTTATGTTGTCATCTACATCAGTGATATTTGTCACAATTCCCAGTAGTCCTACTACTGTTCCCTGTTGTAAACCACTTTTGACATCTGTCCAGGTAGACTGGTTGCCGTTTATTACAAACCCTTTGTCTTGGTGTCTTTCAGCCATTCCTCAGTCCAGGTTATGTACTTGGGTCAAATTCAATGTGCTTCCATCTTCTTTAGTAATCTTTTATGAGGTACGCGGTTGAAAGCCTTAGAAACATCCAGGTATATAACATCCACTGGTAGCCCTTCATCCAGCATTTTGTCACATCTATGTACATAATCAGGTTGGTTAGGACTGACTTTCCAGGTACAAACCTGTTTTGGAATTCTAGAATCAATTTATTTCTCTCAAAATAAGCCATGATTTCATCTTTCATAATACTTTCCATCGTGTTGCATATTCTGGAGGTCAAACTCACTGGTCTGTATTTTCCTGCTTCGCATTTTTTACCTTTCTTAAATATCAGTTATGTTTTGCTGTCTGCAGGTACTTGTTCTATGTCCCATGGTGTGTCAGAGCCACTTCTACTCTGTATTGGTGGTAGTATCAGTTTCATTCCAGCCAGTTTCAAAACTTTGTTTAAATAATGTGCTCAGAGGAATTGCCAGTTCTTCAGCACATTTATTTAACATAGTTGGATAAATTCAATTATCATCTGGTGACTTGTCTATGTTCAGTTTTTTCAACTTATTCAGTACTTTACTTCACTGAAATCACACTCCTGCACTTGGGTTATCGTGTCTCATTATGGTTCTGGTATGTTTGGATCTTCATCAGTGTACACTTCGGTGAATGCAGTGTTCAGTAGGCCTGCCATAGTCTGGTCATCTGTGATTGTATCTCCATCTACACCTAGTATTGGGCCAATTCGGGGAATTTCTTGGGATTTGTTTTTTATGTTTTCAGACAGATCTCCGTCAAATAATCTCTTAGCTTTCCTCTGCGCCTTGTTACTTTCATTTAGTTGTTCTTGATATGTAGTCTACAAGTAGTTTACTCTGTTTGTAACGTTTCCACCTCCTCTGTTTCTTTTGTCTCAGATTCTTAATTTCTTTGTCGTGTTTTCAATGGCACAAACTGCTCAACACCTCGTTGTAAGGTGTGTTTCAGAGTCCCAGTTCTGATTTACCATCCTTGATGAGAGTACAGTGTTCCAGTCTTGTGATTGGAAGTATTTTTTCATTGTAATAGCCACATTTTTAATCTCTGTATTGTCTTTTCCACACTTTTGTTTCTACATTACATATGATTCCCTCTCAACCACATTCTCAACCATGTTTTCATTGTCAGTGAGTACCAGATCTAGTGTTTTTTTTTCTTGGGTTGGTTCTGTAATGTGTTGTGTTAAAAACAGTCAAGCACCACTTCCTGGAATTGTCTCCCTTCAGCTTTAGTTTCCATAGTCTTCCAGTTTATAGAACGGTGATTAAAGTCACCACATTTTAGTATGTTTTTTCTGTGTACATGCCTTCTTTATTAGTTTGTGCAGTGGTTTTTGTTCCTCCTTGTTGTTCGCTGTCGTATTATAACAAACTCCAAATCTCCACTGAGTATCTGCATTTTGAGTTATTACACCAGACCATGTCTGTGCCACGTGTATCCATCATCTGCTGATTAATGGTGATGTTGTGCTCATCTTTAAACATTATTAGACAATCTCCACCTTTACCTTATTATATTGTAACCTTCAATCACCAGCTCACTGTCTGCAACATCTTCACCAGAATCTTCATACATCAGATTCTCTAATTCCTGCCGTTTATTCGCGAGACTCCTAGCTTCTATAAGTGTACATGACAGGTGCATCATGTTAGTCACTGTTTCCCTTGTCCCTCCCCCCACACCCCCGGCCCCCGGGGCCAGATCTCTTTACATAGTTGTTAGTTGAGGGTTAGGGTTGGTAGCACTAGTAGTGTTAGGGTTATTAACTAGAAGTGTTTCGGTTATTTAGAACAAACTCTTGACTAGATGGGTTGACAAGGTTAGTATTAACAAGGATAGGGTTAGTTTGAACATGGTTAGTATGGGCTAGTGTGTTAGTAGTGTTAGTAATGGCTGTGTACAAAGAGCAGGGTTGGCAGGTTTCTTCCCTATAGGGAAAAAACCGTGGTTTTTTCCCTGTTATTTCCGATACGGAAGAAACACCTTTCTTCCCTACTACTGGGAAGAAATGGAAGAAACCCAGAAACCCGGTTTTTGTCAATTTTTTTAGTAATATATGTCCAAAATATACATAAAATGTACATAAATATACATAAAATGTATATATAATGATTAATAATGCTTCAACAATAAACATCTGGTGATCAAGCCCAATTACCAGGTGTCACCTACATTGTATAAGTCCCATCAGCTGGGTCACACAAACCAACCTGTTATAATTACTAGCTATTGTTATATGTTTCAATTGACAGATTATGGACTTCTAAAAGTGGCAAACATGTAATTTTATTTCAAAGTGACATTCACTGTGTAAAATATAACACAACACGTTGATACAGCTCTTTGGTGCAGTGGCTTCCTTTCCCCCAGAAACAATAAAGGGTTTTTCAAAAGGTGAAATGGCTTCATTTTTTGCAGTGGCTTCCTATTGAAATACATGACAATGGCATTCCCCTTATTAAACAACTTTTACACTGGCTTCATTTTATCCAGTGGCCTCCCATTGATTACATATTCACTATATAACCAGGTGAGAGAAATATTTTAAATTCAGATCTACATGCTTCTCCAACATGTACTGACAGTGCCTTTGCGTTAAACTGGAAACCTTTATCACCAAGTTGACATTTATTTTTCTCATCAGTTCTATTCAAATCACAATGTATAAGGGTGGTAGACCTCGTGACATCATTTGGGAACACTTTGTTTCTGTGACAGTTGCTGGAAAAGAGTATGCTAAGTGCAAGCTTTGTGACAACCAGCAGCTTCCTAAAGCTTGCCGTCTCAAACTCCATTATGTGAAATGCAGTGCAGCACACCACTTACCAGCAGAAAAAGAGATCCCTGAGCAGCCTATGTCAGTCAAAAGACCGAGATCTCCATCTCCTCCACATCCAAACGACAGGCTATCTCAATCCAACCAGACATAGACAGTTGTGTTGTGAAGACATCTCTAAACCAGAAAAATGCCATCGACTTGGAGATTGCCAAATTCTTCTATGCTTGCAATATACCATTCAATGCCGCTGACCATCCACAGTACAAAAAGATGATGAGCACACTACGAGCAGGATATCAGCCACCTAACAGGAAGCAGATAGCCGGAAACCTCCTAGACACTGTGTATGATCAACTCCAGGAGGATATGAAGCATGTCATTGGCGGCAAAACTGCAACTCTTGTACAAGACGGCTGGAGTAATTGCCACAACGAACCTATAATTGCAAGTTGCCTCCAGGTTGAGAACAAATCCTATCTTTTGGATAGCCACCCTACTGGATCTATGTCAAAGACAGGGGACAATTGCAAGATGTTGTGTCAGGAGTCAATCACAAAGGCAAAGGAAAACTACAACTGCACTGTATCTGGAGTATGTACTGACAATGCTAAGAACATGGAAAAAATGCGTGCTGCCTTACAAGAAGATGATCCAGACCTCACTGTGTATGGCTGCTCTGCCCACTGGCTCAACTTACTTGGGCTGGATCTAACTTCACAGTCAGTGATGAAGCATGTTGTGGAAGTACAGAAGTATTTTCGCAATCACCATAAGCCATGTGCCTGGCTGTCTGAGTGTGCCGAAAGTAAGAAACCACAGCTCCCTGGAGAAACACGGTGGAAGTCCCAACTCACCTGTTTGGACAGCTATATTGCCAACAGAGCCAGCTACATGAAGATTGTCCAGGACCATGAGGATGAGATTGACCAAACCATTGCCAAAAAGATACAGGATATCAATATCTATAGGAATGCCAAGGACATGGCAGACCTGCTTCGCCCTGTAGCACATGCTATTGATGCTTGCCAAGCAGACTACTCCTCTCTGGCATCAGCGTGTCATACATGGCTGTCTCTTCTGGATAATCCCAATCTTCAGTCACCAGTGCACAAGACCCTTGTCACGAAACGGTTTAAGCAAGCAATCATACCAGAACACTTTACAGCCTACAAACTACATCCAGCATATCAGGGTGTTAAACTCTCTGCTGGCCAATTGGAGATTGTTAATGACTTTATTGTGTCCAAGAGTCCTGCCTTCATCACTGAGCTGATTGCCTTTCAAGCCAAATCCACACCATACCCTGCTGCATTTTTCAATGAGGCAGCACTTCGGATGGATCCAGTTACCTGGTGGAAAGCAACTAAATCCAGTGGTGTAAATTCTGACTTTGTAGACTTTGTGATACGTCTTCTACAGGCACCAGCTTCCTCAGCCTCAGTAGAGCGTATATTTTCCAACTTTGGAAGATCCACAGCAAAATTAGGAACAGACTAGGAAATCAAACTGCAGGAAAGATAGTGTTCTGTTTCCGTCTCCTGAGAGGTGATCTTGAGATTCATTATTAACTGCTATTTGACATGAACAGTGTGCTATATACCTGATGTGAAGATTGTGTGTGACCTGATACGAACATTGTGCTAATTGTGAGAACATTGTGCTGATTTTAATGTAAATATTATTCTCTTAACTTCTGTAAATGTTATACTTTGAAGTATGAACACTGTCAGGGGTTGTGTGTTTATTGTATTAAACTATATTATAGTTGCTGACAGTGATGCAATAAGAATAACACACCTTTATTCCCAGTTTCTTCCTAGTTTCTTCCATTTCTTCCGGGAAGAAAGGTGTTTCTTTCCCTTTTTTTCCCATGTTTCTTCCCACGGAAGGGAAGAAATACCTTTCTTCCCGGAAGAAAGCCAACCCTGACAAAGAGGGGATCGGAATACATGATTTCCTCTCTGGTGGGATTCTGATAACTTTCTTTATACACTGCGGGTCAAGTCCTAGTTTGTTAGCTAATTTCTTTGTCATTTGTAGAATCTTCCAGATCTTTTCTGATGCACTTCCTCATTCTCCACCTGTTCTAGGGACCACTTCAGGCAGTGTGTATATCATGACATTGTTGGTCCTTTTTTCGCGTTCACTCATTCCATAGGCCTCTTCACGCATCATGTTTCTTAGTTTATTTTGAAATTCAACATCTTCGTTATTATGTCATTAGCAATTTTGGTTAACTTCTTATCCAGTTTAGTGAACTTGTCCTCAAGCTCCTTTTGTCGTTCACTGACCATTTGTACTAACTGCAGAACATCAACAGCTTTAGTATCACAGACTTCGCAGAACCAGTATTTTCCTTCCTGTGGTACCACTTCGAGCAGTACTCACAACATATTGCTTGATTTCCTGTTTTCACCTCAGCCTTGCATTTCCCATTTCCTCATGGATGTTTCACCATTTTGTTGACTGTTGTTGACAACGCTGTGATGGGCAATAATGCAATAGAACAGTAGTGTTCAGTTTTTATAAGATATTACTGTGTGTAAGACCGGTTTGACATTTTAACCCAAAGTATGATGAACAGATTCCCACAAGCTTTACACATCAGATTCTCTTTATTTAAACTCTTCAACTCCTTTGTTGTGCTCCGAAAGGATAAATAATTATAAACTTTGCAACTTTTCAAAAATGTGTCTGGCAACCATAATCGATCTGTGCATAGAGGGCAATCACGCTACACCATTCGTCTTAGATATATTAGTTACGATGTACCATGTGTATAACTAACCATTTCTTTGTTGTAATGTATTAATGAAACCAAGTTTATTTGTGATAATCTGTGTTCATTTGCTCTGTTGTGGAATTATTGGCGTATCTTGAAGTTAAACATAGCTTAATAGTATTGCACATAACTTCTCCCACACACAGTCGCATAAATAAATGCATACTTGGTTGTGTGTGCATACATAGGGAATTTATATATATATATATTTATATATATATATTTATATATATATATGTTTAATGACATTCATGTGAAAAGTATGTTTACGCCATAATATTTGAATGCAGGCAATGCTAGATATGATTCCTATACATGTTTACATAATTATGTAATTACCACAATTATATATATATATATTATATAAAGTAATGGTAAAATAAATAATGAAAACCGCAGACAGACCATAAATAACACTGAACATTGCTATGTAAAAGCAGTTACAAAGTCACCAATTCGGGTTAACGTGAAACTAAATCAATAAATGAAACAAAGAGTCAAGGCGTGGTCTCGTTGTTGCCTACTGTCACTCTCACTCGTGAATCTGCCAAGAAGAGAGTCTGGCCGCAGAGGCTGGTCTCGTTGTTACCTACTGTCACCACTCCATTTTGTGTAGGCGTTCCCATGAAGCGCCAGCAGCCAATCAGTGTCATTATCGAGATGCTACACTAAATGGTTTTTTGCCAGACTTAACTTTTCAGTCGGATAGTTGTGTCAATACAATTAAAGTTTAAAGTTACTTCGAATTGCATTGTATCAACTGAAAAAAGTTAACTTTTACTTTTATAAATTAGTCAAATGCCCGAATGTCAGCCCAGAATCCAGGTGCATATATCATTTCTGTCACAATGAAAACCCACTCTGCATCCAAGTGAAGATGTGTGCGACAAATGGTGGCATCACAGTACTGAGCCTGGATAATCAAGAGGCTAGACACATTTGGCATCAAACGCCGCCTCATTCTCTAATGATGATCCCTAAAAACACTATACTGGACAAGTGGGAGTGAGTTCTTGGCTACAGCTTTATGTGCTCGGGGGACGAAGTCACTAGAGTTGCGGGCTGAATTCACCGTGGCCCGAAATCACCTGTATCTAATAATGTTGTGTTTGAACATTATAATAAAATATGACATGATATGAAATTAAAACAAAATAAAAATATGTTGAAATATAATGCTGTAGACATGTGTAGTTTGTAAAAGAAATTGACTGAAGGACATCTATAAAAATGGCTAAAAGGTAACAATTGTGAACTTTGAAGTAACATAATTATACATATTGTTTTGATGTAATATACTAATATACATACATTTTTAGTATACATTTTAATAATCTTTGACTGTAATTATATCAGTGGGGCATTTTGACCATCAGTGGGGCATTCTGACCAAGCGACTGGTGCATTCAGGCAGAGCAGCATTCCGACTGGGACCCATTTCATTTCATTTCATTTCTTTTTTCAACTTCACAGTCTAATGCGAAAAACGGTAAAACCATAGATCAAGAGTATTTTTGAAAGTATAGATCCACGACGCTGAACCACTAGGGCAGTAGAAGCTTCATTTACCACACTCCAGGACCAGCATGCACCTAAGCTCATTCTTCCCTTCTGCCATAATACTCTGGAAAACTTTTCCATCTGATGCACCAGCAGCTGTCTCTCTTGAATCATTCATGCACAAACTGAGAGGCTGGGAAAAGACCCTGTAAACCAGGCTACAAGAACCGGCTTTAAATTAGTTTTTTGTCATGTCATATGAGTTATAATGAAGAAGAGGTTATATAAAGAGCACAAAACATTCACACTCATCTAGGTTGTCGTAAAGCAGCCAAATCTGTGGGGTATTATTATTACCCAGAAAGGTAGCAAACTCTTTCACAGATATGTGCTTAGGCCTTAGCAGTATGATCATGCGAACAAAATACAGCTCAAAGAAACACTCAAACTGTTGATGGATCGTGCTGCGATCAACATGACGAGATTATCCATGAAATATGATGCCCTCGGGTGGTTGTCTTCCAACCCTTGTCTCGTTGACACATTGCTTCTCATCGGACGATAATGTAGCAATAATGCAGTGTGTACAGTTGATAGGAAATAGTACCGTTGATGTAAAAAATCTGACTAAAAATTTCTGGGAAACAACCCCAGAACATTTCGATCACAATGATGCGTCACTATCAAACACCAATATGACAAACTCAACTCATTGTGCTTTCCAAAAACTTGGTAAATGCCAGTTCAAAGTCCGTCT
The DNA here is from genome assembly GCA_963662155.1 of Lamellibrachia columna. Lineage (NCBI taxonomy): Eukaryota > Metazoa > Annelida > Polychaeta > Sabellida > Siboglinidae > Lamellibrachia > Lamellibrachia columna. Next base: position 4,768,343 of record OY759275.1, read on the forward strand.
CCAAGTTGGCGATCCTACATGCTTACAGCAACATGCGGTTGAACCAGTGACCTATTTTATCATGTGATCGACGTATTTAAAAATAGCATATCAACATTGTCAGGGGGAGGCATAGCAGATCGCATAGCAGATCCAGTTTTACAAGCGGATTTGATCACTTTACCCATAACTGGATCCAGGTGGTTTTGGTCGCTTTACGCATTAAGCTTACATCAATCCCTCCTGTGTATTCCGTCGCCGTTAAAACAAACCACAAACCATACTGTCAAAGGAAATTAACTCGCAGCTGTCACTCATTGGTCACATGAACGATGCAAAATATGCTGACCCAAATACAATTGGTCTGAAATGATCTTTCCCAAAGCTGATGACAGAAACTTCCAAACGTTTGAATTAAAAGGGTGTGTATCATGTGGCAAAAAGTTGTATAATTTTATCGTGGATTTTAAAAGGAATAATATAATAGATTATCGTTTGCAATATAGCAACTTTTTTACAATATCACAATGACTGGAATGAGGCAATTCGTTTCCTTGCCGTTTTAATAATATTACAACAAAGTTCTTGCTTACACCACATATTTTCCGATAGAGAAGCCACAGTGACACCCTCTGGTGAGTGGCTCACCACTCAATTCACCCGGTGTTTCTATCTTTCTCCGACAGGTAGAAAAGCATATCAGGTGAGCAGACAGTTCGTTCTTGGTCTTTCTTCAAATGCATTTGAAGGCAAGTTTATTCTTGGTTTTGTTTTACGTAAGACGCTGCACGGTTGCAGTACTTAGCAAAAATGTGGAATATCTGATTAAAAGCGAAATATTTTTTATTGCAGGTAGCATTGACTTGGAACCTGGATGTGTTGAAGGAGCCAAGAGGGTTCATCAAACTTCTGCAGTTTGTGAGTACTGAGAGCACCTAACATCTGCACGGCCATAAACTGTTCATGTTAACTGTGTGTGCACCATCTTACCCAACTGACACAATGGTGCATTAAAACAGATTTTTTTGTATGTCCAGTATGTGCTTAGAATATATGCCATAGATGGTGTCCTACATAGTAGAGTGAGATGACAATATGTTAAGCACATGGCTACACTGTTTCTTCATTGAATCGGTTACCGTCTTGCTCCAAGTAACAGTATTATTGATGCTGGACATATAATTATGATAATTTTTAAACCATTTACCTGTACAAGTAGTTCTATTTATAGAACTCTAAGCCATTGCATCCTGATGCTACTTTATTGCTAGTGCTGATGCTACTTTATTGCTAGTGCTGATAAGTTGCAGCCAAGCCCTCACCAAATCCAAGGAATGATCTTGTCAGCATCAGACAATGACAGGCCATCAGTTAAAATGATCTTGTCAGCATCAAACAATGATAGGCCGTCAATTAAAATGATATTGTCAGCATCAGACAATGACAGGACGTCAGTTAAAATGGACATAATGTTATTACTCATCTAATCAAATTTGAAAATGTGACATACCGTTAGAAAGCAGATAAAAAAGTATCATACTGTATGAATTGTAGCTAGTTTTTCATTATTGTTAAATTCATTACACATTGTCTTTATGAAGGAATCAACTTCTTAATGAGCAGATTGACAGCAATGCCAATTGACAGCAATGGGACTTGGCAGTCTACTACTGGAGACACATTGAAATATTTATGATACATTTAAAATTAATATCATACATGCTTTAAAGAATATTTATGGTACATTTTTAAATAATGTTTATGATACATGTTTTAAAGAAAATTTATTATCCATTTTTAAACAATATTTATGATGCTTTTTAAAATATTTATAATGTATCTAATGATTTTAGAATATTTAATTTAATTATTTTAATCCATACTACTTATAGACTAAACTGATTTAATGGTCAAACTTTTGAGCACGCGCTACGAGTGACTTATTTAATGGCTACCGGCACTAGACAAGATATTATTATTACTAGTATTCCACATAAAAAGGGTAACTGCGACTAGATTCGTATTCTGAATAAAATAGGCTAGATATGTTGGAAAAGCAACTATCCGGTACAAATATTCTACAGAAGAATGGAAAACAGGGATGTTTTCAAAACATTGATGTTTTCCTACGGAGGGGAGTAAGCAGGTGTTTCATTTAGAATTGTATTCCAATATGAAATATGACAAAATGATCACACATATGCAACAATAAATGTAATAAGTTTCTTTTTAGGGGGAGGCGGGGATCTGATGTTAAATAAAATAAATTTTTGTGTCGTATATCAATGTTTTGAGATCATCCCTGGGTGAATCTCCTTTGTTGTGACTTTGCACATTGTGGTTGTTGCTTCCAGCTACTTGCCATATTTGCCTTTGCTACAACAACGTCTGTGTCAACGTCAAGCAGTTTCTCAATCAAGTGTAGCAATGAAACAACCGTGACTGAAACCTTCCCCATCACTTACCCCTTCAGGTGAGTCATCTGCGACACAATGGCTCATTCTTGCTGAAAGGTGTACTGGCAACAGAATAGCATAAATTTGGTTGCTCTCCTCTTTATCCCTGAAGTCTGGGGTGAGGCTGGCACCTATATCTCTTTATCCCTGAAGTCTGGGGTGAGGCTGGCACCTATATCTCTTTATCCCTGAAGTCTGGGGTGAGGCTGGCACCTATATCTCTTTATCCCTGAAGTCTGGGGTGAGGCTGGCACCTATACCTCTTTATCCCTGAAGTCTGGGGTGAGGCTGGCACCTATATCTCTTTATCCCTGAAGTCTGGGGTGAGGCTGGCACCTATATCTCTTTATCCCTGAAGTATGGGGTGAGGCTGGCACCTATATCTCTTTATCCCTGAAGTCCGGGGTGAGGCTGGCACCTATATCTCTTTATCCCTGAAGTCTGGGGTGAGGCTGGCACTTATGCCAGTCGTCGATTTTTGTTTTCCCTTCTTCATCACTGATCCCTTTTCACTGCTGTCTCCGCCACCTGACTCTACTCTCCCCATCCCTCACACTCATTCTCCACTCCCTCCAAATTTCCCTTCACGCATTCCTCCTATCTCAGTCTTGGTCTTCCTCGTCTACTTCTACCCTCCACTCTGAGTGCATCTTCGTCAACCGTTCCCCATCCATTCTTTCCACATGTCCAGCCCATTTTAACCAGCTCCTCACCAGCTTCCTCCTGCAGTCCTCCATCAGCTCCTCACCAGCTTCCTCCTGCAGTCCTCCATCAGCTTCCTCCTGCAGTTCTCCCTCAGCTCCTCACCAGCTTCCTCCTGCAGTCCTCCATCAGCTCCTCACCAGCTTCCTCCTGCAGTTCTCCATCAGCTCCTCACCAGCTTCCTCCTGCAGTCCTCCATCAGCTCCTCACCAGCTTCCTCCTGCAGTCCTCCATCAGCTCCTCACCAGCTTCCTCCTGCAGTCCTCCATCAGCTCCTCACCAGCTTCCTCCTGCAGTCCTCCATCAGCTCCTCACCAGCTTCCTCCTGCAGTTCTCCATCAGCTCCTCACCAGCTTCCTCCTGCAGTTCTCCATCAGCTCCTCACCAGCTTCCTCCTGCAGTCCTCCATCAGCTCCTCACCAACTTCCTCCTGCAGTCCTCCATCAGCTCCTCACCAGCTTCCTCCTGCAGTTCTCCATCAACTCCTCACCAGCTTCCTCCTGCAGTCCTCCATCAGCTCCTCACCAGCTTCCTCCTGCAGTCCTCCATCAGCTCCTCACCAGCTTCCTCCTGCAGTTCTCCATCAACTCCTCACCAGCTTCCTCCTGCAGTCCTCCATCAGCTCCTCACCAGCTTCCTCCTGCAGTCCTCCATCAGCTCCTCACCAGCTTCCTCCTGCAGTTCTCCATCAGCTCCTCCATATTTGACATAATTACCTTTCCAGAAACTTGTCTTGTGTTCGTTCCAAATATTTTGGGCACTTCACACGGCCTTTGTCAGCAGACTGAGTTTGCTATGGTCACATGACCAACATCATTTGACACAAACTGTAGGGACTTCTCGGTTCAGAACAGGTTTCGTTTGATGGATGTGTGTATATTGCTTCCGTGATTTGTCATAGCGAACTCAATCTGCAGACAAAGGTCATGCAAACCAGATCAAATATTCAAAACGAACATCAAATAGGTTTCTTGAAAGGTGATCATGTGAAGTATTGTTTTTGTAGATGCGCTTCCATCTTTAACGTAAATCCCAACTTGGTTTGGTGCATTTTGTGTCAGGTAAACATCCTATTTGAAGCCGCACCAACTCTTTGCTACATGACCATTTTTAAAGCAACTGCTTTTGAATAATAAAAAATAGAGGTGTGGGCAATGGAGATGAGAATTGACCAACAACTGTGCATTCTCAAAAGATTGTGGCTGGTTCAGTCTATTTGACAGTGGTTTCCTGCACAATAACAAAGACAACTAATTACAATGTGACAACCCTAAGGGGTGATCTTAAACATAGATGTACGATACTTCACAAAATGGGTTTTGTTTACCCTCAGCACCCCATCTTGCCACGTGAAACCTGCTGTGAATTACATCGCCATGTGGATGCCCATGCATATGTTGTCTTGGTGTTGATGTACTCTAAGTGAAACAGATGTTTACCACACCCTCCCCCCCCCACTATAACCAATTTCATCAATGTTCTGAGGTCATCCTAGTTAAGGTGTTGGCTGGTGAGAATGGATATTGTCTTGACCCATCTCTCAGAGTGCTCTAACTGGTGCACAACCCTAGTTATGGACACCATTCAGCTACATTTTCCACACATCATTGTAGTTATAGACAGGGCTACAGTCAGCGAGCAGTTCAGTCAAATGATACTGGTAGATCTTTCAGTCTGTGAAGATCCCCTCCTCATTGTTCTTGTCTTCCTTCCTTCCTTATTCGGTTGGGTGGTGCACAATGGAATGGAAGACAGGGTTTCACAGTGTTCATGTCGCTCACCAGGCCATGTAAATTATTGTTCCCCAAACGGCCAGGGAAAAAGTCTGATCTATTTGTTGTTCAATAAACCGATCAAACATGTGTTCCAGATTCGTCACGAATATGAGATTCAGGGTCTGGATGCGTGACATACAACGTTTCACATACACCCGGTCTCGTATTCTTCTGTTAATTAACCAAGGCTGATCTTGACAAGGCTTCACTTCCAGGTTTCATAGCTAATCAACATGGGCATTGTGTAATTAATTACTATCTCTATTGTGTTTCCCTGGAAGTGCTCACAAAGCTTTATGTCACCCAAAAACATGAAATGGTTAAATTTTGTCACAGCAGATTGGTGAAGGCAGACTGGTCTAGTTCTCGGGGCTGTTACAGAAAAAAAAACATCAGGGAGGGGGCAGGGGTGACTTTTTTTCCAAAGGGAGGCCTGCACTTGTATTTGGAGACTCCACTTCCACTGTAATGGTATCCTTACTGGTTATGGCACCACATTCACTGTCATTGTTTACCTATTTATCTAGGTAATGGTTGTTTGTGGTACATCTAATTGAGACATGGAAAGTGTAGATGAGCGACCCACTTTAAAGTTGATGGCTTATCATTGTACTTCAACTAAAGTGCCTTGTCAATCACAGCAGTTTGTTATGTCTCTCAATAATAGGTGGCGTGGACGTTTGTTTTCCTGCATGCAATCAATGAGTCTTAGATGTGGTCACTATTCTTGCAATGTCCATATGGCTAGGACACACGTTCTGTTCTCAGGTGTTGTGTTGTGTGCTTGTGTGTTACGTGAGTGGTAACTCAATGACCAATATGATGATCAACAATACATGTTTAACGAGTATACGATTTTATACATTAGTGTGGCGTCTCTGTCTATAGCAGTGGGGGCCTAGCGCTATGCTATATACCCATTAGTTACATTTGGGGTGTACATATTATAGCCAGGGGCATATGCTGGCGCAATCTAGGTGATGCGTGTAAGAACACTACATCAGTCAGTATTATTAGAACAGCACTGAGAAGTATAATGGTCGCATTTTGCAGTAGTCCACTAGGCTTCCATTGTGTCCTTCTGTGGTGGCTAGTAGCTCAATGGACAATCTGATTTATGCTATGCAATCCGTATACTGTGATTGCGATGTTCACCCTGGACATGGACACCCACATTGCCACAATATATAGCCGACAGCCACTCCTCCTCTGCGTCAAGTTCCAAGTTTGTATTCATACTTTTCGGTATGACCCATTCTCAGTAGCCATGTGTGGTCATAGTACTGTGGTACTCCTGGCAGATCAAACTGTTGATTTAACAGTTTATTCCACGTCATGTGTGGATCTACGAGGAATCATTAAAATGTTGTACTTCGTCCCGCTTGCCGTCTTGGCCGACATGTTTCTGGGAGCCCGACTCACCCGTGCCCAAACTTCAAAGAGCATTTCCAGGAAGTGCCTATCATAACCCCTCTGATAGAAGTAACCCAATGACAATGTTTATACATTCATTTTTAGGTAACAGAATTATTAATAAGTTACTAGCTACTTTGTTAACGATAGTTAAACAAAGTTTTATGGCAAATAACTATCCCATATTAACTAATTCATATAGTTGTTTCTTTTATATGGGCCACGTTTTGTTTTAGGTTGACAACACATACGATCAATCTGCCCTTGTGTGAAAAAGGAGGGAAAGTCCTTACTTCGCTCTGTTGTAACTACGACAGTCCTGCAGAGTTTTACGTCGCTGTTGGCGTGATTGTCTTCATCTACTGTATTGCGGCAATTGTACTCTACGTCTGCTTTGATGACAAGTATTACAGACGGATCCCCACTGTTCGTACTGCCGTGAGTATTTGACTGAGCACATATTCTCGCAAGATTCAACTTTTCTGTAAATATAATGACAAAAACATTGTTACTTTTTCGTAGATGTTTATCTAAAAGCGACGGGATGTGTTACGAGATTGTTCATGGTATTTGTCAAACAATATTTAGCAAATGATTGTGTCAACAGGATATATCAATAGGTGGCGTTTACTGCTTTTTATAATCCAAATATTCTAATATTTCCAGATACGATCAGGCACACATTGACAATGCTGCGTGATTGTTTGGTGTGCAAAGTATGACAATTGCAGGACAAATATTGACATGTCAAAGTATTCATTTTAATCTAGGTACTTACGTTATGCCATCATAATTCTCTTAATACACGAACAATGCCCAATATCAGTATCATATATCATCAATATCATCTAAAACACAAATGAAAATACACAACCATGTCAGGTCAACCACTCCCAGGATCCTTTGTAATAATACCTATTCACCACCTGGCGAATAAAAATGCATTATTTCAGGTAGCCTCTGTTGAACTGTCATTTGAACTAAAGATGTCAGTAGACATGTGTGTGAATGGAAGGGATTGACTGGGTTTCTGCGTTTCAGGACTTCATTATTTCCTGCCTCTTTGTGGTGTTGTGGCTGATCGCGTCATCGGCGTGGGCAGACGGGCTTCGTCGGATGAAGATTTACAGCGATCCCAGTGAATTGTTTGAAGAGAGAGTCCCTGAATGTCACGAAGATAAGGAATGCACTGTCATCAACCAAGGCAACTTTGCCTCTCTGAATGTGTCCATCGTGAGTGCTGAAGCCACGTGACTTTGTTTCTATCTCTGCAGTGCATGGCCTCTTTTTCAGTTATTACATGTAACTCGAACTGGTGTAACCATATGTCTCGCCTCCACACGAATACCTTACTCTGAGTAAAGATACACAACGATATATTCCCCCAACACCAAAGTGGAAATGTTATGCGTGCGTGCGTCTAGATGTTGCATAAGCATACAGTATCTTCTCCCCACGTGTGTAGATATACTGTGACACTGTATATACTGTGACACTGTATATACTGTGACACTCTATATATTGTGACACTATATGCTGTAACACTCTATATGCTGTGACACTCTATATACTGTGACACTCTATATACTGTGACACTCTATATACTGTGACACTCTATATGCTCTGACACTCTATATGCTGTGACACTCTATATGCTGTGACACTCTATATGCTGTGACACTCTATATACTGTGACACTCTATATACTGTGACACTCTATATACTGTGACACTCTATATACTGTGACACTCTATATACTGTGACACTCTATATGCTGTGACACTCTATATGCTGTGACACTCTATATGCTGTGACACTCTATATGCTGTGACACTCTATATGCTGTGACACTCTATATACTGTGGTTGTTGGTGTTCTAAAACTTTATAAAAATGCGAAGACTGCATGGTGATAATATTACATTAATTAAAATATAAGAAATTGCACATTGGTCATTGCTAAGTTTTATTTGTTAAGCTTTATTTTATAACACTAAATAAATATGATTACATCTGGAAGTGTTTGAGATGAATTATAAATGATGTTCTCTAATTAGGAAAGATGTCACACACTCATCAGTGACCTATTTAAAATGTTTATTCCGCTGAGTCTGTTGTTGCTGTTAAAGATTCTAAGACTGACAGTGTTTATCATAAAATCATATTATTAGTATAAACTATATCGGTTCTAGCTTCTTGACCACCTAAATATTTTTTATTTTAAAATTTGACTGTTATGGGTTTATAAACATCAACCTTTCTGAAACAGCAGTCAACAGTGTCCAGTTTCAGTGGACAAAGTTTATCGGGGTCACCCATTCACTGGATCACGTGATGGGTTGTATCATTAATACCCATACAATTATGTCCCCTGTGCATACAATGTTAACTTGATATATGTCCCAAAACATTCAAATTAAGCAGATAACAGTCAACATATATTTTTATAATGTGGTTTATTAAAACACATTTGGACAATCAAGGTGTTAGAATAATACAGTTTATAAACCTGATTTTACAATAAAACTGTTAAGACTCTGTACCTTCAAAAGTTCAATCAATCAACCAATCAATGCTTTATTTCCAAATGAAAATTAATTATTCATACAAACAATATAAAGTAACATAGTAAAGCAACGTAACACATTTTTCAATGGAAGAGGAAGAAGGTTGAAGTCTTACTTTCTAAGCACTTTCCCCCAATACAAAAATATCATGTACATATATACTTAATTTACATATTACTAGCATACATGAATTTATTGTATTTTATTGTTACATATCAGTGTAAAACCAAATGAATCCTATTAACTCATTGAAACATTCTCTGCTGCATCATACTAATTGTGTCGGATACTCTTCAAAAAATTAACATTTATGTGTTTTCTTTTATTTCTGAGTAGTGACAGATCTAGTTATTCTATTCATCCAAAGAACTCCACAAAGTTTCACACCATACGCAGATAGCGTATCACAATGAGTGATGTTTGTAAATGCATGGAGATGTGTTTCAGATGTTTGGTTTCCTGAACCTGGTGGTGTGGGGAGGAAACTTGTGGTTCCTGTATAAGGAGACCCACTGGTTCCAGGAGCCCGAACTTCCCCTGCCGGGAGCACAGCCGAGCCAGTCTTCCCCCTCTGCAGACGCAATCTAGTCCCAGGTTTCCAGGAATGTCAGCGATGATGGACGCCGACTCAACCAGGCTATATCTCGGGACAATCTCAAGCCAGCAAGACGTTTGTCTGTTAACACTTCCGCTTCTACATGATTACCCTGTGGGAACCTGCAAGTGATTGTGCACATTCCTAGGCTTAGAATTGAAGAGTAATCATTACCTACGCCCAGATAAAGCTGAAGAATTGCATAACATCGGCATGCTGGGTTTAATTATGTGCATCACTTACGACTTCCTCGAGAGATGCCCTTAAAATGATGACATTCAAACATTTAGGAAAAGTGTTGCCTCAGCAAATTGATTGTTTTGATTTTTATATTGGTTCTGGTAATACGTAATATTGCATGGGTGTGCATGGTACTTTATCATAACCCAACATGTTTATTCAAACGAGTGGTTTATGGATTTGTAAACTGATATTGCCATTGTTTATTTGTATACTGACCAGTGATACTGACCAATGTACTTGTACCTGGTTTGTTTCAGATTTGTAGCTTTTTTACTCCTTTCCAGTACGGTTTTACCAAAATGGACATTTTCCTACAGGACTCGCAAATTATATCTTTAGTACATGACACTTTATTTTGTTACAAGTTCAATTGCTAGTACACATATAGACACCAAACCTGTCAGTCCAAGGCTGTATGTGTCATTCTTGTGCTGCCACCTATCTATCGAATTGGCTGATAAACACTGAATACCTTAGATCTCATCAATGGTAACTGATGTGTTAAATGGAAGGATGTTTCGATAATTGGCAGTGTTAATTAAAATAATGTCTTATTTTTGCTGGGAACTTTTGTTAAAGACGCAGAAAAGCTTATTAAAGTTTGTGCAGAAACTAACACTTGGTGTTATTTGGAAATGTGTGTTTTGTAGAAACTAACAATCATGGTGTTGTTGCTGTGTTTGCAGGAACATTATTTAGAAGGATAGTGAATACTGTTGTCAGTGCTGAGGAAGCTGGGAGTTGCTCAAACTCTCCCCTTCCTGAAAGTCCAGCTAAGTGTGCAGTTAGCAGTTTTTTACGTACATTTTTTTGTATGTTTATTTGTTGCCAAGGGAAGTGCAACCAATTTCCATAGACCTTCTGGCACAGCATATGTCAATGTCCCCTGTTGTACTATAATTTTGTCAACTATTCAGGATGGTTTTGTAGATAGCTGTTATAAAAACATAACAAAATATGTTGTTTTATGTAGTAATATGTAAGGTAGTGTGTTTGTAGTTGTGTTTCAGTTGGTTAATATTAATTAGTTTAAATAATGCTTTTGAATATTTCTACGATGAAAGACACATGTATTCATGAATCGTGTAAAGTGGGATTAAAGTTGCACATGTTGTAACGTGGACACAATAAAATACAAATGTGTTTATAAATAGTGTAAAGTATGTGTTCATGAATAGGGTAAAGTCGGGTAAAGTTACATATTGCAAAGGAGAGAAAATAACATAAACATTCACTCAAATATTTAATTAATGTTTGTTACACATTTGTTGACAACTTTGTTATTATTTACTGATAAATAGTTGCAATCTTTTTGCAAAGTGTTATCAGTGCCTCAGAAACAATATACTGTAAAAGCTGTCACGGTAATTTTGGTTGACTTTACCACTGGTATGTAGCATTTACAGGGCAAGTAAAAATTGTGTTTGTGTTTATAAAGTGTTCCGAAATTCTGCCTGTACCAAATGATTAATTTCTGTTCATGAACTTCTTTTTCCACTGGTGTGTGAATTAATATGTATATAATTGTACACAATGTGTGTTATTGTCATAACGTGTTGTCAGACTTATAGGTTTGTCAGGGAAACCATCCCTGACAAGTGTACTGTGAAATCTGATGCCGTGAGCTCCTGGTAGTGACAAATAGCCGTCTGTAAAGAACACTTATGAAGTTCTGTCTATGGTTTGGTTTAAAGATACCCCTCTTTGTTGGTGTGTTTGGTTATGTTAATCGGATTTGTTGATTACAGCACAGATTTTGTTTTTCCACTGCAAACTTGTGCACTGGGGTTGCTTTGTATACTCTAAACATTTCATTGCGAATCGAGATTAAAAATGAATAACAGTCGTCCTGCTTGAAATAGTGTTGTACACAAAGGTGTTGTGTTGTGGAAATGTCATCAAATGTGTTGTTGAAATAAACTTGCAGAATGTGCATCGATGCAATGATTGAGAATTTGTTATAGGTCTGAAGTCCAGTCCCAAGTCGCTAGGGTCAAGTAAGTAAGTTTATTTTACAACATAACAAGTACAAAAAACAAATATATTTCTGAATGTTATGTTGCATGGTTGTCACTTGGCTTAAAGCCATCTTCCGGTGACGCCATTTAAAATAATTGTAATTACTCTATTGTTACATCCTAACCAAACTAGTCATCACCAGCCGAGCCAAATAAATGTATATAACCAGAATATTAATTACATGTAGTCTATCACTGCTGCTGGTGACACCTGGCAATGAATTGAGAAGTTTGTACTATCAAAATATATGTAAATGAGTATAATGCATGGATCCAAACATAATTTGACTTTGACTTAATAAAACAGAATTTGAAACGGTAAAAGGACAAAGATGAGAAATGGCTTTTAGTTTCATAAATTTATTAGCATTCTGAGCATCTAAAGGGTTAAAACATTGTACATTTCTTATTTTATCGTTTATGTTGTTCCAAATTCTTGTAAGGTTGTGTTTAGGTAACTTAGAAAAAAAATGTGTTCTCTCTTTTACAAGAAGATTGTATTGTCTTGTTATTCTAATACTTTTATCCAAATTCTTTGTGATAACAAAATGTTTCAATGATTTAGATAACATGAGAAAGTCATACATAAATAGTGTGACATGTAGCTTATATACATGTAGCCTACATACATGTAAGATTTTCAATTTGTTCAGACTTGAATATAGTTTCAGTGACTCCTATATCCTTTATTGTTAATTATTCTTAAAAGAGTATTTTTGTAAAATGTAAAAACTTCCTTAAGTTTCCATTGCTTGGATACCATATGTTATGTGACTGTGAATTAAGGTATAGTATAATGACTAATGCTTTGTGGTATAAAATGTTTTACTCTATTAATTGCAAAAATGGCTCTAGCTATTTTGGAGCCGAGTATGTTGATATGTTCTTTCCATGTTAAATGCTTATCTATATACACTGTAATTAGTCCTAGGAATTTCACATATTCTTAATTTTTGTACTTGCCAACCTGGTTAATAATTTAATTGTTTATTTGTATGCTATTGTTTGCCTTGTAGTTTGTGTTTACAGGGCAAAAAAAATTCTTGGACATTCAAGCATAATCTGTTACCACATAGCCCATCGCAGTTGTTTTAATTCTTGATTTACATGTTTAGTCAAATTATGAATATTGCAACAACAGTCTCATTTTGAGCCAACGTACAGTGCAATCCACTGGCACCAATGCAGATAATCGTAGTTACTGTTATATTGCAGGTAGGTGCAAAACATGCAGCTGTGCATAGAGAAACCAGTTTCAAATTCTCTTGTGCTATTTCAAAACTTGGACAGTTTTGTTAACCCCACCTAGCATCAGTTCACTCAGCTGTATAAATGGGTACCTGGCTACAGAGAGGTGGATATGTGAATGAATAGTCTGCACATTAATTGTATTATGGCTGAATGCTTCCTAGAGAAGCCCAGTTGGTGATGGAATGAACATGTCTGCCACCAGGGGGTGAAGTGTAGTTTTCTGAATTGTTCTGTGGACTGTATACCGCATACATTTACAATCATGACACAAGTCGGAGTCAAATCCCACTTCCAAGTCATGACGTACCAAATTCAAGTCATCGCAAGTCAATAAAGGATCAGCATCATCTCATTTCGGCTAGCTCATTTGTGCAAATGTGTTTAGTTTTAATAAAATCATTGCATAAACTATTGAATTGTTTTTAACTGGGCCCAGGTTAAATTCGATGAATATATACTGACAGTTATTCACACTTCTGCAATTAAAGTAAATTGTTTTCATGATTTTAGGAAAGTATGTCCTCTTTAATTAAACTGACTTCATATTAGTTAACTTTGGAGTTAAATATGAGTTGCCCTTTCATCACTGAACCACAGGCAACCATTTAACCAAACATTTAATTTCATTCATCATGTGCATGTTTCATCCGTCAACAAAGCAATTCTAGCATAAATTACTACAACAAATTTATTATCATTCATTTTGTAAATGCACAAGACAAACAACTGATGCGGATTCCTTAAATGAAATGTCGGACGTGAAAAACAAAAACTTTGTTGCACATAATCTCTGAGGTTTATGCAGTACGATCAGCTGAACCAACTAATGGTATACAATTTAACATGAAGAAGATTACTCAACAATTTTATTTTGGAATTTAATGAAAACAAAATGCATGTCACCTAGGAAAAGTCATATTATCTTGGTGAAGTCATGAATTGGCAAACATTTAACTTTTTTAGTGCATTGTTAGTTTTGCTCCAGTTACAAAATGTACAGGAATACAGGACGGAAGATTGCATCCAATAAATCGTAGAAAAAGATGCTTTAATTTCTCGTCATTTGCTTGAAACAACAAAGTTTGTAAATATGACACAGTCACCTACTAGTCAATTCAACCAACCATTCCGCATAAACCCCAATTATAAAATAATTTTAATATATACAGTAAAACCTGCCACAGTCCACCTGACTGCTACATTATTTAGGAACATTTCTGAAGTTCAGATTACCTCTGTTCATAACAATGCCATCTGCTACACACAAGTTTTACTGTACATATTTTTCATATTAAGATGTTTTGGCAAACGATTCCAAACCACTCCCAAATTTCACCACTTCTTGGCAAGTTGCCAGAATTAGTATACAATACCATATCTACAAACGTTAATAACAAAATTGGAATATTCTAACCTAGAAAGTTTCTGCAGCGTAATACTGGCGACATCTCCTGGCCAAGTGTAGAACTAGACACATTGGGTCTACCTCGGCTGACGTGAGTTCGCCAAGCAGTAATATGAACCAAATATTTACAGCAATCGTTGCCACAATAGCGCTTCGAGTCATTTTCCTTCTCGTTTGTACATGCACGTGGGCTTGCATGCATTCACACACGGGCATGCATGCATCCACACACACGCATACATATCACATATGAGCACATTATTTTCTCAAAGTATTCTGTAAATATCCGAGCCAACTGCAATGTCACAAGCACAAAACTTGATCACCAACTGAAACTCTTGGCCTAGTAAAACTACAACTACAAAACAAGTCTGCGTAGTTAAATTGGCGATAGGGTAAATACCCCCCAGAACAACCCCTGGACAATGATCAGCATCACTTACGACAGGTGCGACAAGAATATTAATTTTTAACTTGCTCTTGTTGCTACATGCCTGTTCTCTCAAGTTGCTAACTGCAGTAGACTATTTTGGTACTGATTGAATTTTTCTTTAAACTACGAAATCTACACACAAAACTACAAAGAACAGCATGATAATTGTTTTGGCATAATTGTCCAGAGGTATGTGATGAGGTAACCACCCCTTGAGGGTGACATGGTTCCAAGGGTATCAAGTATAGTACCATTACAAGATATATTTGCTTGACCTGCAGTATAATGAGTGTTCAAACACAAACACTGCAGGTCCAAATCGACCTATTGCACAATGTCTGTCGACACTAAACTGATGTTAATGTGTCAAGTCAACTTGGCAATTGCGGAAACATGATGCACAGTTTTGATACTGAATCCAACATGCCAGCCGACCCTCAAAATGAGAACTGCTTTTGTAGGTGGCAATCCTGACTCGATACAAATTAAACTGGAAAAAGAAGGCACGTTGCAACGAAGAAACAGCCGCGCCGGACGAAAGTCGGTGGCGGTAAAGCAGCAGTTCACGGTGGGAACAACAGCACCCCCAAAGTGGATTCAGCACACCATTGCCAGTGTGCATCATACTGTATCAAAGTCTTTGACTAGAATTATTCGCCTCTTCTCCGCAATGTCCATCTGGTTCTCCAAGTCCTGTAAAAAGGAATAACAACATGGTTTACTAAAAGTCCTGTAAAAAGGAATAACAACATGGTTTACTAAAAGTCCTGTAAAAAGCAATAAAAACATGGTTTACTAAAAGTCCTGTAAAAAGGAATAACAACATGGTTTACTAAAAGTCCTGTAAAAAGGAATAACAACATGGTTTACTAAAAGCAAATCACTATCAGCATTCGTAACAAGGTTTGTTATTTTCTAAGCACTTTATTGCGAAAAAATCAGTTTGAACAAGGTGAAGTCGTAAAGAAGCAATATAGATTCCTGACAACAACTGTTGCGTAACAGTGACAAAAAGCAAATCTCTATCAAAGCAAATTCGATTCAAAATATCCGGATTGTTGAGAACTATGTTTTCATGTAAAATTAAGGTTCGGTATCTGATTTGGACTTCCAGACCCATAACGCATATTTCCAGATTAAATTTAATATGGATTTCAAGACTGCCCAACTCTTTCATTTTGATGCAACTCTGAGCATGGGTCTCCAAGGGTAGAAGTTTTCGTATTATTACAGGCGTTTGGAAATTCCATTCCTGTGAAATTATGCACGGACGCCAAGGCATGCTAGGGGGCCATGAGGAAGGTTTGTACATTTTACAAAATTATGTACGGACGCCAAGGCATGCTCTGGGGCCGTGAGGAAGGTTGGTACATTTTACAAAATTTAACCTTCCCCCAGAGGGTGGAAATTTCACATAGGAACTTACATTGACGTTTGATGTAGATTACATAACTCGGATCAATAGTAGTTCCTAGTTAGGTACGGTTGTTTGTAACGCTATGCATGTTTTGTACGATTTTTATGAGTTTCGTGAACAACATCAGACGTCGACATAAGTTCCTTCGTATGTTTGGTAGGGTGTTGCCATTGGCAACACCCTACCAAAACTTGACTGGGCAGTAGAAGGAGCAGTACAAGGAGTCATCAGTTTATGCTATGGCTGTCCTTTCCCCGTGAAACACTGGGTAATTCGGCTAGTGTTAAATAAAATGGCAGCACTCAGATGTAGAGAGCGCTCTCACCCCTCTGTCTGTGATCTCCGCCCTCTCAACCTTCCATGACAAGTTCTCGACCTCTGCCTCCAAGGTCGCCTGTTGATACTCAAACTGAAACACCGAAACAAATACCCACCGAGACGCAGTTAGTAAGTGAATATATATCATCAACACCCTCTGGAGGAATGTTATCTGCATTTGCATCTAGGAAACATTGCAAAGTGTACAAAGAAATTATTTAGATAACAATAAACTGTAGTTTCACATATTTACCTATATATATATATATATATATATCAGCCTTTCTAGTGTGTCTCTTGCTAAATACATGATTCATACAGTGGCCTCTCACTGTAAGGACTCCTATATATGTGGACCTAAATAACTACCATTTAAGTTATACTTGGTTTTCAATGCTATTCATTAAATGTAATAAATTATATACATTTCCCCCCGTTTAGAACATAAAATGAACATCAAGTAAGGGTATCACTAACCAACACCACACGTTTGAATTATTAACTTATAAAAAAAATTATGTTTTCAAAGTTGTATTCGGCTATAAAACATACGTAATAATAACATTATTAGTGTGTTAAAAACATGTTGGTGGGGTGGTCACATGGTTCGGTGACCGGTGGCGAATTGGCCCCACCTTTATAGTTATTCCAGTTAGAGCTAGTGTATTTTAAGCAAGTAGTTTTGTATTCATAGACTGCGTGACAGCATGTAGGGCATAGGCTATTTGGTTTAAGGGTGTTCTATGACAATAGTAA
Source organism: Lamellibrachia columna (assembly GCA_963662155.1). Lineage (NCBI taxonomy): Eukaryota > Metazoa > Annelida > Polychaeta > Sabellida > Siboglinidae > Lamellibrachia > Lamellibrachia columna. The sequence goes on from OY759275.1 coordinate 4,785,670, forward strand.
TGCCATTGCTTCTTTTATTTATTCTAGGAATATTGCTACTGTTTTGTGTTGAAATGTGGGCTCTACTGAACCCGACGTCCAGGAGGCTTGCATTGGGCGTAGTCAGCCTGGTGTTTGGTTGTGGAGCCCACATTTCTTTAAAAGGGGGCTTCCACTTAATCCCCACAATAAACGTCATTCATTTGGCCTTTTCATATGTCTATATCTGTGTTGTGCTGTTGATTGCATAAAAAACATTACGTCGGCCAGTTCTTACCAATTCCTTCCTCGGCCCCTTCTCCAGGTAGTAGGCGTAGGGATATGTATACTGAAGTGTGTAACGACACTGAAAAAATAATGCATCCACTTTTAGTAAGCACAGATTCTCTCAGATATGTTCAGCTATGTTCACACTGAAAACCACAAATACAGTGGGTCAAATATTCACATTATCGTACCATATGAAGGAACATACAAAAATAATAGTAATGAATTTATATAGTACCTGAAACCACTTAAAATAAAGTAATCTCGGGTGTTTTACATAAAATTGCATAAGTTAAATATGTATATGTGTAGTTAAGGAAATAAACTGTGTAAAACAGACAAGCTGGTTAAAACACACTAAAATCTACACCAAAAAAGGATAAAACATTAACATTATAATACATCTATAAAATATATATAAAAAACATTAAAATCATTAATTATGACTTCGGTCACGTAACTCAAATCTATCACAGAAAACATGCATAGTGTAGGTAACAATTGAACGCAACTGTGATCTCAGGACTATTGTTCTGAGTTATGTAATTTATGTCAAATGTCTATATAGGTTTCTTCATAATATTTCCACCCAGGGGATTTTTTTTATTTTTGATGTACGAACCATCGCCATGGGCCCTGGACACTCGTAAATTTTAGCCGCATACATGTGAAACTGACAGAGATATGAGGGAACAGGTATACATACAGACAGACACATACTACTTTATAGTATAGATACATAGCTACTTTAACGTGACCTACTTTCTTGAGTAACATGGCTGAGTCTAACAGGTACTGCCAGTCGATCCATGTCCCACTGCTGTCCATCACCTTCTCCTCAATACGAGCCCGAATCTTCTTCATCGCTTGCTCCTCCAACTTGAGACTCTTGGCGTGATTCTCCCACTGCAACAAAAGACCAATGTACTAAGGCGTGATTACCCCCACTGCAACAACAGACCAATGTACTGAGGCATGATTACCCCCACTGCAACAACAGACCAATGTACTGAGGCATGATTACCCCCACTGCAACAACAGACCGATGTACTGAGGCATGATTACCCCCACTGCAACAACAGACCAATGTACTGAGGCATGATTACCCCCACTGCAACAACAGACCAATGTACTGAGGCATGATTACCCCCACTGCAACAACAGACCAATGTACTGAGGCGTGATTACCCCACTCCAACAACAGACCAATGTACTGAGGCGTGATTACCCCACTCCAACAACAGACCAATGTACTGAGGCGTGATTACCCCACTCCAACAACAGACCAATGTACTGAGGCGTGATTACCCCCACTGCAACAACAGACCAATGTACTGATGCATGATTACCCCAGTCCAACAACAGACCAATGTACTGAGGCATGATTACCCCAGTCCAACAACAGACCGATGTACTGAGGCGTGATTACCCCAGTCCAACAACAGACCGATGTACTGAGGCGTGATTACCCCAGTCCAACAACAGACCAATGTACTAAGGCGTGATTAACCCAGTCCAACAACAGACCGATGTACTGAGGCGTGATTACCCCAGTCCAACAACAGACCAATGTACTAAGGCGTGATTACCCCAGTCCAACAACAGACCGATGTACTGAGGCGTGATTACCCCAGTCCAACAACAGACCAATGTACTAAGGCATGATTACCCCAGTCCAACAACAGACCAATGTACTGAGGCGTGATTACCCCAGTCCAACAAAAGACCAATGTACTGAGGCATGATTACCCCAGTCCAACAACAGACCAATGTACTGAGGCATGATTACCCCCACTGCAACAACAGACCAATGTACTGAGGCATGATTACCCCCACTCCAACAACAGACCAATGTACTGATGCATGATTACCCCCACTGCAACAACAGACCAATGTACTGAGGCGTGATTACCCCACTCCAACAACAGACCAATGTACTGAGGCATGATTACCCCCACTGCAACAACAGACCAATGTACTGAGGCGTGATTACCCCCACTGCAACAACAGACCAATGTACTGAGGCATGATTACCCCCACTCCAACAACAGACCAATGTACTGAGGCGTGATTACCCCCACTGCAACAACAGACCGATGTACTGAGGTGTGATTACCCCACTGCAACAACAGACCAATGTACAGTCGAGCCTATTTAGCACGAGTTATAATGCGGTGGTCGGGTTCCACGATTTCAGACCGCATTGTAAGCGAGGCGCGTTAGATGTTCTCAAATCTTCCACCAGGGAACTACTAAACAACAGCGATCACGCCCACGGCACCAAGTCCAAGAACGGTGTCGAAGCCCTGTGTGCTTGCAGCACTGTCTTATACGCCAATATGCAGTTTATGGAACTGATTAAACGAGTATACTAGCATCAACGCATATTATTTTTAAATTCTTGAACTGAATGTTTTTTGAGAATTGTCGAAGCAATTCTAAGTAGGTTTAAGTAGGCCCGTTTGGCATTTTCCCCTGGCGGCAGAAAATCGGGGCCTACGAACGACCGCGTTATATCCGAATCCGCGTAATAACGGGGCGCGTAATAACGAGGCGCGACTGTACTGAGGAAGCCATCTGGATAAGATAGGTGAAAGTCTCTACAGGTAAATAAAACCTTTGGATAGGTAAAAAAATTGTATATTAAAGAAAATTAACTTCATAAACATTTTTCAACAAAAATCTTTCCGTGATAAAAGTTATAGTATTATAATCTATATCATAATAACAATTACTGTGGAACCTGGTTAATCTGGACACTTTGGTCCCCAGATAAACGAATCATACAATAAACAGGAAATTTCATTCCCGTGAAATGATATCTGGATTACTGGCATCGGGATGACCGAGGTTCTAGTAACTGTATCTTGCACTGACTATTACACAACAGTCCTTGCATTGATAGCAGACCAACATAACCAGAACCAGGTGACAAAAGGACCACATGGAAACAGAACCATGTGACAAAAGGACCACATGAAAACAGAACCAGGTGACCAAAGGTCCACGTGAAAACAGAACCAGGTGACAAAAGGACCACATGAAAACAGAACCAGATGACAAAAGGACCACATGAAAACAGAACCAGATGACAAAAGGACCACATGGAAACAGAACCAGGTGACAAAAGGACCACATGAAAACAGAACCAGGTGACAAAAGGACCACATGAAAACAGAACCAGGTGACCAAAGGTCCACGTGAAAACAGAACCAGGTGACAAAAGGACCACATGAAAACAGAACCAGGTGACAAAAGGACCACATGAAAACAGAACCAGATGACAAAAGGACCACATGGAAACAGAACCAGATGACAAAAGGACCACATGAAAACAGAAACAGATGACAAAAGGCCACATGAAAACAGAACCAGGTGACAAAAGGACCACATGGAAACAGAACCAGATGATAAAAGGACCACATGGAAACAGAACCAGATGACAAAAGGACCACATGGAAACAGAACCATGTGACAAAAGGACAACATGAAAACAGAACCAGATGACAAAAGGACCACATGGAAACAGAACCAGATGACAAAAGGACCACATGAAAACAGAACCAGGTGACAAAAGGACCACATGAAAACAGAACCAGGTGACAAAAGGACCACATGAAAACAGAACCAGATGACAAAAGGACCACATGGAAACAGAACCAGGTGACAAAAGGACCACATGGAAACAGAACCAGGTGACAAAAGGACCACATGGAAACAGAACCAGGTGACAAAAGGACCACATGGAAACAGAACCAGATGACAAAAGGACCACATGGAAACAGAACCAGGTGACAAAAGGACCACATGGAAACAGAATCAGGTGACAAAAGGTCCACATGGAAACAGAACCAGGTGACAAAAGGACCACATGGAAACAGAACTAGGTGACAAAAGGACCACATGGAAACAGAACCAGGTGACACTTGCCATAAAAACTGACAGAACATGTTCTTCAACTGTATGAATAGATCAAAGATGCATTTTTGCAAAAATGTGAGAAAGCAACTTACCCGCTCGAAGTAAAAGAGATACTTTTTTAGTGCTTCCCGTGCCTGGGCATGCGCCGACTCATTGGCAATGTTTGGATTCTCTTTGTAGCGACTACATTCGTAATATTCACTACCGTGATTCTTCCAATCTGCGAATAGAAAGTTTGTGTCTTCTACTACTAAGTCATACTCTGATCATGTCAAAGTTGGCAACAGATATCAAACCCCAGATCAATATTTTTTTACAGATTTTATATTCATATTAATTTAAATTTGCAAAAAATTATGCAATGTGGTAATTATTATGAAACTTGCATAGATTTGTTAATTAAAAATTTATACAAACATAAATTATGCAATGATCTGTATAAATTACCCCAACGGCATATCGAAACGTGTTGTGCATTAATTCTGAAAAAGCACCAAACACTAAGATATCCATTTCTAAATATAGCACCAACGTAAGAGCTAAAAAAGTTAAATACATTACAGCGAAACAAAAGTCATGGTTTTGGGGCTGTGCACCTAAGAGATAATAAAAACTAACCATGTGCAACTAAAATCAAGAATATTATGCCACTGGTTTACTGAGAATGTATTCTAAAAGTGAGAGATCCTGGTTATTTCTCCAAATAACCGAGGGCTGACATGCTAACCAGCACGACCGATAAGCGCACGTGCAGTTCTATGAGATCGGGATAACCTAGACTACAAGTGACGTATTCAGGGTGGTCGGCATACACAGAGCCAAAGCAGTCTCAAACAAATGTGTTATTTTGCCAAAAAGAGGACTAGGTTAGTAAACAAAGGCCAAAACATGTTATATAAGTTGAGTTTGGATACAAATAGCAAGGCCATAACCTATTGGCGAGTATAGGAATAGGTGTATACAAATATATTTTCATTTGGCGAGTGAATATTGTGCGGCCCAAGAAATTAAGATGACGTGTGTTCAACAAGATTTTCCTAGGAAACCACTGACGTGATATTCCTAATTGTAGTTACAAATGGTTATGTTTTAGTAACTGTTATAGGCCGAACCATGACTTTTGTTTCACTTTAACATGTGGTAAAAAGGATGCCAGAGCACTGTGAATTCTGCTAATTCATAGGTAGAATTTTCACCTTCCTGTTGTCACTGAGCCATAGTCGATATTGGAGATTGTTCACTTTGTTAAAAAAATGGGGTATATGCTTATACACTACAAGCAGCACATGATGATGGCTTCCACCTACCTCCCAGACACATCCAGCAGAAGTCATGTTTACACTTGGCACATTGCTAAAAAACAAAGTCAGCGTATGAATAAATCTTACACAGAAGTGTAAGTGTGACGTGCAGTGGGTTACACAAGAGTACAAGTGTGTTATGTAGTGAGTACATTTTACATACGAGTATTTATAAGTGTGTTGTACAGCAAGTAAATATTATGCAGGTGTATAAGTGTGCTGTGCAATGAGTAAGTCTTACACAGGAGAATAAGTGTGTTGTGCAGTCAATAAATCTTACTTAGGTAAATGTGTTGTGCATTGAATATAAATGTGGATTATGGAGAAGGTGGACTGTATGGAGTAGAGAAAATGGAATTACTGTGGACAGTGTAAATAGTTTGTATGTATGATGTATCTAGCATGAACTACTTTGTCTGGTGCAGAGTACACCTACCATGTGATTACAGCCTCCATTCTTCTCAATACACACATTGCACTTTGGGCACTGGAAGACAGATACAGCAGTAAAAAGCAAAGCAGTAAATCAGATTTATATTTCTCTTCCCTGTTCTATGCATAACTGTGGCACTTTCAAATGTATATTGCTAGGCTTTCATTATGGTGGCCCAGTAAAATACAGTGTACCATATACATAAAAAACAAAGTTTTTGACTTCAAGTTAATGTTCTGGCTGATAACACTACATATACAAATCCAAAGTTATGCAAGTAGGACACGATTAATTTATGTTTCAATAACAACATAAACTACCAGTTTGTGGTTAGCTCGATGACAACCTATTTCAACTTGTTGTTAAAACGAAGGACTCTTTTAGAAAGGACAGTGTTAAATATTAGAAAAGAAGTTTTTCACAGACATGCTGTAAACAATTATTCAGTTCAGAAAAACTAACAAAAATGCGTTTCTTATATAACCTTAAGAATTTAAATCTATACATGTTCAGTGTGAAGCTGGCACACCACAATTGTTACATATAACAACTTACAGAAGCAATTGACTATACAATTCAATAAGCATCAGGTACTAGAAAAGATAAGTACAACTTACATCTTTTGTATGTGCACTGATATAGTTGGCGGTTTCTGAATCGTCTGCGCATTTTGTGAGCCACCGTTTGATGGTCTCGCAACCGGTCGGAGCGTGGTATTCGTGACCACAATGGAAGCTGGAAATCACAACCACTGATGTAGCCTCGCAGCAAAGAACAAGGTAATGTTGCTATGTGCAATGACCCAAGAAATTACTGTGAAGAAATATGTATTTTTGGATAAAATAATAACCTACTACAATTACAATCTTACGTTAAAGTTCATGTTTGTATATTTGGGCGACTTATCCACTGGGAGATATCCATAGATCTAGTTTGGACAGTTAACACAGCTCCATTGTTCCTTTTATCATCGCCCTCACACAATTGTTTTGTTCATATTTGTCAGCAATTTGATGTCATTGGCTGGTCTTTCACTACTGATGTATTTCGTACTTTGCCTGACCAGTTTTGTGTCCTTCTAATTTACCTTCAATGACGGTTTTACAATGTGGCTGTTCCTTCTATTGACAGACTAAGAAATTATACAAATAATACCAAAACGTCTGGTAATGTAAGTTACTGATTATATAAGTTATTCCAACAATATAGTTATTGATTATAAAAGTTATCCCTACTTCATAGTTATTGTTTATATATGTTATTCCAACATCATGTAACTTCTAAGCATTCACCATTGGACAAACACCAACATGTCCGTTACAAAGAGTGACCACTGACCAGAATGAAGTGTTGCACTCATCACAGACGACCCGCTTGGCTTTATCCACTGCTGCACGAATGACCACTGGACAGTTTGGTCCAGGACAAAAACGCAGCTCTGGATGACTCTGAAAGGACATAAAATGGCTGGCATAAATAACTTGTTTTAACATTGTTAGCAACGTTGAGCAGGTTTTAACCCGGACACTGCACCTTAGAAATGTCTAATTTGTTGGTACTAATGATGATTGTACTGTAACTGAATACAGCCAAGACCTGTGTAATGCACAATTAAATAGTATATTTATCTGAAAGCTACATTGGCTACAGAATTAATAATAAACAGTCACAAGTAATACTCTTGGTTGTGTAGTAATTATTATTACTTTTATACAATATGCATTTTAAAGACAAAGGGTCTACATTCCCAACAAAAGGATCATGTCGTGAAAAGTATTATGAACAGGGAATTTATGAAACCTTAACAATGATGCAAATAAATGTGGGACCTACATAATGAACTACATAACTGCAATCAAACCTGGACTGTGGGTCATTATATCGAAAACATTTGTTTTACCAACTGGATTTTCATAATTCTGCAGTTATTTCTGTACGTTTCTGAAGGTGACAACAAATACAGGTGTTGCAATCACACACCTTGACATGGTCTTGAAAGCCGTATTCCTGGTACTTGTCCCGCAGTCGCGGATTTGTGACTATACTCAGTACAAAGTCTTCTGGCATGAGTACATTGCAGTCTTTACCCATACACTCAAGTTCTGAAAGCAGCAGTGAATGACTCAGTAGCTGCCTCAGTCAGGCTCCATCTCAAAACATTGGTGTTTGACACAAAGCAAAATTGGTTTCTTTGGAGGAGGTTATCAGCTGACAGCTGTTTCATTATGCATTGTCATGGTTGAACATGAATGGTATGGGATGGTTTCGAAAAAAGAGGACATGGAAAAGGATACGACACACCCTCTGGAATTCAACCACAAGACAGGCCCCAGGAAATAAAGAAGTGTGCAACCACCTGGAGAGAAATGAAAGCAGCCAATAATAGAGTGTGTTGGAGAAGTGTCGTTGCGGCCGTATGCTTTACCTTAAGCGAATAGGATTGAGTAATATGATGGTTACACAATGAAGGACGAGTACATTGTCATCCAAAGTTTCATGTAGTGGAAGGGGAAACTGCAGGAAAGAGGGACTACTTAGGATTGAGCTATAATGCATGTAGCTCGGGGAGGAGAGAGCTTCACTTACCTGTGGAGATGCCGTTCTGTATCTGCACTTGAAAGTGCATCTGCCAGCACTCACGGCAGAACCTGTGTCCACAGCTGACACCACACAGGGCGCCTGCCATGCTCGGCTGCATGCACACTGAGCAGATGAAGTTCCGACTCAAAACTCTTTCCTGAGCAACACAGTTAAAAGAAAGTCCTGAAGCTGTCATGTGTCAATTGGTTACCAGTAGTCAACAGGAGTGCTGTAGGATGTCACTCATTAATGTGTAAACACAAAATGACATCATTAAATGATGTATCCTGTCATTATAAATTTACACTGGCTACAAAGTTTACAAAAATCTTATAAACTTCCAATTGATTACATCGACACGCATTAAATGATATGCCTTTCTGAAGTCAAAGGCCTGAATTTATGACATAATGTACCAAGTTATTATGAACACAGTTTTGAGTAACTGGGCTGGTCACGTCATTACACACATCTGTGGAATTAACTAAATAGAATTTGACACCACTACCTGACATCAAGAGAGATCAAATCACTTCCCGAATCCATTGTTACTTACAGTGCATTTTACAGAGGGCAGCACCCGGCTGTCGACAAGAAGTTTCTGCGCATCTTGCATGTGAAGGTCGATGACGTCTTGCACACACCATTTGTGCGAGTGGAGAAGAACCTTTGCTAGAGATGGTGTAACCTGGAGGACAGATATGACAGGAGAGATGGTGGAACCTGGAGGACAGATATGACAGGAGAGATGGTGTAACCTGGAGGACAGAGATGACAGGAGAGATGTTGTAACCTGGAGGACAGAGATGACAGGAGAGATGGTGTAACCTGGAGGACTGAGACGACAGGAGAGATGGTGTAACTTGGAGGACAGATATGACAGGAGAGATGATGTAACCTGGAGGTTGACAGGCATAAATGATTACAGTGACCTCTTAGGAGGTTACACAGTTTGCATGTATCATAAATAATGCACAACCGGCGATTCCATCTTGTCGAGCCAGTGGCTGCTGAGTACATAAGTACCCCTGGCGGACCGACCTATTGAAACATGAATTTTTCAGTTGTTGTGTTACTGTTAACCAAAACCAACGATATTATGAGCATTCAGTTCTTTGCTTTTAGGAACGTAACTGGCTGTGGACCAATCGCTGCTGGTCAGACTGGTAATGACAGGCAATTTCTTTGATTTGTTCTTTGAAGCTTGTCAAGGCTTATTACACATAGATTAGCACTGTATATAATCGATTATATTGCACTCTATTATAATAAAGCAAACAAAAGAGCAACTTGTTGATATAAACAAAGGCTTGATAAGCTGGCGACTCCCCGAGGGATGATCACAAAACGGTGAAGTGGGACACAACAGAAACTTATTCTATGGGACCACGAGGCAATTACAGCTGTTCCATTTCACATTGCACACAGATGTATTTCCCCCAAAACATATCACATAATTTACTTTCAGATCATTTCACAACAGTGCTGACTTCGAGCGCAAGCAGGTTGAGCAAGTGCCAAACCACGAATAACAAAGCAGAACTTGCACACATGTCGATGAATTTCAAAGCTCATGTAGCGGAGGGGTCTCAGGTTTCATGTAGTGCAGTGCATCGCTGTTTAAATAAATCCCTTACACTTGACCAGTTTTATATCTGTCTACACTGGTGCAAATACTCACGTTAATTGCTTTTGACAGTGCCTCTACATTTTCATTTAGAAGTCGATCGACGTCTTCAACCTTCAGCAACTGGAATTCAAAATATTCTGGGTCATCTTTCTTGTTCTCCATCTCTACCTCCTCATGCTTGTAGTAGTCGCCGTATCCATCATCATCGTCATCATCATCCATGTTGCCATCACTGCAATCTCCATACTCCGAGTCATCCTCAGACATGATGATGTTGTGAGTGAGTCACCTGGAACAAAGCATGTATTTCAGAAAAGGTAAAGGTACGTTCTTACATGGCACGGTATGCAGTCCTTGGGACTGTTCAAAGCGCTTTACACTTCACCCTCTGGCAGACCTATTTATTCCTATGCCATCTCAATTCTCTGGGAAGCATTCAGCCATGCTGCAATTACTGCGTGAAGATTATTCATTCACATGCCCGCCTCTGTCTGTAGCCAGGTACTCATCCATACAGTGAGTGGCAACATGGAGTGAGCAAAAAAGTTTCAAAAACGGCAGCAACAGGATTCGAACCCAGTTTCTCTCGATTGAGAGTCCAACGTTCTAACCTCCACGCTACCGCACCCCACAATAACTACAAAGGGTAATTCAATTGTTCATTGAAAGAGTAATAGCAGGTTAATTTCAATAAAGTTAAACTGAGACGACCAGACTGTGGGGCCGTAGATGAAACCCTAAAAGTTTGACACCCGAGATACAAACGGTCTAGAAGGAGTAACATATGCCGCATAATGTACACTTGCTTGATTATATTAAGATATCACTAAAGTTACTTGTCAATAACTATGCATAGATATAAAACAATTTACGTTTTGTGATTTCGCCCACTATTAGTAGACGATAAACTTATCATAACCAATTATTTGGAGCACATTTCTTCTGTTTCTTGACACAAATGTGCAGACAATACGTCAAGGAATATACAGGCGAAACAGTCAGTCTGTGTCAGTTTTAAATCTTAAGTTTGCAAATTTAATTGCAAAATATGTGAGTTAATTTTTGGTATAATATTGATTATTCAATTTCAAATATTCTTGGTTCTGGGAGAGGGTTGACATCCCCCCCAAAAGGAACCTACTGTCATTGACATGGGTGGTCCAAAAATCAGATTTGTTCTTAAATTCCTTGGTAAGAGGAATCTTAAAACCTTTTCCAGATCTTCAATATGCTATAAAAATTTTACATGTTTAGGAAATAAAACAAACTTTACCTGAAACCCCAAATCAAAAGTGCTCCCTCACACAAGTTGAACGTTTTTAATTATACTTTTATAGCATTTGTACACATCAATCGCATAAAAACCTTCCCAATTCAACGACATACGTCTTGAAACAAATACTGATTAAACTTTTGGAATAAACTGCTGGTCAGGGACTGCATAATGCCTGTATAACCGAGATGGTGAAATAGTAATGAAAAGCTGTTATATATCTTTGTCATTTGGGCACATTCATGCAATTTGGTTGTGCCAATTTTTTAAATATTGCATCAATGGCGCAAAGGCATGTCCTAGATTGAACACTGCATGTGTTTGATGTGTATAATAACTGTATATATGTGTGGTAACTATGAGGAGAAGTTTGGCAACTCTAGTGGTCGTTTTAATGGTTAGATCAGAAAGTAATAGACTGCCCAAATGGGTCCGTCCTAATATGGGGTCCCGGATGGTTCGGCCCGTGATGGGATTGGCCCATGCCGACAGATGATTCAGTCCTCTTTGCTGAAAAACGCGTCACTATTGAATTCAGCTATGGGTGATTCAGCCCACGCCAGTAGCAGAAATCTAAGGGGTGGAAGAATAGTCATTTTGGTCCATGGCCTGATTTGATAAAAAGGGAAATTGCACACAGTAATATACGCACATGCTCACACGCTAATATTTTAATAATAATATATAATTATCATAGAGCAATATCCACCAAATAATGGCGGATATTGCTGCTGCCCCCCTAAATAATGGAAAGCACTTGACAAAATAAAATAATGATCCAAACTTATGTAACTAAAGTAATAACAAACACATTTTTTTTCGTTTTTTCTTAACTGAATAATTGTTTACAGCATGTCTGTGAAAAACTTTTCTAATATTTAACACTGTCCTGTTCAAAGAGTTCTTCGTTTTAATCAATGTCCAAAGTTTTATAACCCTGGTTATCATAACCCTTAACCTTATTAATACATAAAGTAATTAATGTTGACATATCCATAATCCCGAGTTTCTCGACTGTTCAACATTCCGAACAACCTTGTTCTTTTATATTATGTGCACGAATGTGCCAAAGAATGAGACTTGCACAAAATATCTACGGAGTATTGACGAAAAACACTAGTACCAAAGCTTCCGCACAGATGTGGAACATACTGGAAGAAGAGGATTCCCGAAATTAGATGCGTTGTCCCATTGACATTTCTGGGCAGAAAATAATTTATTCAGTGAAACACAAATTAAATACTCAGTTACTCAATATATCCGGACCGATAGATACGATACCTAAACAATGTTGTATACTTTTGATCTACAGGCAACTGTTTTTCAATCCAGAAACGAACTTCTACTAAACAAAGACAAGATCTCGTTCCTTCCCGAAGGCAGACATCTTTGTGTATAAAAATGACGTCAGAAAGGGTCACGGAATATTGACCTTCCGTTTACCTTAAATTATCAACTACTTATTGGTACCCCATGTGCATAACATTAAACGTTGCGTCAATGGTAATAATAATGAAAATATTATCAAATGTAACATGCCGTAGAAAACGGATATTTAAACGAATTTATGAAAGACTCGCCACCTTTCGACAGAGGAGAGAACTATACATTTGCGGGCTCCGTTATGTGGCGCCACCGTTTTTCGCTCTTGGAGTAGCCTGGAATTACTTAGGCAAAATTGTCCGCCCCACTCTTCGTCTCTGGGGCGAAAGTCCACACCGGGTTTTACTAACTCGCCAATTTGGGCTTTCTGTAGCCAAATGGCTACGGAACTAATAACTTAAGTTTTAAAACCGATACGCACTAACCGTTTCATATATGTATTCCGTGACATACAACCGACACTTAGGCGTCAATAAACTGAAGAAATGTGCTCCAAATAATTATTTATCGGTCACACAGAAAATATTTCACAAATAGCCGCCATACTGTGCACGTGATGTTGCCTTTGGGTCACATGATCAAACGCGATTTCGTGTAGAATGAGGCCAGAATGGGCCAGCAGCACAGACATAAATAAAACACCCGTTAGTAAGTTAATTAGTAGTTTATAGGGGCATTATTAATTATGTAACTCTATGGCCAGCAGACGGCAATTCTTACCGTGACCTTATATAGATCTATGGAAATCCCGTTTGCTATTCTCGCTCACAACAACATCCGGTTATATACAAACTTTGACAAGCACATGCGTTCTGACAAAAAGGTAATAATTTCACACTTTTACATGGTTATTGTCAGGTAACTTTAGTAATATACATATAAGAATGCATACAGATACGAAAGACGTGTTTATTGCTCTGTTTATGGCGTTTTTGTAAGGTTTCACGTTTCATGAAAATACTTATACTTTTGATGAACGAGATCTTCGCTCCTACTACAGCAACAGCCAGCTAGAAAAAATTGTAGGGCGATTGACTTTGCCTAGGATTTATTATGCACTTTTCACTGTTACGTAAAACCCGGGTGTTTGCCCTGAATCTGGGCAAATGTCCTGGTGAGTCTGTGGCAGGATCTCAACCTCTCATCTCCCACGTTTTTTTAGGCCAATCTCCCACGAAATTTAGGACCAACCTAGCTCCCACTTGTCTTCCTGCAACACCTCCTTATATTGGGACTCTAGAGCTCATTCCAATTCACCAGTTGCGAGTAAACATTAATTTTGTAAACGTATACAATGCAACCCTAGACGTTCACTGCATGACCACTGAACATTTCAAGTGAAATACATATAATGGTAATCTGTATCGTTGTTGTACTTTGATGCACTTGGAGTGGCTGTCCACCAATACCAGGAACTAAATGCACTCCATCCAAATCTAGTCTATATGAATCCGCTGCTAATGACGTGCAGGCCACGTCCAAGACTGCAACGGAAGCGTGGGTGGTGTGTTACGTGTTGCTAAACACACAGAGCATTTCTAAAGACGTGACTCTGTTTCACGATCCAATTCAGGCCACCACAGACACATCATGGCTACACTCTTCATAAGTGTCATGCCCATGTGACCCTCGCGGAGGTCCTCCACCAGTCGCTTGCGTAGTGTCGGTGGCACGATCATAGGTAAACCAAACAGGACACATCATTGTTCACTCGACAGTCAGCATGTCTGTTCATTGACGATACTGCATGTATATCGTATGTGTAGGCCGGCAGAATTAGTGCCCACATCTGAAGTCGAGCTGCAGCCGGCGTTGGCACTCCGTGTTTTGTATCTAGTATGCTGACTAGTGGCTTGTGGCCAGTTTCCAATGTGAACTGACGTTCCACAGATATTGCTGGAATCTCTTCACACCAAAGACGATTGTCAAAGCCTCGCGCTCCACCTGTGAGTAATTCTGTTCTGCGGTTGTCATGGTGACCGATACAAATGGGACTGGCTTTTCTGTGTCATCTGGGAAAACGTGTGAAATCACCACTCCCAGTCCACACGAGGATGCGTCACGCGCTAACTTCATTGGCATTTTCGTAGCATAATGTCCGCGTTGCAAATCAACTTCTTCTCGTTCTATGACCACTTCACTCCCGAATGAAACAGCATGTTCAGTGGACATATCAGCGTAGGTGGGTCCGGCAAAAACTTCATGTAATACGTACTTCAGCAGCCCGAGGTAGCTGCTAAGTTCAGTCACGTTCGTTGGTCGCGGTGCCGATCTCAATGCGCCTACCTTCTTGCTGCTTGGGCGAATACCATCTGCAGTCACGTACTCCAGTTATTGAGTCTGTGTCTGCAGGAACTCGCGTTTGGATAGTTTTAGGTGGATGCCGTTGCGCCGTCTGGCGAGGACGTCATCCAAACGTATGTGCATCTTGAATGGGTATGAAAATATTGATAGGAATATGTTTTTTTCACTCAAGAAGGATAGCAGAACTAGAGGACATGAGGTAAAATTACTAAAGGATCAATGTAGATTGGACATCAGGAAGCACTCGTTCTCACAGAGGACAATAAATGAATGGAACAAATTGTCTACAGATTGTGTAACTGCTAGCAGCGTGAATATATTTAAAAACAAGGTTGACACATATCACAGGAGGGCGGGTTATAAGTAGATGAACTTTGTTGGACTCTCGATAAGCCAATGGCTTCCTTGTCCACTTGCCATCTGGGCCTTAGGCTTGGATGGCAAATCTTGTTAAATCTTCTCTGACCATGCCATAATGAGAATGTCATCGAGATAGCAAGTTACACCTTCTATCCCCGCCAAAATATGGACAATCGTGCACTGAAAAATAGCTGGAGCTGAGCTGATTCCATAGCAGAGACGACTGGGACACAACCCTTTATGCGTGTTGATCGTAATGCGTTGCTTCGATTCGTCATCTAGCTCCGTCTGGTTGTACGCATGGGCTACGTCTAGCTTAGTAAGCTGCTTTCTTCCAGCCAGTTTCGCGAATATATATTCAGCAGTGGGAAGTAGATGTCGCTCCATGTTGAAATGTGGATTGACTGTCACTTTATAATCCCCACATATTCTGGTGCTCTGATCTCTCCTTGATATTAACAGCCTAGCCCAATTTGACCGCTCAACTTTAGTGATAATCTTACTGATTTCCAACCGATCCAGTTCTGTGGCTACTTTTTCACGCATGGCGTTAGGCACTGGGCGGGATTTCTTGAATACAGGGACAGCCCCTGGCTTCAGATGTATGGTAGCACGGAAGGCATTAATCTTTCCGAAGCCATCGGCAAACACGGGTAGATGGCGCTTCGATCAGCACTGCATCTACGCGCGCGTTTCCAGTGTACAGGGTCACCGCACATATCCTGGGCCAGTCAAGCATGATTGACTTCAGCCAGTTTCGCCGGTACACGACAGACACCAACGCTCGGGTATCTATTCCATGCTGACGTGTTGCCCCAACAGACACACAAAACGTCACCGTTATCTTTAAGAATTAAGGCGATGCAATCGTTTTAATGGTCACAGATGTCGTGTCGTCCGTTAGCTACACCAAACTCTTTATTATTTATTGTCCGCCTCCGTCAAATAAAATAAGCTATCACATGTGGAATTTCTTCTGCCGGACTCCTCGAAGGCTACTCCATGATATGTCACTTCGCGGTGATCGGCGACTTCAACGTCCACTGGGACATGCTATCTGATAGTGTGAAAGGTTTCCTCGACCTAATCGAATCTGTAGATATCGTCCAACACGTTGACACCGCGACACACACTGATGGTCACACCATCGACCTGGTCCTTGCCATAGCAGAGGACCATGGCATTAAATCAACGAAAACGTAATCGCTTCAATCTGACCACTTCTGGATCGAGTGCGTCATTGATATGAGAAAACCGACCGTCCCGAGCAAGGTAATCACGCACCGCAGAACTAGAACAATGCGGGAGCGATACTAAAAGATTGTGTCATTTAGTGCACGCATTTAGTGCGCTGCGGTGACGAGAACCTGCATGCCTGTCATGCAGCAAACGATAATATGCAGGATCTTGCATCATGTTTCGAAAGGATCCGTGTGACGCTAGGTGGTCAGTCAACAACCATGCCTAGACATACATAGACCAGCAGCAGATATCCAGCCAGTGTGCCACAACTGCATATGTTCCCGACTGCGTCGATATCCCATATCAGCCAGCTCATCTTCAAATCGCCAACAAAACCATGCGCATTTGATCCAGCGCCGACGTGGCTGCTAGAGATGTGACTGATGAAGTAGCACCCTTATTGACGTAACTGATCAACTCGTCCCTCACATCCAGTGTCGTCCCACGTTGCACGAAACACGCCAACGTCACCCCGTTGCTGAAGAAGCCGGATCTAAACAATGACGACATGAAACATTTCATAATTATATCGAACCTGTATTTTGTCTCCATGCTTCTTGAGAGATATACCGCACGTTGTCTACCCGATCATGCAACCAACAATGATCTATTCGATCGTAACCAGTCGGCATACAGACCGCACACCTCCACTGAAACTGCGCTAGTTCTAGTACAGAATCACATTCTCGAGGCACTTGACCGACGGTACCTACTTCTTGACATGTCAGCAACATTCGACCACGATATTCTGGTCACTCGACTGGGGCAGCACATCAATCTCACTGGTTCTGTCAGGGACGTAGCTAGGTATACATTCATGTGGAAGCTCACATCTAAGAGGGGGTCTGGGTGTCCATTTCTAAGGCAAACTGTAATCATTTGCAATCTGGTGCATTCTGAAGTTAAAATAAAACAAAAAGAAGGAATTCCAAACAAGAAACCCCCCCCCCTCAGCCATGGCGAAAAACATGACCACTCTATTCGACACCCATCCCTTGTAAAAGGTGGATGTCAACCTCCAGTATATTATATATGTATAACAAGGACTTAATAATTAGTTTTAATGTGCTAGGATTTTGCAGTTTATTAAGATTGTTTACATGCTTCAATTACACATTCGCTGTGTAACAGCATAATTAATTACACCAGCTAATGAAGCATATCGCAATGCATGTACATCTATCACAAAACATTCAAAATAATTGGAAAACTTGTACTATGGTGATCATATTTACTAAGAATCAACAATGATATCTGTATTAATAAACAAACACAAACCCTTTGCAACAATGCCAACCATACAATCATAGACAAAGAACAAATGTAAGCAATGGTGTTGCCTCGGTAATAAATGTTTGGAGTCAATCATATGTAGATACAGGGTTCGATTACTACCTCCTCTGTCATTGGGCCTCTCAGCGACATCAACCGCGTCTCCCATCTTGCCTTTCATTGTGATGCTGAGGCAGATCACCTGGCTGGACAATTATTTCTGGTGTCTGATTCACCCACTGTCGTGGTATGGGGTACTGAAAAACGTAGCGATTCTGGGCTAATAATAGGCGTGTAACCATTTCCTGCATCAAGTGATCCACGATCCACCACCTTCTTCTAAATATTCCAGGACAGTGACTACTGGGCCAGTACACAGAGCGGTCGCACGGTTGAGAAAATAGCAAATAATTGTTCTAGGACAATCGGAATTATAAACAAGTTGAATCATGTCTTCAGAATTATACTATATAATAATTATTATTCGCTAATATTACCCCACATAAATTACTGCCTAATCATCTGGGGTTACCAGTTTAATAGGATGAAAAAATTTCAGAAGAAAGCAATTAGAATAATATCTGTAACCAAATACTACTCACATACGGAACTATTTATTTAAAAGCCTGTCTGTTCTAAAGGTTGAAGACTTACTCAAAACACAGGTACTACGATTTTATTATAAATTCATGCAAAAACAATTACCAGCATACTTACAAAACTGGCTGAAAAACCAGAATACGTACATACACAATCATCTCACGCGTAAGCACAAACAAAATACACACATTTAGAACACAACACGAATTTGCCAACAAATATTTCTTAAATATAATTCAAAACATATCGTCAAGATTGAAAAAAGAACAGCTTGGTGTCGTGTTTGCATGCGAACATTTCCACGTATACATCTATGGTCGCAAAGTCATAGTCGATACTGACAACCAGCCATTGATCACGATTTCAAAGAAACAGCTCGACAGGTGATCATCCATTTGAAGTCACTCTTCTCACGATATCAAATTCCATCGGAGTGTATTTCGGATTGGGGGACCGCAGTTTGCCAGTGAGGAGTTAAGACAATTCCCCAGTGAGTGGGGCATCGAGCACAATATGGTCGTGGGAAACTGCTGAAGGTGTTACACCTAAATGACACGGTGCGTGTGAAGAATCCAAGACGACGAAGATGGTCGGAGCGCGCAAGAGTAGTAGGCCTCAGCGGACCTCGCTCGTATGACGTTCAGTGTGAGGATGGACGAAGCATGCGCCTCAACTGACAACATTTGCTGGCAACGCGAGAAACGTTTAAGAATGTGTTACTCTGCTAGACAACGCGACCCAACAGTCTACTGTATCAATACCAGCAACAGCGATTGAGACGCATCCCGATGCAGAGACGGAAGATATCGACGAGGTCACGGAGCTGTCGGAGCACACCTCGTCTGTGTCGTCTTCACCCGTGCGACGACGCTCTGAGCGAGTCCGGAAGGCTCCTGTGCGACTTGGTTTGTAACTGTGACTTGTCGTAATACTTAGTACATAGGAACTCTATTCTAGTGATCCCGGAGATCTTTACTTTATAATATATCGTGATTATAAAACGTAAAAAGGGGATGCGTTGATTTACATGTTATTGTGATGTTCGTGAGGAATTGATATTCCTACGCTGTCATCCGGGTTCTGTCCCCTGCGGCGGATGTAATAAAAACACACGGTGTAATTGTAAAACTGTCTCAAACTAATGCATTCCTATAGTTCAAACTAGTATGACATTTCGTATACGGAGCATATATAAAAAGGGAGCATTACAGCATACACAAGCATTAGCTAAAACAATGCAAAGCAAAGTTATTGTTGTACACAATGACAAACAGTATGTATATATATATATATATATATATATATATATATATATATATATATATATATATATATATATATATATATATATATATATATATATATATATTATATATATATATATATATATATATATATATATATATATATATATATATATATATATATATATATATATATATATATATATATATATGTATATATATATATATATATATATATATATATGTGTGTGTGTATATATATATGTATATATATATATATATATATATATATATATATATATATATATAATCATATACAATAGAAACATTGGAACGTTCAACAATGTTGGGTCGTATTATAACGTATACATGACAATACACTCACATGCAGCAAACGGTACGAAACAAACTACCTAACATCATGCACAGTAAATGCACTCTTAAGAATAAAATCTTGACTCTTTGGCACATTTATAATTAAGGGCTGAATGCAAGAAAGACCTGTGTGCCTACCTCTCCACCCATGCAAAGTAATGTTCAATCAGTCGATCCCCGTGTGCCTTTCAGCATCAAAGGTTTATAACTGTGGATTTTGTTTAATCCATTGTGATGCCTTCATGTTGAAACAAAGATGCCGTCTGCCCCATGATCTGGTTAGCGTTTAGTAAATATTGTTGCACTTTGGAATTCCTCCAAAACTACTAGTGGAAACAGTAGAACAAATCAGCATACCACTTGCAAGAGTGTTCAACTTGTCATTAAAAGAGGGAGTTGTTGGAAGAAATCAGTAAGTGGATAGATGAGGGATCGCCAGTAGATATTATCTACTTAGATTTTCAGAAAGCTTTTGACAAAGTGCCACACCAAAGATTACTACTTAAACTAAAAGCCCGTTGTATTGGGGATGGCATAATTAACTGGATAGAACAATGGCTGACTGATAGAAGACAGCGAGTTTTAATAGATGGAGAGGTTTCAAACTGGAAATAAGTTTTGAGTGAGGTACCACAAGGATCAGTATTAGGACCCTTCTTAATATGTATCAATGACTTGGACGACAATATAACAAGCAATGTACTGAAATTTGCGGATGACACAAAAGTGTTTAGAAAAGTTTACATTGATGGTGACAAACAACAATTACAAAACGAACTAGACAAATTAGTTAAATGGTCTGAAAAATGGCAGATGTTATTACATTTTTGGAAATGTAAATGCCTACATACAGGACACGGGAACTTGGATATAAACGATGATATGGGTGATATTGTTCTTTTAACAAAATTACTAACAAGATTGCCTTCCCAAACAACAAGTTCCAGATGGCAGGTAGACAAGGAAGCCATTGGCTTATCGAGAGTCCAACAATGTTTTCATTTACGTGTTGCACGCCCTTATCATATATATGTAAATTCTATTTTAAAACATATTCACACTACTAGCGTTAACACAATCATTTGACAGTTTGTTTGTGAGAAAGAGTACTTTCTCGTGTCCAACTTTCACTGTTCCTTGACTAATGCTGTTTTGTGTCCTCTGGTTCTAATGCCTTCTTTATGTTTGAAGAACATTCCTATCAACATCCTCATAACCCTTCGATATTTTAAACACTTCTATTTGGTATCCTCTTAGTCTCCTGGTTTCTAATGTTGTCAAACCACATTGCGGCTTTCATAACTAAGGTCTCTCAATTCTGGACTTATTTTAGTTGCTCTTCGTTGTATTCTTTCTTGCTTTTCTATGTCCTTCTTACGATACGGCCTCCATGCTTGTATACAAAATTTAAAATGTGGTCTAACTATTGCTTTGAACAGGGGTACAATTAGCTGTTTCTCCTTATACGTGATATTTCTCATAATTAGCCCTAGAATTTGATTTCCTTTCGAAGCAGCAATCCCACATTGCTCTGAAACTTTCATGTCGGCACTAAATGTTACTCCTAAGTCCTTTTGTGTGTGGTTCTACCTAATACAGCATCCCCCATCTTATATTCTTCGTCCATGTTTCCATGTCCTACGTGTATGCATTTACACTTTCCAAAAATTAATAACATTTGCCAATTTTTCTGACCATTTAACTAATTTATCTAGATCATCCTGTAAACTGTGTTTATCTGTATCATTAGTAACCTTTCTGAATACTGTTGTGTCTTTTGCAAATTTCAGTACTTTGCTAGATGTGTCATCTTCCAAATCGTTTATATATATATATATATATATATATATATATATATATATATATATATATATATATATATATATATATATATATATATTAAAAACAGTATATGGCCTAATACAAGGTACCCCACACAAAACAGATTTCCAGTTTGGAATCTCACCATCTACTATTACTCTCTGTTTTCGGTGTATTAGCCACTTTTAATTTAAGTAACAATCTTTGATGTGGCACTTTACCGAAAGCTTTCTGAAAATCTAAGTAGACAACACCCACTGGTGACCCCTCATCTACCCACTTTGTAATTTCTTAAAAAAAATACATAAGAGATTGGTTAGACATGACCTTGCTTTTAGGAACCCATGTTGAGATGTATTTATTAATTTATGTTTTACAAGGAATTCCACCATGTGGTCTCTAATTAATGTTTCGAGTAATTTACATACAACTGATGTTAAACTCACTGTTCTGTAATTTTCTGGTTTGTTCCTCGATCTTTCTTAAATAGCCGTAATAATGTTTCCCTCTTTCCATTCTGAAGGAACTATTCCTTCTTCTAGTGACAAGTAAAACACTTTTGTTAGTGGTGTACTAATTTGGTCAACAATTTCCTTAAGCAGTTTTGGTGGTATCCCATCAATTCCAGGTGATTTATTATCTTTCATCTTCTTAATTTTCTTTGTTATAATTTCAGGAGTTACAAATAAGTGCCCTAAATGTTCTGATTTATTTCCCTCAAATTTAGTAAATGGAACTGGTAGTGAGCTTATATCTTCTGAGCTGAAATACGCATTCAGGACCTCTGCCATTTGAAACCCGTCTGAAATTATGTTTCGTGTACTTTAACATTGTCAACTAATTCATCTTGAGAAGACAAAATTAAATCTAACACATTCCCACTTCTGGTTGGCTCCAAGACATGTTCAGTATGGAAACAGTCCTGTGTTGTTAGAAGTAGAAACTGATGGTCGTCACCTCCAGCACTCTCTAATGATTTCCATTGTGCATGGCCATGTTTAAAATCACCCATTATAACACATTCCTCCCCTAACACCTTTTGTAATTTTACATCTTCCTCTTGTCCTATGTTACTACTACGATAATCTACTCCTACTGTTAATGTTGAGTTCCTGGTAACTATGTTACACCAAATTGCTTCCTCACAATCTGCTTCACTTTTCATTGTTGTTTCATATGCTGGGATAGATGCTTTAATATATAAAATTACTCCACCTCTCCAGTAGTATCTATAACCAGTAGTTCTAGGTACTACTGTAAAAATCACTTAGGAATAGCAATAAGTGCTGATAGGAAAGTTTCATAACAGTACGGTATTGGAGCTTCAAGGGGAAATAAAATTCTTGGATTGATTAGGAGAAACATAGCATACAAGTAAAAAAGCTAATTATATATCTGTATAAAGCAGTGGGCAGGTCCAATGGACCTGTACGGGATGGAATAAGACGCTCCCGCCTCCACGAGTCTACCACGTATGGGTAAAATACGGTGATGTTAACATGACATCACAGGGCGGATGTCTTCCTCGATGAAGTCAACGGCCAGGACGGAAGGGCTCCAATATGAGTTCAACGACCACGTGTTCAGGACCAAGGCGAGCCACATTTTTTTGGTGGATATCGGCTGTGGTCAACCAGCCTGGAGAGGGATGGGCTCCGCTAGGTTGCAAATCTGCCCTAGACACACCATGATCATGAAAACCAGTTTGAATCACATACCGGATCGGTCGCAGCCCGGGTCAAAAATGACCGCGCCTCCCGCCGTACATCAGGACAGGGGTGCTAAGTATGCTACTGGTGCCCCTACCAAAAAGATACGTGGAAGAAACGACATCACCATCGGCACATGGAATGTCAGGACATTGAGAGCTGCAGGAAAACTGAAAGAACTCACACATGAGATGGAGAGATACAGATGGAACCTGCTTGGACTCGCCGAGATGCGATGGAAAAGCTTTGGTGAAACATCGACCGAAGAAGGACACAAGGTCTACTTCAGTGGCAAGAAGGACAAACACGAACAAGGCGTTGGGTTTCTTGTTCACAAAGACATCGTGAACACTGTCATGGGTTGTCACCCTATCTCCAGCAGGCTCATCACCATCCGCCTGAAGGCAACTCCCTTCAACATGACAGTCATACAAGTTTATGCCCCAACGTCTGATTATGACGACAGTGAGGTGGAAGATTTCTATGGCCAGCTGCAAGAAGTCATAGAGGAAACGCCAAAGAAAGACAATCTTATTGTACTAGGAGACTGGAATGCAAAAGTGGGAAAGGATGCGCAGAACAACTGGCAAGACACTTGCGGACCTTTCTGCAACACGGAAACAAATGAGAGAGGTCACAGGCTCCTCGAATTTGTAATGTACAATGAGCTGATGCTGGCTAACACATTTGGCCCACACAAAACATCTAGAAGATGGACCTGGCACAGCCCAGATGGAAAACATCACAATCAGATCGACTACATCTTGGTGAAACGGCGCTTTCACACAGGAGTGAACATTGCCAGGACACGAAGCTTTCCAGGAGCAGATATCGGAAGTGATCACGACTTGCTGATGACATCCTTCCACATTCGCCTGAAGAGGATCAGTAAACCAAAGCCAACAAGAATCAAATTTGACATCGAGAAACTTAAGGATCCTGATGTAGCAGATGCATTCAAAGCAATGATAGGTGGGAAATTTGCACCACTTATCATACTGGAAGACAAATATACCGACGTGAACTTGCTGACCAACACCTTCAACAAAATAGTGACCGACACTGCCCACGAGATCCTTGGAAAACACCGTCGGACAAAGAAACCATGGGTCACAACAGACATCCTAGATCTTTGTGACAAAAGAAGGGAATTGAAAAGGAGAAAATGTGATCCTGAAGGTGCAGCAAAATACAGAGAAGTCAACAAGAAGATTAAACAAGATATGAGAAGAGCAAAAGATAACTGGATAGCAGAACAATGCTGTGAAATTGAAGACAGCTTGAGCAAGAACAACAGCAAGAAGGCTTATCAAATAGTGAAAGACCTGACATCAGTGAAGAAAGGGATAACTACCAATATCCAAGACAAATCAGGGAAATGCCTGACAGAAGAACAGCAGATCCTCAATCGATGGACAGAATACTGCTCAGAATTGTACAGCCACAACACCAACGGAGACCCAGTAGTACTAAATTGTCCACAGACTACTGAAGAGGACGACTGCCCCATTCTTCGTGAGGAAGTGGAGGCTGCAGTAAAGTCTCTGAAAAAAGGAAAGTCAGCTGGAATTGATAACATACCAGCAGAACTGGTTCAAGCTGGGGGAGAAGCCTTGATTACCACACTTACAACAATCTGCAACAAGATCTGGCAGACAGGAGAATGGCCCACCCCATGGACTCAGTCACTGATCATAACACTTCCCAAGAAAGGCAACCTACAGATGTGCCAAAATTACAGAACAATCAGCCTCATCAGCCACCCGAGCAAAGTCATGTTGAAGATACTACTCAACAGACTCAAACCCCAGGCAGAAGAGATTATCGCTGAAGAACAAGCGGGTTTTCGAACAGGACGGAGCACCAGTGAACAGATCTTCAACCTTAGAATCCTTTGCGAGAAACACATTCAACATCAGCAAAGCCTGTATCATGTCTTTATAGATTTCAAGAAGGCCTTTGATAAGGTATGGCATGCGGCCCTATGGGCAACCATGAGGAAGTACAATATTGGCTCCAAGCTTGTCCGAACCATTGAACACCTATATGACAATGCCACCAGTGCAGTAACCTTCAACAGCAGCATAGGAGACTGGTTTCGAACAACAGTCGGAGTTCGACAAGGATGCCTACTATCACCAACGCTCTTCAACATTTTTCTGGAAAGGATCATGACTGATGCTTTAGAAAACCATCAAGGCACTGTCAGCATTGGAGGCAGGACAATCACCAACCTTCGTTTTGCTGACGACATCGACGGCTTAGCAGGAGATGAACAAGAACTAGTCAATTTAGTGGAGCGCCTTGAAAAAACATCTACATCATACGGCATGGAGATCAGTGCCGAAAAGACCAAACTGATGACGAACAACACACAAGGCATCAGCACAGAGGTCAAAGTTAATGGACAGAGACTTCAGACAGTAACAAGCTTCAGGTACTTGGGATCAATTATCACAGATGAGGGTTCCAAACCGGAGATACTTGCCAGGATTGCACAGACAACAGCAGCACTAACAAGGTTGAAACCCTTATGGAACGACAGAAACATCACGGTCAGTTCGAAGATAAGGCTGATGCGCTCCCTTGTCATGTCCATCTTTCTGTACGCTTGTGAAACATGGACCCTCTCAGCAGATCTACAGAAGAGGATACAAGCCATGGAAATGAGATGCTTTCGGAAGATCTTGCGCATATCATACAAAGACCATGTTACTAACGAAGCTGTCCGCAACAAGATCAAAGAAGCCATCGGACCATAATTATGATGACCTTCTTACAACAGTTAAGAAGCGTAAATTGAAGTGGTACGGTCATGTATCACGATCATCTGGCCTTGCAAAGACTATCTTGCAAGGTACCGTAAGAGGGGGGAGACGAAGAGGTAGACAGAAGAAGAGGTGGGAAGACAACATCAAAGAGTGGACAGGAATGGAGTTCGCTGACTCCCAGAGGGCTGTCGAGAACAGGGAAACGTGGAGAGAGCTGGTTAGAAAGTCATCAATGGTGCCCCAACGATCCTTACGGGTTATGGGAAAGTGAAGTGAAGTGAAGATAAAGCAATAGTTAGACCTCATTTAGAATATTGTAAACAAGCATGAAGACTATATCGTAAGAATGATATAGATACGCTTAAACGACTAGAGAGGAGAGCAACTAAAATTATTCCAGAACTGAGAGACCTTAGTTATGAAGAACGCCTAAAAGAATGTGGTTTAACAATCATGGAGATCAGGAGGTTAAGAGATCAGACTGAAGTTTTTAAGATATTAAATATGTATGAAAATATTGATAGAAATGTTTTTTTCACTAAAGAAAGGTAGCAGAACTAGAGGACATGAGGTAAAATTAGTAAAGGATCAGTGTAGATTGGCTATTAGGAAGTACTCGTTCTCACAGAGGACAATAAATAAATGGAACAAATTGTCTACAGATTATGTAACTGCTAGCAGCGTGAATATATTTAAAAATAAGTTTGACACATATCTCAGGAGTACTGGCTACACATAGATGAACATGTTTGACTCTCGATAAGCCAATGGCTTCCTTGTCCACTTGCTATCTAGGCGTTTGGCTTGGATGGCAAATCTTGTTAAATCTTGTTAAATCATATGGTTTTCAAGCCATTTTAGACTTGTCCTACAAGGCACAAGATAAGGTTTCTCTTTTTCTTTGGAACGTGGTTCACATGCAAAACGACAAATACCTGGTATTGATTAAATTGTTCGGTGATTATTACAAATTTAGGTGTAATGACTTTTCTAATTCCTTAGTAGTGTAGATAAAGTGCATTTCTTTGAAACATCTTTAAGCAGAAAAAAATGCTAGTATTTATTGTAACTATTTGTCCCAACAGTATTGATGACTTGTATGTGTGTGTGCATTTGAAAAATACTGGTATTTGAAGTATTATACATGATGTTTAGAAGGATGAGGGTAAATTTCGAGTCCGGGTCGATACGTGTCGTATACTTCGATATATTTCTGAATATGGAAAATAACCAGCATTTTAATTTCAATGTATACTCATTTGGGGAGGGGGAAGGGGTATTAGAATCAGCTTTTGCCTTTTGTGCGAATAGGTAAATGTCGACAAACGGTTTTCTAAACATTCATTCCAATTAATGGAATCAAAACATAAAAAAATAATGAAAATAATTAATGTTTTTGAATTTTTTTTTTAAAGCCATCGATATTCTAGTTAAGCAGAGCTATGGATCTTTTGTAAATGCATGATGTACTTCCAAATAACCAGTTTAATTGTGAAAAAGGTAATCTGCTTTATTGTAAAAAATAATCATTTTAATTGTGAAACAATAATAAACAGTTTATTTGTGAAAAGTATAACCAGCTTATAGTTGTGAAACAGCAACCAGAACAATTAGCCGTTTAGCAGGTTTATCATCATAGCTTGTTGTTTTTTGTTTCAACAAGTAAAATATCAGATCAAATGTATTTAATAATACTCGGACAGCCAAGGGGGTATACATAGAAATGGAGTATGAATTACGTTTTTTGGTGGATTATTGACACCAAGGGTGTCCTGAAACAGAATCCGCCGGGTGCCACCCTGTTACCCTTGGTATTTTTTTTTATTTTAGTAAATCCAATATGGCCGCCACTATATCAGTGTTTCAGTCATATATCCAATTAGTCTTGAATTAGAATTGGAATTTCGCAACGTTTCTAAGTGCCATTTAGTTTGGGGGGATCGAGGCATCGACGACTGCACAAATATTATCTCTTGACACATTTGTATAATTCCAATATGGCCGCCTTCAACGATAAATCTATTGGCCTATCATTTTTACCATACTTAAACGTCTAAATTAAGTTTTCTTGATTCAAAATGTTATACCATAGACGTTGAAATGTATGTATGTATGTGCGTGTGTATGTAAGCGTGGGTGTGTATGTGAGTGTGCGCGCGTGCGTGTCCAAATACCCACGACATAGATTGAATTGCAAATTGAATTAAACAAATCTCGTTGTTCTTATTTCCACGAGGAATCTATTACAACGTTGTTAGTTACGACAGGACAACACCACTGCAAATATTCCAAATGGCAATTATTATATATATTAAATCAAGTGTTGTCAAATATTAAAACAATTAAGGCATTCAACAAATTAAATGGCCATATATGATGGCCATTAAATGACCACATATATGAGATCACTTTGCGAAGAAGACAACCACATTTTACGTACTTACAATTAAATCATTGGCGTATCTCGTTAGAACTCTCGTCTGTTCTTCTATTCACCTGTAGTGCCGTCACCAGTGTCATAGTCACCAGTGTCATAGTCACCAGTGTCATAGTCACCAGTGTCGTAGTCACCAGTGTCGTAGTCATCTTCTTGATCTTCAGCTGTTCATTCTCATTTTTCCACAGTTCGACGGCCTCATAATCGCAGTACGCTGTGCCCGACACATTAACAGTTCTGCAAATGCACGTGTTTCTAGCGCATGGATTTTTAGCTTTGCAGTAGCATGCGATAACCTTCATGATGGCTGGCGGAGCTGGGGGTATTTAGCTGTGACAGGCTGTGGTTGGCCATCATTTACATCCCACCCACATTCGCTGGACCTTGTTGGTCAGCAGCTTTCCACAGCATGGCTTGTAGATGAGCTCGCATTATGTGCAAAGCCAAATTTTCGTTTGTTGGTGGTAACGTGTTTAATTTCGTTTGGCCATCTTTCTTCCTTGTGAACATGCTGTATCTGAAGTCAACCATTGTAGTGCACGCCTTTGCACCATACAACATAGAACTCTATGAACATAGCATGTGTTTCACGTCGCCCGTTAAGAGTGCACACGACTAGGTCATAGCGCTCACGTGGGAGGCATCCTTTCTTAGGCATCCTGCATCAAAACTCCTCTAACCAGCGTACTTGGCAACAGATGACTTGAACCTCAACACTTCATCGTAGGTAACTGTGTAGCCATAGTCGTGCAGGATTGTAATCAACTCCTTGGATCCAACGCGATGGTGGAGTTTAACAGCTATTCCTAGAGTTGTTTGGTTCCAACGCGTTGTGATATGTTGTTGAACGGAGTGTGCTAGACGACTGCCTAGTAAATTTACCATTTCAGACTAACTTCGTTACAAAGTTCAGACGTGTCTGTCTTGTGTTTTCGACTGATTTTGGCTAGCGCGAACTGCCCGAGGTCGTAGTCGTTTGGCTTGGGTAATGACGTAACTTCTGATGTGATTTCATGAATTACTGTGTCCACATATGCATCATTGTCATCACATCACCAAACGTAAGTATGCTGGAATGTTATCTTTGAAGCAGGCTAGACTTGCACACCTCTGGATGTGATCTTTGAAGCAGGCTAGACTTGCCCACCCCTGGATGTGATCTTTGAAGCAGGCCAGATTTGTACACCCCTGGATGTGATCTTTGAAGCAGGCCAGATTTGTACACCCCTGGATGTGATCTTTGAAGCAGGCTAGACTTGCACACCCCTGGATGTGATCTTTGAAGCAGGCCAGATTTGTACACCCCTGGATGAGATCTTTGAAACAGGCTAGACCCCTGGATGTGCATAACTAGGAGATCCTTTCCGACACGTAAGTTTTTTTTCTAAATAGATTTCCGAGACTGTTGCCCATTTTCATGCAGCTCGATAGATGTATACATATGTAATGAATCCTCAGTCATGTTGATGATGAGAGAGTCAAATGAATCACCTGTCGTGCATTCAGTTTGTTTTTTCTTCGCGGCATACTTCACGTTCCTTGGAGCGGTGAAGTCTTTGTAGCAGCTGACGTGATATTGTGCGTCAGCTGCATGTAGGTATATCACTCCTTTTAGTCTTCCCTTCCCTTTCTCTACATTTCCGAAGCAGATGGTCTTTGCATGAATGACATACAACCAGATCGTTCAACCGTTCTGCACTGGTACACCTTTTGCCGACGACCTGGATGCTTTGGGTCGAGGGGAAGGCATATTTTGCCACATATAAAACATTGTTTCTTGAAATTAGAGGATGTGTCAGTCCGCCTCCTTGTCCGAGGGGGTTCATTAGATGCACATTCCTGTTTGCTTTTCCTGTTGTTGTACCGTTTGGTATGGTGATGTGATGTGTTTGACGAAACAAAGTTTTTATGACATTGTATTGTTAGACTTGGATTGTTGCTGTACCTTTGTTCTAATTGTTGCTGTACCTTTGTTTTAATTATTGCTGTACATTTGTTTTAATTGTTGCTGTACCTTTGTTCTAATTCGATATGGCATAAATCATTTCTTTTCTTACTACTACATATTACAGCTATCACCTGTGTAGGACCTGCAGTTATTAACGGTTCTGCCCTGCTGCAGGCAAAAAAACCATGGATATATATTTACTGGACTGCCAGCTCCGCGTTATGCGCGAACGAGTTCGATTTTGCGCCCGCCGCGGACACATTGAGTTGTTTACTTCCGGCGTCGCTGGTTGAATGTAAATGACGTTCGAGTTGCACAGATCAAAATGTCAAAAAGCGTTGGCAGCAACTGCTGCATGCCATAGTCGATTGCGCTTGCACAAGTGCAAAATGCAGAGGATTGTCTACCGAAGGGAACCGAATGGAGAGCCCGTTTGCTGCATGCCATCATTGGCATCAATAAGAGTGGACAGCAGCTTCGATACTGACAATGCCAAGATCTGCAGGCATTTCACAGATGTTTGTTTCAAACATGGTAAGTTTCTTGGTATTGTAATTAATTGGTTAATAACTGCTCAGTGATGTTGCAAATTTACATATATACCGGTTAAAGAGCCTGAATCAGTGAGTAACTGTGTCACTGTGTGTAAAGTTCTGTAAAGACTAAAGGCTAAGCTAAGTAGGCCCAACATGTATGTCTGTTTTATATGTATAATAATATCAAAAAGTGTCTGTCTTCGCTTACTCTAACTGCAGATAACTATATGAAATTATTTTCATAATCACGATTCTTCACAGGCACAGTTTCGGGGGTGGGGTGGAGGGGGGGGTAGTAGCTCAGCTGTTAATACAGTGCTGAAGAAATTGAAATATTAAATACCAAAAATAATACAAAATGACAATGGCAACACTGAAACAATAGCAGTAAGAATAGTAATAAGTGTATGATATATATATTTACATAAATAACACAAAAATAACTTTATTTTTTGTACAGGTCCAAGCGGAACTCGCAGAACATTGATACCTGGAAGTTTGCCAACCCTATGGATGCCTTCAAAGTCTGTGGAAACACCAGAAACAACCCGACAGGAGCCTGTAAGTGTTGCTCAATTACTGTTTGCATATTGAAGGTATCCTGTCTTAATAAAATGTGTTTACTTTTACTTCTTTCTGCTTTGACTATTTATCTTTTTTTATTGTCCTTTTTTGAATTTGGTATATTTGATTGTCTAATCTGTGATTTTCCCTTGGGAAAATCAGGCACTTCCTCTGAGGACAACCAGTTGTGACAGCGCCACACTACCTAGTCTACTAATTAATTCCTAAGGAAGGTATTTTTTTCATAAACCAATCCTAAGACAGTAGTTTTGTCATTTTTATGTTTCAGTCATACAGAGAGCCACCGCCAGAGTTTGATCATGTTGCATACTTCAGCTTTGAAGACATTCGCAAGGATCTTGGCAAGGTTCGGCTTCCATGGTGCATCACAGAAACTCTGCAAAAACTATTAAACTTGCAGTTGTTTTGGACAGTGTTGTCAAGCCGCAAGTTATTCTTGAAAGTGACACTGGTATGGCAGCTTCAGTCCATGTGTTTGGGGTACCTGCTCCACACCTTTCCACTGACCTTGAACACATGAGGTTAAATACCTTTCTTCTTGACTTGCGTGAAAAGTCAGTGTGTACTGGAATAACTGCAGATGTTCTGCAGAATGTTGCCAGTCTGCCAGATGGTACTGGTTCAAAACAGTATTTTCGATACATTATAAACCTACCAGCCAATGTCATGTTTTTCCATGTTCTGCATTATGTCAAACTCGTGGCAGCTTCTGCTCCCCACCACTCAGGACAGTCACAATATGTGCAGCAATTGTTTGCATGTAGAAAAGACTCACAATGCTCGGTACCAAAGACAAGAACAGAAAAGCCTTCAACATGACACCATCAAATCAAATGACCCACTTCATAGTGTGACAGGACATCAAATGAAAGAAGTCTTCTGACACGTTTCTCGCAGTGATAAAAACACGTGTTGAATCAAGAAACCTCTACTTGGCAATTACACAAAACGGTTTATTTTTAACCCCAACTGTTAGTTAGCAATATGTGTTTGAAGTTGTGATTAGTCATGGTACAGTTCCTGTATCATGCACACACATGGGTATACAAACAAAACACTCATTAGTGACCCCCCACACACAAATTGTGGTCTGGAATTTGCATTATTACCATGCACGCATGCCATGATACAAAAAGGCATACACCTTTGAAGCAAAGTGGATAACAAAGCTATGGAAGCCGTCGAAGGCTCAATGCTGGAGGTCTGGTACTGGGTGGACAGCTTCCTGATGTCTTTGCACAGGGTCTTGTCCCTCACCAGCTTTTCGAGTGTGACTGCAGCCTTGGAAGCTTAAACAAATAAGGTATTCAACACCAGGAATTAAGTATTCAATGTTCAACATTACTCAACAGTATTTGTGCAATTAAATAAAATATATAATACGCTTTGTAATAAAACATTACATAATTATATATTTTGAGTTAAATCTTATACATAATTATATATTTTGAGTTAAATCTTACATTACTTTATTAATGAAGAGATTATGTACCATGTGATGACAGTTGTTAGAACATACGCACGCACACATGCAAATATTAAAAGTAGTAGTATCCATCAGGCATGAGAATAGGGTTGGTGGTTTTTAAAAAGTCGTTCGCCTAAGGGTAGCAATTTTGTGTGATGGCCAAAGACCGGCAGTGTTTTGCTACACTTTCACTGAAATAAGCCATATACGTTTCCCCTTGATATCAATCAGTCAGATAGTTAGGCCTACCTGCTCTCTTTGTCTTGGAGATGACTGTTGTTTGTCGCTACTTGGTCTTGGGTGTACGTCGAACATTCGATGCAGAAAATGTTGTTGGGATGACATCTGGCTTGAAGGAATGCCTTTTACGGTACGATATCCTATGCTTGGCCATCAGATTTATAGCTGCACTTGATGTGGCTTATGGACAGAATGAATCAGTTATCTTACAAAAGGTAGACATGCATGTTCAGATTACCCAGAAGCAGATAAAATCATATTACACAGAGGCAGAGAAAAATGTTGCCATAACTCCTGATTCTCTACTTCCTACTGTCCTGACACAAACAACCGTTAATACAGAACATGCAATCCAATTCTTGGGATACCCATCCACCTTAATTCTTCAATATGTTCTAAGAGATTAGAGCAAGTGCGAACAGCTATAGCTATTAATAATATTGCATTAAAACGTGCATGATCATTTCACACACAGGTGTGGCTAAAATGCCATTGCATTGGTAAAAAAAAAAACAATTATTAATTATACTGTTATTATTCAATATTGTATTTACACTCACCTTGGACACATGGGGTTTGTTTGTTTCCTTTGCTCTTGAGACCTTCACATCAAGTTGATCATTCATTTGAGAAAAATGTTCCTGCACACACAGAAGCTAAATTGTCATATATTAAGGAATGAGTCATTCAATTCCTAAGCTATTATAGCATATTAGCATATACTCAAACGCTGGCTGAGGCTGAGATATCCCCTGCTAAAAATCCAGCCGCCTCAAACGCATATCATTTAATAAATTAGCACATTATTTTCTTGAAAGAATGATATAGTCCATGCCTAGAGGTGCTTTCATTTAAAATGTAAACTGTACAACAAAATCAACATTTAACTTACCGCAAGAATCGCATCGATGTCAAGCTCCATGTTGCGAAGTGAGACCGGAAGTAAACAATACAAACTGTCGAGCCCAAGCGGCTAACACAAACTCCACCAGAGGCGCAACGCATGGCACGCGCAAAGCTGGCAGTCCAGTAAATATATGTCCATGAAAAAAACAGACCTCATCACTCATGCTCAGTCGGCATGGCTGACGTAACGATACATCTGAAATCAGCAAGTGAAGATTTTCTAGGCTAGAATTCTAAGAGGGGCCGCTCAGTGGTGGTTGCTAAAATCACAGATAATATATTAAATAATTGAGAAGGTCTCCATGTGGCTATATTAGATTATATTGGTAAGATATTACGTTGTGTTAAAAACCATAACAATCACGGTAGGTGGCAGCACTTACTTGTATATACATGTAAACAACAATTGTCTTTCCGGTTCCCATAAAATTACAGCTTGCAACATTAATTGAGATTGCATTTTTCACGCTATCAACTTTTCCTCTCCTCAAATTGCAGTTCTACACGCACACTATCATATTTTCTCGTTCTTCCAAATATGTTATTACTTTCTCTTACAGCACTTTATTTAGTGTGCACACACACCGAGTCTATATGACTATAGCCTCGAAGAGAGGTTTGACTCGTACCCGGAAGAAGAAACTCCAGTTATATCAATACGCAATTACGTTTGTGTATACGTCTGTATAATGTGTGTTTAATTTGACGATGCACAGTGGACGTACTTACGCGAACAAGAACGCGATCTCAACTTCGACCGCCTATTCTGGATTTCTGCCGATATTTCTATGGCTCCCACTAAAGTCTTGTCCGCTGGGCGTCAACATGCATGTAACGAACTAACGGTGAACCAGAAAAGTTCGCGCTACAAAGAGGACTACTAAAACTACCGATTCGGTTTGAGCCGTTGGTTTACAGCTTTCATATATATTCCAATAGAAAGAATATATCGTAATGATTTAAACTACATATTTTGCATGGGTGTTACACGACAAAGATTTAAGAAATACGCGATTTTATGCGTTCAATCTAAATTATTCAATAGTTCACAGGTTAACACTAGGTGTTTGTGTAGTATTAAGTTTGTCATCAGGGTAGACTGGCTTCTATAGTTACAGATGTTTGTCCGCTGTGTATTTACTCAAATAAAAAAAATGCACAAGGGTGCCAAGGTGGCACCCGGCGGGTTCTATTTTAGGACACCCTTGGTGTAAATAATCCATCAAAAAACATAATTCATACTCGATTTCGAGGTTCAGTCAAAAAAGATCTGTTGGCTGCCCGATTATAAATTGACCTGAAGCGTTAGCTTTTCCAAGAACACATGTGAGTCAGCATCCCATGATCACACGAAGCTGACCAAATTCTTTAATACATTTTTATCGTTCAAATCGGGCTAAAGAAACCAAGTTATCGTGATATAACGTGTATACTATGCTGTCATCTCTTAAGCAATAAAACGCTAGCATTGCACGTGAGGTGTAAGGTATAAAAATTACTTTTTGTTTTCTGTCAAACCCCAAAAAGCGAGCGATAATACAAGACGAATGTAATCCGATGTGCAGTGGAAGTGCTGCTGATCGCCTGATGCAATAAACCATATATTACTTTGAATACTAGCCAGTAGAGACATTTAATTTCATTGACTAGAAGCTACTGGTTGGTGTCTGAAATAGCTTCTTTTTAATGACTTAATGGCAAATCTTACTATAATCCAGCGAGTGTATGTTTTTGTTTGTATGTTTTGCTACTCGTAGACCTAGACGCTTTGCATCCAGGCGCCAAACTTTCACAAGTTTCAGCTAGGGGTTCATCTATGACCCCTGGTCAGATCGTCAAAGTTTATTTTTCAAAATTCATCTACTATTATCTTTTTACGAACAATCAAATCGACTGTGGCAACAAATTGGAAGAAATTGCCGAAACTTAGAAATAGCAGCAAAATGGTTCAAACCCAGGTCCGGTGGTTTAACCGCTCCACTTAAAAAATGGTCCATGTTTTCATCGTACGATATTGCTTCCCAGATATTTGAATGTTGTTTATCTGGTGTCTATGCCAGGGGAAGTAAACGATCCCACACAGGGGGTAAATGTGTAACTCATCGTGGACTCTATCTCTAACCCACCGATTCCCGGCGCGTGAGTGGTGCCGAGCAGGCAGTGTAGATGACATGTAGAAACACGCCGCAGGACTTACAACGCTCTTAAGGAGCCCAGTCCTTGACAGGAAGAAGAAGAAGATGTCATACTGTCCTGGTTGTTGCCAAACACAGAACATGATTGCCCAAAGAAAAGCACAATTTCTTATTCATCGTCTTTGTGATGCCACAAAGCGATCAATGGCCATAATTACTGTACATTGTTTACTGTTCCCTAGGCTAGCTTTTCCAGTAGGGTAACATGCTAACAGTAGGAATAAGATGCAAACAAACCTGATTTGTGTGTGTGCGTGCGTGCGTGCGTGCGTGCGTGCGTGCGTGCGCGCGCGCGTGTGTGTGTGTGCGTGCATGAGTGTAAGAAATGGTTTACCCTATTACTTTGAGATCTAATAAGTACTATTGAAAAGTAAATTTTTTACTTCACAGACAAATTATTATTACACATAATTATTGCACATTACTATTGCACTAATGTCAGCAAGGCTATAGTAAGTAAAGTCACAGGAAAAAGCACAGAAAGTAAATAATGTCACAAAAACTTGGAAATACAGTTACAGAAATACTTTTAAAAAGACCTAGGCAACAAAGACCTAGGCAACAAAGACCTAGGCAACAAAGACCTAGGCAACAAAGCCACAAAATTACATCAAACTATTTGTGAAAATGCAGTCTCTCATCCTATGTGAAGGAAATAATTTATTGAAAGGAAATGACTAGAAATTGAGTTGGAATTAATTGAAAGGAATTTATTTATTATTAATTTTATTACAACTATGGTGTCTCTGTCCAGTTACCATAAGGAGTTTGTTGCTTTGGATGGCAATCTATATGAAAGAAACAATTGAAAGGAGAGCAAATGGTGCACTAGATGTGATTTTTTGTTCTAGGTGCACCGTGAGTATGTTTGGAGCACTCACAAAGGCAATTAACTCCCTCTGGGGACAGGATGATGAACAAGTCTCGAGGCAAGGTCATCCACAAGATGGCGCTGTGGGCAAGACTGATGATGTGTGGTACTTCGAGGGGAAGATAACGAGTCTGCATAATGGCTATGGCCTTGTTAATGACGAGGTGTACTTCTCGCAAGATCTTGTTACGGGAGTCAGCACACACCAGGTTGGGCAGGCTGTGTATGTGTGCGCACGCCGGCGACAGGGCACAGGCGGATGGAGAGCGGAGACAGTGACTGTCCACAGTGGCGACACCGGGTGGGCAGACACTGATGCAACAGATGAAACTGAAGCATGTTGGGAACTGAAAACACAGACTGGTCAGCAGGAAATCATTGGTGTTGTGACGTCGACATCGAATGATTCTGGTCGCCTGAATGAAAATATATCATTCCGTTTCACCGATGTTGCTGATGAGGTGTATGTGCCATGCATAGGTGACACTGTCACTGCTGTCATTGTCACTGATGACACAGCATTCCAACAGCATGCTGTTGACATAAAACCGCTGCGTCGGTTTGAGTTTGAAGGGCAAATTACAGCTGCCATGTCTGACCATGGGTACATCGCATGTCCTGGAGGTGTGGATGTATACTTTCCATATCAGACATGTGCAGAAGGGTACAGCCCTCATAGGGGTGACTTAGTAAGTGGTGCTGCTGTGGAAACAACAAGGGGTCAATGTCAGTGGCGTGCAGTGCTGGTGACTCGTCGTTCCACAGCGAAACAATCAACAGACTGGTTGAAGAGGTATTGTTGCGTTATCTTATAGTGCTCAGCGTTCGTTTGTAAGATATTACTTTTATTTTGCTAAATTATCAGATACCTCTTGTCATGAAAACAAGAATACTTTTCCTACTGTTTGCAATCACAGGATACTACTATGCAATAAATGTGTAGAAACAAAAATATTTGTAAAATGCATATTAGATGTGGTAAGACAGATTTGTTTTGACTTGTTTTGGGAATATCATGGCAGCTAATTACCCTCAACTAGCTGTAAGTTCTGCAATCATGAAATATTTGCAATGATTCCAATGAAGGTATGCTGCATCTATGCATTATTCTATGAACAATTACACATCATATGTAAGTTATGAACAACCTTTGTGATAGTGGCGTGACATTATGTTGTGTTTATCTAATAGAAACAACATATTGCAGCCTTTCAATAGGATTGTGTGCAATCAAATGGTGCTACTTTGCCCATCACCTTAGTGTGCATATATATATATATATATATATATATGTATATATATATATATATATACATATATATATATATACATATATATATGTATATATATATATATATTATAACATTTTGTGGAGACATTTTATGGCATCAACTTTTAGACCACCAGTGTGGAGTGCAGCAGAGTCAACACGTGATCTTCTGGCAGAGAAGGAGGGTATCAGTGTGACAGGCAAACTTGACTTTGGTGAGCTGCACCAAGGAGAGAAAAGAATTACCACAGTCACGGTCCTGTGAGTGCCACATCACACATGCTCTCAGTTATTACCTCGTCCTTTGTTTATCTGTTGCAGCTTGTGGTGGAACAACACATTTGTTTGCAGGATATGAAAATTCTTGTAATATTAAGTATATGTAATTGTGTTGATGTTTAAAGTTTTTAGTCCAATTGCTCTAATACTATACATATACCACACAGGCATCCTCAAATAAAACAATATTTTAGAGAACAGCAGTGTATAGCTTCATGGACTCAACCAGCCAGACATACATGCATGTTCCATTGCCAGTGATTGGTATATATTACACTGACTAATGTTGCCTCATGTTGACTGACTAATTAATGATGTTATTGGCAGCCATCTAGTTTGAAAGATGGTATGTACTATGTACCCATTGAGGAATTATTATGCATTCACACTGAAGTGTAGCTGCTGAAAAGAATTGCTTTTATAATACAGTGGACTCTGCTTAATAGAATCACTTAGGTCAATAGTAATTTGATTCTATTAAGCAGCTGATTTAAACAGGTCATTTTAATGCAGCAGGAATAATTATATTAATGAATGGTTCTGTCTCGGCCAATAGATTCTGTTAAACTGCTGAATCTGTGATTCTGTTAAACAGAGTCAACTATACAATAATAACAGTAAATGTAGATACATGTAAATACAAATAATACCAAAATATAAACATTGATTTTATAAACAGTAAATCAGTACTGTACAGTCGAACCTCGCTATTAAGGTCACCCACAGGACTGGGAAAAAGTGTCCTTAATAGTGAAGTGACCTTAATACTGAATATGGGCACTGAAGCATCGTGGGAACTGGGAACATTGTAATTTTAACTGCCATGATACAGTTATGTACTTGCTTTTCCTAAAATATGTTAAAGTGAAACCAAAGGCATTTTTGATGCCTGTGCACCTATAAGAGTACTTGAAGATTAACCATTTGCAACTATAGGCAAGACTATCACGCAAGTGGTTAACTATATATACTGCATTGAACACTGAACATTTTCTTGGCATGGGCAGCGCCATATTTGTTCAGAATCCTAGATGAGTGCTGACTAGGTTTCCCACAACTCCAACTTTAAACGCCTGATCGTAGACGTAGATGATTTTAGTCACATACTTGCCAGTATGTTTGGACATGCTGTTTGCATCCAGAATCAACTTATTTGGCAAGATAGGCCATTCATTCATTGTTTACTAACCTCCTTGCGTTCCGATTTGACAGTTCTCTTGATCGAATGTTTGCGTTGTGTCGAAGCCTTCGGCTGAGGTGCATGCTGGAAGATTGTCGGTACTGCTTGAGGTTATAATGTTCTCTGTCTCCAATGTTTTGAAGGTTCTTGACACATTAGTTGATGAATATATATCAACTTCAAAACACGACTCTTCAAAATAGGCTGAACAAAGTCTAACATATTGCATGGGCTTCCAACCAGCCCACCAGCAATTGAGAAACCATTGCTTCACTACTGTGTGTTTTTCCAGAGGAAATAGAAAAAAGACAACTCTATATCTTGCTGAATCATGTTTATATGCGAATGCTGCACAGTACAGCATTGTAAGAGTTTTTGCTGCGTGTAAATCCAATATAAATGCAAATAAAAATGTAACTGCACATCTCAACTACGTTAAAAATACACGCGATCCACGCAGCCTATGTCACAGCCGTGTTGGGGGTTAAGGGGCTGCTCGCAGCTGATTAGTCAAAATTACAAACACTGATGATTATGTCAGCCTCCAAGAAAACTGACATTAGACCGGAATTTCGCACTTTGAACAGATTCCCAGTAAACCACTTACATGATATTCTTGATTATAGTTGCAAATGGTTAGTTTTCAGGCACTCTGATACGTGCAAAGGCCCAAAACAATGCCTTTGGTTTAACTTTAAGTACAATGTGCACAATATGTAATATGGTTTTATAAAATCATTGTAATTTTTTTATGTAGGTCCCTATGTGCCCAGTGCATGACGTTGTGTGACTATTGACATGACAGCGTCACCTTTGATGGACGAATTCTGAATTGATAGCTTGTTACTTTCTACTGGCCAATTCGTTGTTCTCAAACACATAAAGAAATGTCCTTTTTAAAAAGTGTCCCCACTTGGGACAACAATAGATCCACTTGGGGCCATGATGGGTCCACTTGTAGTTGGGACAATGATGGGCCCA
This sequence comes from Lamellibrachia columna, assembly GCA_963662155.1. Lineage (NCBI taxonomy): Eukaryota > Metazoa > Annelida > Polychaeta > Sabellida > Siboglinidae > Lamellibrachia > Lamellibrachia columna. The sequence goes on from OY759275.1 coordinate 4,827,031, forward strand.
CTTGGGACAACGATGGGCCCACTTGGAACAACAATGGTTCCACTTGGCAACAATGGGCCCACTTGGGACAACGATGGGCCCACTTGGGACAACAATGGGTCCACTCTGGACATTGGGCCCACTTGGGGCAACAATGGGCCCACTTGGGACAACTATGGGTCCACTTGGGACAACGATGAGTCCACTTGGGACAACAATAGGTCCACTTGGCCAACTGCAGATGAACTTTACCAGTGCTGTCTCTGAACAAATAGATTTTCGCTTTTAAACTCAGCTCATTCCTAACATGACTTCGTAAATCATACTGCAGGATCTTTGGCATCATTGTAAACATCTGACTGCATATAGAAATCATTGGTGATCATCTGTTAAATAAAGGGATTTTGTTTGCATCGTCTCACTGACCAGCAACACTTATGCAGCTAGAGCAGTGCCATATTGGCATCAAAGTCCAAGCCACCATACTTTTCTGTGACAACTTCTCACTTGCTAAGAATTTTAGTTCAAAATCTACTCATCTGCTAAGAATTCAAAGTGTTACTTAAGACGACTGGGGGTCTTGCTTCTTTTATTGTTTTCCGAAGCTTACTGGTCACTGTGTAAACTCACCAAGTGACAAGTGGGTGTCTGGCTGACTGGCCGGCTGGTTGCAAAGCCGTTCGTTGCTGCTCGGCTGTGACTGGGGAAATCTGGCTGTTTTGCATGCACTGGGTTACTGACCATATATCTGAATAGTGAGGTGATTGTATTAGTGGGACTAATGTCTTATGCTTTACCATGGAAATCATTTGGGACTGAGCCAGGGTGACCATAATCACAAGGTGACAGCACCACTGAGGGGCACATAAACCGAGGTTCGACTGTATAGGTAAATAAATATAAACAATAATTAATTTTAAATAATATAAAATTTTTACATAAATAAATAATAAACAATATATAAATATATATATATATAGATAATAAATAAATATGAAAAATAAATCAATACAAAATGTAAATAAATTTTTTTAATAAACAGTTAATGTCAAATTCAGTCATTTAAATTTCACGTTGTGCGTTTTCTTCAGGAACAGTGGCATGCGTCCGCAGTGGTTGGTCAGTTGCAGTGTATTGGGCGGTAATGACTCGCAATTTACCGTCTCCCTGCAGCAAGAAGCAGGTCAGATGTCTGAAGGCGGAGTGTCCGTGTCGCCAGGCATGTCAACTTGTGTCACCGTCCAGTGTCATGCAAAGTGAGTCTCCAACCAATCAACTTTGGCAGTGTAGTTTGGCTAGGATTTAAAATCTTGATTATACTTTTTTAAATCCATGATATTTGTGTTATTTATTATTATTTATTATTTGTGTTATGGTTGCACCGTTTCATGAAAAAAGCAGTTAGGATTTTGGTTATTCTAGAAATAAGAGCATGATGTAAATCTGAAGTTTGAGCTTGGTGTTCAAAGTGTGATGTGGTTATTTTAGAAATTACTATCTAGGGTTTGTAGCATAGATCTTTGATTTTATAAAGTGTAACAATATGTCATGTTGTCTACTTTATTCTTTTCCTTTACGAAAAAACTAAACAATTCTGTGGATGTGTTATCGTGTCTGTTTGAAAAAATACCTTAGTGCCCTAGTGCTACAAACCAATACTATTTCTTTCATTGACGAAACCCAATCTTTTTTGTGAAGGTGTTGCCATATTTTTGGTCAAATGTTTATTGTTTAACAATTTTGTACAGCTTACCATCTATTTCTAATGTGGCAGTACTATAAATGCTACTACTACTGTCTGGAATGTTGAAATATGCACACTCTAGCTACTATTGTTGTCTTAAATAAGACTGAATTTCTTACTTTTTCAGTTATTTGGGAATGGACAAACGATTATTGATTTTCAACTTTGAAGGCTTCAAAATTGGTCGCCATGTGACGGTATGTATATTAAATTGTAATATAAAGGGAGCAACATGGAAGAACACGTGAATTAAGTTACAGTGTGTTGTGAGTTAACTTGGATGTGTCAAAGTGACAGTCTGTAGTTAATTTGAACTGTCACAATGTCTCACCGAAGCAAGCTATCTACAAATAAAGACTACATTTTAAGCTACATTGGATTTTTATTTTATTGTAATTTTTCCCAAACATTATTACTTGGGTCTCAGTATTCAGTGGGCTTATTCAAGAAAACTTATTTAGAAAGAAAATAACTTATTTTGGGCAATTCAAGATTATTGCAGGTAATGGTTTAAGATTATACATATTTTATAGGTTCGTATTTTATATCCATGAAAACAAGCATCTCAGAAAATGAAATAATATCTCAAAAACATTGATGGAGGTCGCTACAAAAAAATTTTAACATCTCTTTCGTTTGGCATTGCACATTGATATACTTTTCCCAAAAATATTGTTTACTTTTGGATTACACTTTATATTATGATGAAAGAGGAACGAATAAATAAATAATACGGTCCTAGTACTGATCCTTGTAGTACCCCACTCAAAACTGATTTCCTGTTTGAAACCTTCCCATCTACTACAACACGCTGTCTTCTGTTAGTCAACCATTTTCTATCCAGTCGATTATGCCATCCCCGATACCATGGGCCTTTAACTTAAGTTGTAATCTTTGATGTGGCACTTTGTCGAAAGCTTTCTGAAAATCTGAGTAGATAATATCTACTGGTGATCGCTCATCTACCCACTTAGTGATTTCTTCTAAAAAACATAACATACGTTTTGTTTACTCGTGCTGTCGCATGTTACATGCTAATTTTTAATGTTGTTATCTACATAATTATCTTCATAGTTGGAATATTTATTTATCTATTGCACGTGTAGGCCACAGTGAGGGATTCGAGACAGTTGTCCCTCAACCCGACATCCGTGTATCAGAGAAGTCAGGCTGGCAGTCGGCATCGGACATCACAGGACATAGCTGGGGAGTCATGGCTGGTGCCAGGCCAGAGACCCACCAGGTAAGACAACATTTAGATCTAATTTATTTGTTTTGTTCAATTTATTGTGGGAACAGCTATGTACATACTGCTTATCATATCAGTCTTTATTGCAACATACATCAACATACCTTACGTGGTCCAGTCACAGCCCAATCAACAGGTTGCTCTAAGTGTCCAATCAGGAGCTGCGAATAATCCACCACTCTATCATGGATTTTAAATGTAGATTTGTCAGTTGTGAAAAACAACAGTGGTTGATAATATATGTACAAATTTGCCATTGTTGTTGGTTACCCTAACTATACACCATCCATGCCACCTCCTGTTAAAACATTGTCGGTTACCCTACCTGTGCACCATCCATGCCACTGCTGTTAAAACATTGTTGGTTACCCTAACTATACACCATCCATGCCACCTCCTGTTAAAACATTGTTGGTTACCCTAACTATACACCATCCATGCTACCTCCTGTTAAAACATTATCGGTTACCCTAACTGCACCATCCATGCCACTGCTGTTAAAACATATAGTTTGATGTTACCTAAAAGTACAAACTTAAGAAATTTTTTTATGATGTTTTTTATTAAAGCAAATTTATGTTGACATCAGAACCTTCAACAATTTCTGTAAATAAATTTTGTTTTTAACATTGTGTTTTCATTTACCTATAATTATTTTTATTATATGCTTTATTTAAGTTGTTATCTAGTTTCCAGTATCTACATATATAGTGTAAAACAAATGTTTTATATCCTTTAATTGTTTAAGTAGTTGAAACAAAATCTTTTTTTATTTCTTAGTATTTCATGTGATGCCAATCAAAACTGTTCATGCACTATACAAAGACATATTATTTACTTTACTATTTATATTATTTATCATTATCCCGGTCCTCCATCTACGTGCAGTGTTGTTCATGTTCAGACGGAAGACAACGTCCCGCCAATCTTCCCGTCTGTCTCAGTATCCTGTCCCGGAGAAGCTGCGGACATGGCTCTTCACCCAGGGAGACTTGAAACAGGTTGCGCCTGTCCTTACTGAGGTACGTCACCACATGACTCAGTATATGTTAGTGCCATTGCAGACATGATTATCTATTACTTCTACTTCTGCAGCTGTATAAACATTTGTACCTTGGCTTGTGTTGCTAGTACAAGATACAAGAAGCTTTATTTAACGTCGGTTTTTACAGAAAATTACACAACATTAGCTAATTTTAGCAATTTTTTTCTGACAAACAGTTGTAAAACAACAAGACATAAAACTATGAAAAGAGATCAAATGAGAAATATAAAAGACATACATGTGTAAATAGAATTTTGACAAGATGATAGACAAAACATGCGGTTTACCTGCAGGCAGAACACTTGCATACGGGACCATCCCAGTTCCGGATCAGTCTGCGGAACTCGTCATAGTTTTCACTTTTCGCGCCTCCATGCGCAAAGGATTTAATTCAATATTTGGAAGTGTTTGCATTAGGGACGATCGCAGGTTTGTCCTTCTGCAGAGAATACTGGGAGCATTTGAGTGTGATGAGGTTTTGAATAAAAGTAGGTCCTACATAGTTTACAGTTTTGAATTCCAATGTCAAACTGCAATTTCAGCTTATCTGGAGGCAGTGATTTGTTTCACTAACTTAGTTTATGGCCAACTTATACAAGCTGTTGGTCATTCACAAAGCAGTGAAATACTAACACAATGGCATCAATTAATGAACATCAACACGAGCAGTCATAACACAATGGCGCCACATAGTGAGTGTCAACATAACCAAATTCTTCATAGCAGTCACTTGCCCATTACAGATTTATTCCACAGTCTTGATGGTGTCTGCTTTGGACAAGTTTTGGTTCTACTGTGATATCTCGATGTATGTGAAACCTGCTAATTGGGGTAACTGTTTTGGCTCCATTGAGTCACTAGTGGCGTCTCTGGAAATTCTCTAATTCAATATGTTGATAAACGGAAATAAAATAGTGTTCCACTCTAGCATCTATAGGGTAAATTATGGTATTACTCTTGTGTATACGAGCACCGTCTTTCCCATTCTTTTATTTGTTCACCTTTGCTTCAGCCGCTCTGCATGGACAACTATGCTGAGAGGTTCTCTGTGTTGTTGCACCTGGAGGAACTCCAGCAGGAGGTCGACCTACTAGAGTTCAGCATGGACCAAGTATGTTCAACCACTTCTTCTTCCATTACGGTCAATTAAAGATGTGTTCTCATGTAGCGCGGCATCCAGTCCGTAGGACTGTTTAAAATGCTTAACACTTCTCTCCCTGACAGACCTGGTGGATTCAATCCAACACCAACTCGACTTCTCTGGGAAGCATTCAGCCATGCTGCAATTACTGGGAAAAGATTGTTTGTTCACATCCACCACTGCCTATTGAACTCATTTATACAGCTGAGTGAACCAAAGCAACCTGGAGTAAAACAAAATTGCCCAACCTTCGAAACAGCAGCAAGAGGATTCAAAACCGGGTTCTCTTGATTGACTTTTACAATTGACAATTGTTTTAACCATTAATGCCCTCACGCCCCATTACAACTCATTTATGGTTAAGCTGTAAACAGAGACGACCACTCTGAGTTCGTGACAGGTTAAATATGTGTGGGATGTTTTCTTCCTTTGGCGTAGACACTACATAGAAGAACCTACCTGTCTCATCAGACAGACACTTCATCGAAGAACCTACATGCTGTACTCTATCATCAGACAGACACTTCATAGAAGAACCTACATGTTGTAATGTCTCATCAGACAGACACTACATAGAAGAACCTACGTGTTGTACTGTCTCATCAGACAGACACTACATAGAAGAACCTACGTGTTGTACTGTCTCATAAGACAAACACTGCATAGAAGAACCTACGTGTTGTACTGTCTCATAAGACAAACACTGCATAGAAGAACCTACGTGTTGTACTGTCTCATCAGACAGACACTTCATAGAAGAACCTACGTGTTGTACTGTCTCATTAGACAGACACTTCATAGAAGAACCTACGTGTTGTACTGTCTCATCAGACAGACACTACATAGAAGAACCTACTTGTTGTACTGTCTCATCAGACAGACACTTCATAGAAGAACCTACTTGTTGTACTGTCTCATCAGACAGACACTTCATAGAAGAACCTACGTGTTGTACTGTCTCATCAGACAGACACTTCATAGAAGAACCTACGTGTTGTACTGTCTCATAAGAAAAACACTACATAGAAGAACCTATGTGTTGTACTGTCTCATAAGACGGACACTACGTAGAAGAACCTACTTGTTGTACTGTCTCATCAGATGGACACTTCCACCTTCTTTCCCATACGCAAAATGCTAGGCGAGTCGACAAGTTGTACCCAAATTTTAGGAATTGCTTGTGCGTCACCGTCGAGGCAAGCAACAGGCCAATGAGCCATCCACTGTGTACATTACCAGATGATAGCTCCTTTGTAAAGTAACTTTTCTGGCGATTGAAGATTTACTGGATATAAAATTAAAGATATCGAAACACCAAAAGCAATATTTTTGTAAAATACTGCTGTGACTTAGAAATCCAACAATGACTACATTGTGTAAGAACTTATAATGTCAGTTTATTCATTATTTACTAGAGTATATTGAAGTATATATTAATACTTGGACCTTCTAAAAAAACCTGGTCTTTTGCTGGTGAGTAGTTAGTTACTGGCGGATGTATTAACTAGACCCAAAGTTCAGAAATGCCTCACAATAACTACTTGAATCATACGACACATTGTAGAGTATGACTTATGTTGCTGCTTAATTATAATTTTAATTGATTGGATTATTGTGTTTTCTTTCCTGCTAAAATCATTGGAAGATACTGAAACGTCCGAGGTTATCAATGTCTTGTCTCATTGTAGGTTTGCCTACGCTGCGTGGGTGAGTTTCTTGCCCTAGCTGTGCCCGGGCTGGCGGAGGGAAGGCCGTCCCTTCTTCCCGGGGACCGACTGGTACTGAGCGAACCATCTGATTTGGAGGGAGGGCCGGAGTACGAGGGATACATCCACGAGGTATATCGTAGCAGAGGCTTCTGGTGCCTCGGATCTGGGATTGGGTTTGATTTTAAAATGTTCAAATGCACTTATAGTCAGCACAACATGGTAACATTTTATTACAATTACTTCAAATTATTTATAATTGCTTTAAAATATATTATCACAAATTGAATTATAATCTCAGAAGTTTTATTATTGCTTGTGCCCCTTCTGAATATTTTTTGTTTTATGACATACTTGACAAGTTGATAGTTGGTGTGCGGATAATTGATGAATAAAACTTGGTGTGTACCCAGGGTTGTTTGATTTAAATCATTTGATTTAGCTTTTTTTTACTTTTTTTGTGTGTGTTTTTTAATACAAAAGCACAAAGTGCGCACACTTGTGTAGCTGTATTGACACCAAATAGCCTGATAGTCAAATATTTTATGACATTGTGTATACCAGATTAAAAAAAATAAAAACAATAAAAAAAATCCGATTTTTTTATTAAAAAAAATCATGATTTTGTTCAACCCTTTGTGTACATTCAGACACCGTTTATGTTCAGGTATTAAAGGACGAAGTACTTCTCAAGTTCCACAACTCGTTCCATCAGAGCTACCAGGGCGCGGACTACAACTGTCGCTTCCTTCTCGGCAGGTGCTGTCATTTTTATCATAACCACCTTTAACCTTTTCAGATTCTAGTTGGGCTGTACTAGTGTCAAAACTGTACTAGTGTCAAAACTGTACTAGTGTCAAAACTGTACTAGTGTCAAAACTGTACTAGTGTCAAAACTGTACTAGTGTCAAAACTGTACTAGTGTCAAAACTGTACTAGTGTCAAAACTGTACTAGTGTCAAAACTGTACTAGTGTCAAAACTGTACTAGTGTCAAAACTGTACTAGTGTCAAAACTGTACTAGTGTCAAAACTGTACTAGTGTCAAAACTGTACTAGTGTCAAAACTGTACTAGTGTCAAAAACTGGTGTTTTATGTCATATCTTGTTGCCAGGGCTACATTACGTAGATGTCACCAGGCCTCTCACTGTGCCCCACAGCATGGACTGCGAGGTAAGACAAACTCGTTCTCTACTAAATCGCCATCATTTGTATTGTGTCTTCTAATGCCAGGCAACTTTTGTTGTGAGTCGTGTGTTTATTTGGCTTAAACTGGATCAGTCGTGCAATGTACGCTGATCCACAACTCAACAAAACTCGAATCACGAGTTGGTTTGACCAGCACAACCTATTCGAAAATCGAATCATAGCCAGTTAGCCACGAATGTTGCATGGTATGTGCCAATCTATGTTGTGACATCACCCAGAATCGGGCAGTGTGCACTGGTCCGCAACTCAAGAAAACTCAGTTGCGTATGTACTCATAGTTCTCCATTATTCGATGGTTGCTTTCAGGATAGTAAATCTGATATAAACGAGCCAGATTCACCAAAATGTTTCAACAAGTTTATATGTCTGATACATGTGGGCTTATTATAATGTAATAATAAATGTTTGTTTCACACAAAAAGTATATATATATATATACATAAAAAACAATTCAATACATATATACATATATATATATATAAATATATATATATATATATTAGTGCCCTGTGTGGGCCTAGAATTTGATCCCAAGCCCGGCCTGCAATTAGCAATTAGAGTCCAGGCCCTGCCCAGGCCCGCAATATATATATATATATATATATATAAATACACACATGTTGTGTGTTAAAAATACACATAGAAAAAATTCAATATATATAAATACACACGTGTTGGGCAGTAAAGTCCATGTAAAAAAAGTTAAAATAAACTATAAATTATAATTCTTGGTTATTATATTTTCAGTTCTCTTTCCTGAGTCTCTGATACCGAAGATTGCACAGATGAAGGCTGCTAAGCTCGCCTCATCGTCCCAGTCGACGGGGCTAGTAAAGGTGCCGCCAGTTGTCGGAATCAGGAAGTGTCCACTAGGGGTCAGCACTAAGGACAGACAGCCAAAGCACCAGTTCTTCAACGAGAAGTTAAACAGCCGCCAGAGGGCAGCAGTAAAGAGGATATTGGGGGGCCAAAGTCGACCCACACCTTACATTCTCTTTGGACCACCAGGTAGGTAACGCGTCAGGTAGACGCTCCGCCAAGTATGACCTCAATTAGCAACCATTTGATACTTTCATTGCCACCTGCAAGAGAACTGGGAGAAAATCCCATTGTTGAGAAACCTGAATGTTTGCCAGAAATTTACGTAACCAACCAAAGTGACTACCTGTCTAACGCATCAGTTAAATATTAACTTTTATATGTATATATGACGTGTTCGATTATATTGCCACAAATCACAATAAAATACAGCAAAACTAATGTTTTGTTTTCCATGTAATATTTGTATTAAATTACTGAATACATGAAACACGCACAAACAACACTTTCAGTTACTTAGCAGTTTTATTTAGTTTTAGTAACTTCAAATGACCTTTGCCAGGGACTGTTTTTATAATCTGGGTAAAAGATAGTTACAAATACTTTAATACAAATATTTGTGTCAAATTATTATAGTTTGTGACTCTACCTGTCTGTCTGTCTGTCTGTTCCCTCGTATCTCCGTCAGTTTCGCATGTACGGGGCTGAAATTTTTTAGGCGTGCCCGGGGGCCCATTATGATGGTTCATACACAATATTTGAAATTCCCCAGTGGTGGGGTATTACATCGAAGGAACCAATGTAATGTGTAATATTTGAACCACCAAATAAAAATCCACCAGTGCACGTGTGCTCTTCTTCAGGAACTGGAAAGACAATGACAGTCGTTGAAGCCGTTCTGCAGATCTTTGAACATGTTCCGTCCAGTCGTATAATCGTGTGTGCGCCGTCCAACAGTGCGGCCGATCTACTGGTCAGTTTAGTCCCTTCTCTGTGCTTTTTGTGTTGATCTGTGGCACTTAGAAACCATCCATAAAGTATGTCATGCTTAGGGGGTGGGGGTTTCTGGGTAAGTGTTATGGAGCGTTAAGTCGGGGTAACAGCAGGAAGAGGATTCAAACTTTAGTCCTCTCGATTGAGAGTCTGATGTTTTAAAAACTGATAAGCGAAACAATGTTTGCAGTAAACTCAAGTAGCTATTGGGTCAGTGTTTGGAAACAAAAACTCGCATCTGATACAATGATTTTTGTTAAGACCACTAAAAAGTGTGAAAAGTTGGTGATGTAGTAGATTTCACTGCTCACATTACCACACAACCTGCATGATATAGCTCGGTGTGTCACCAGGCAGAGCGACTACATTCAAGTGGCCGAGTGAAGACGTCAGAGATGGTGCGATTAAACGCCTTCCAGAGAATTGAGGAGGTGAGTTGTAGCTACCTGGTTCTAGGAACATGTCACCTGCTTGATCCGAGAAGCAGTTCCTTGTTTCGTAGAGTAGCTACTTTGTTCTAGAAGCAGCTGCTTGTTTCCAGGAACAGTTACTTAGTTCCAGGAACAGTTGCTACTTTTCAAGAACAGCTGCTTCATTCCAGGAATAGCTGCTTCATTACTGAGGCAGCAGTTTAGTTTTTATTGTGTGTATGAATCAGTTATATTGTAATATTGATTGTGATAGTGCATCTTAAAGATTTTTTTTATGAAATAAATCCCAATCTATAAACGATTTGTTATTAATTTACCATACATAATTTAATTTTAATAAAATTCATGTATGTATTATATATAAATATGATATATTATTGGTTGTGACAACAGAACATTGACACGAAAGTGCAGCCCTACTGTCGGAATGCAGACGAGTTGGAGCTTGTGGCTCGACATCGTGTCATCGTGTGTACCTGCAGCAGCGCCGCCCTATTGGGCTCGTTGTCTCTCTCCTCGGGCCACTTCACACATGTATTTGTTGATGAGGTGTGTCATCTAATTGTCTCCCTTGAAAAGTTGTTACCAATTTTGTGCTGATATATTAATACTTATAATTAATATAAATCTTGCAACAAGCATGATCTTAAAAGCAAAATGTGGTTTATAGTAAAATATTGACATGAATGAAGTTGTAAAAGTAATTATATGTGTACATAATGTTGGAAAATAAAATATGAATAGGTATGAGCAATGAAATATCAGATTTAAAACTTAGTTCTGTGTTAAGTGTTCAATTATATCTACTTAACTTCGGTTTTACTGCTTTGTAGAAATATTTAGACAATCCTGGAAGGGAACATGTTTTGCTGCTTCTGGTGACAGAAAGAACGGTTATAAATTAACATTTAAGATGACAAGATGTATGATAATTTTGTAAGGAAAATTATGTAAGAAAGTAGATTGATAATGTTTATATAATAAGTGTTGAAGGTGTATTAAATATTGTTTATCTGGAATCTGCCCATTGTAGGCTGGTCAGGCAACAGAGCCGGAATGCCTCATACCTATGTCTACACTTGCTGGTAGCGATGGTCAGGTAAGTTACAGATGTAATGACAGTAGATAGAAACCCCGTGACAGGGTCTATGTTAGACCAAACAGTGACAATAATGTGTACTGTTTGTAAAAATGACATGTAACTTTGAAATTTGCTTTGATATGTTTCTTTCTAGGGGGTCTGAAGTTAGATGATATTGGTTTCGTGTAGGGCCATACATGTTTTGAGATCAACCCTTTGCTGTTTTTGATCTGTGCCCCCAACAGACAGTGTTGGCTGGAGACCCCCTACAGCTTGGCGCAGTGCTGCGTAGTCATCAAGCCAAACACTACCATCTGGACCTGTCCTTGCTGGAGAGACTCATCCAAAGACCCCTCTACAGACGAGACGAGTCAAAGTTTGCCGACCATGGAAGCTATGATCCTTTCCTAGTGAGTCAGTTATTGTACACTTGGAAAAAACTAATTTCTTTAAGACGAGAAGTCAGCTTGGTGTTGGAATGAACAGGTCTGCCTGGCAGTGAAGGGTAAAGGGCTTTGAACAGTCACAAGGACTGGATATGCAAGGACATATGTTTAAATGTTTGGCATGATTTTGGAGGGAGAAACTTTTTGCAGAGATTTAATTTTGTGGATTTGCTCTACTAAAACCTAACGTGAACTGGGATGATGCTACGTCACAAATAAGTAGAGTTTTTGTGACAAAAAAAGTTTTATATTTTTTGAGAAAACACAAATCGCCAACTTTAAATACTCACAATCATTTCCCGATATACAGTAATTAGTTCTTAGTAATTTGGTTTATTTTGTATAAAGTTTTGGCCTCGACCTGGGTGGGTGAGTTAACAAACAAAACGTTGGGTGCAGACTTAACCTGTATTGGCCACTGTAGTGAGCTTCTCAAGCTATATAGCAGATGGCACCACTATACCTGTTAGTTTACTTGACCATGCAGTAGAAGGTGCCACTGTTGTGTCTAGGATACCTTTAAAGCTCCCTCCTGGATTTGGTGTTTTTGTTCGTCTCATTTCGTCTCATTTCAAACTCATTTAAAAAAAAATCAAACCTACCTAGTATCCAATGCAACATACTGGCTCTTTGTGTCACTTTTTTAGTGAAATCATCAGACAAACTATTAAATTCCTTAGTGTTTGGTCAAATATTATGTTATGTAAAAATGGAAACGCTAAAAACTCAATAACTGAAAACAAATTTCACCCTTGGTAAATTTTGTAACTTTGTCATGTGTTCGAGGAGAGGATGGAAGGGTTTACCACACTATTTTGAGTCTTAGGCTAAATCAGTTGAGGATGGAATTTTTAAAATATATTTTTAGTTAAATTAGCATTAGTTCGAACATTAGTTGTTCAGAGCGTGTTACACTTTGTTCCCGGCAGACCTGTTCATGCAAACACCATGTCATCGTCTATTGGAGAAACCAGTCATGCTGTTGTTGCTGTGTGAAAGCTGTTCTGATAATTCCATTGCTGGAATGCCTTCGCTGTCTATAGTCTAATGGTATATGGTGTGATTTGTAAGATGTCTCGTATCATATGTAGATAGTGAATTATTCAATAGAGCTGTCAAAAGTTTTAATACAAAATTTAGATTGCAAAAGACAACAAAGAACAGTAGTCCCAGTCAAAATTGTCTGCGCCCCTCATCCTGACATCTTTGTTTAATGACCAACTGACATAATTAACTTTATTAATTTAAGTTAAAAATGACTAATCTGTTCCAGGTGACCAAGTTAATAGAGAACTATCGCTCTCACCCCACTCTACTGCATCTTCCGTCAGAGCTCTTCTATGATGGAGAGCTGCAATGTTCGGGTGACACTGACGTCACGGAGTGTATGTGTGACTGGGACATGTTGCCAAATAAAGACGGCTGCCCACTCATCTTCCATGGCATGCGGGTGGGTGAAATACGTAGGGTGAATAACTTGGGTACAGTGAATAATAATAGGAATGTATATAGCACCTGAGTGCACTTAAAATAAAGTGTTCTTAAGTAAAACTTCATGAATTATTGATACATCTTGTTTGATGTATAAAATAAAAGAGCTGATTTAGCCACTTAATATATTTATAAAAAAGAGTATGATACATTAAGACAACACAGGTCTGTGTTATCAACACAGGTCTGTGTTATCAACACAGGTCTGTTATCAAAACAGGTCTGTGTTATCAACATATGTGTGGGCATCGACAGAGACGATACTAATTTAATATGTAAAAAGTCAGATTTGTTCTGTATACAATAATATGTTTTCAATATGTAACTGTTTGTAATTGTAAATTTTTTTATATATTGATTATTGTTGATTTGTGGTGTCAATTTGGTGCACAGAAAGTTTGATCAAACCCATTCAACTTTGCGTTTACGGTATCCTAAGATATTTGTACATTTCACCCATTTAAGTCAGCTTTATTACTTTTTTGCAGGGTGAAGATGTACGAGAGGGTAATAGCCCTTCATGGTTCAACCCCGTTGAAGTGGTGCAGGTTGTGAAATATGTACAGGCTCTCGTTTCTAGTCATCACAACCTCATGTTCGATGACATCGGAGTGATCACACCCTACAGGAAACAGGTAAGAATCAAACAACATGTAACATGCAGAAACCATTTATATAATGGTGTATTATTCAGTACGTGTCCCTGGCTGTATAATAGTAGATATAAACTAGTAAATAAAACAGTTTTCTCCCGACAAACATCTTGTCGATCAGGTGCATAAAGTGTTTTCTCTATTCATAATATCATGTTGGTGCATCAATGTGTGCATTTTTATTTTAATCAATGTTGCATCTTTAGTCATATAGCATAGATTGTATTGCCAAACATAAATTTGCTTGTTTGAGAACAATTTAGTTTTGGTACTGGAAGCCTGGTTGTTTCTTTGTCAATATCAAAGTGGTGTAGTTTGCAGTGTTCAGGTATGCGCATATCAGTTCTCTTCCATAGGCTTTCCCAATATCTATTTCCTGTCTCTTCTCAAATCCTTACATGAGTAATGAATACCTCTGGTGATATCGGCCAAGTTGACATTTTTGTACTAATCATCTTCCTCCTAAGTCGCCAGCAACACATTCACCACACAGTTTCAGTGTGATTATTTAGATATCACGATGACATTTCGTCCACCGTGTTCACAGGAAAACTGTTATGAATAAATAGTGTGAGGTATACAGGTGTGGGAATGTTGTGGTTGTTGACAGGTGGAAAAGATTCGCCTGCTCATCGATCGTCTGGGAATGGAGAAGGTCAAGGTCGGGTCAGTGGAGGAATTCCAAGGTCAGGAGCGGCTTGCTATGATCATATCAACTGTGAGTATTTGTGGATTCAAAGGTTACGTTTTGATTATGAATTAAGTGTTTTGAAATATCGAATGCCTTTATTGATATGTTGTTCCTTGTGTGATATAAATCATAAAAGAAATTAGGATGGACAATTACAAATGAAGTCTTTGAGGTGTTACAAAAATTATGCAAAACTAACTGTCCCGAGTATTTCTAAAATATCAGACAGCTTATTTTGCCATGATGTTTTATTGATGAAAAACCTTTTCCACACTAGGTGCGGTCCAATGAAACGCAGCTGGGCTCAGATCGTGTACACAACCTTGGTTTCTTGAGTAACCCGAAACGCTTCAACGTTGCAATAACGAGAGCGCAGGCTTTGCTGATCATTGTGGGAAATCCACACATTCTGGCACAGGTAGAGAGACTGCGTGGCAGACCATTGTGAATATTGATTAGGACTATTAAGTATAGATCTGTTGGTGAAATCATGTGTTTTCATTCTTTATTCATCTATAGTACATGTCCCACTCTGGGGCACTGTCTGTGTTAGAGATAATGAGTCCACGACAGGTTACACATTTACCCCCATGTGTCGGATCTTTTACTTCTCCTGACATAGACACCAGATAGAAGGGACCAACGGCTTTTAGTGTCTCATATGAAAAACACAGGCAAATGGGGTGAATAAAGTTGTGTAAGCTTTGAAACAGCACCAGGTGGTCTCGAGCCCTGGACCCCTCGATTGGCCTGTGCCCTAACTACCCAACTAATGCCCCCCACTGTGTGTGTCACAGCGATTGATAGGAATGATGATGCCCCTATAACAATCCTTACTCAGAACACAATGCACTTTACCTGTTCACGCTAATACCATTTCAATGTCTATTGAAGCTGCAGTTGCTGTGAAAAAGCTGTTCCTTACAATTTGCCATATAGGAATCCCTAAAGCAAGTCCCTGGATGTTTATAAAACAAACCACCTGTAGAATTTTGGTGTACCAAACACATAGAAACAATTAAATAGGTTTAATTTAGGATGTGGTGACAAGTTGTCATATAATTTTCCGTTAAACTGTTATTGTTTGATCCTAGGATCCCTATTGGCGTGCTCTCATCAGGTTCTGCGTGTTACGGGGGGCGTACATCGGCTGTGATCTGCCAGAGGGGGAAGACTGGATTCAACCACAGGGTGATGACAAGACACGTGTCTCTTTCAGGCTCAATAGCACCACTGCTCAATAACATCACTACTTGATTGATACCATTACATAAATGCCACAACAGCATCATGACATTATAGCATATATGATGTAATATCAAGCTATTGCTTTGGGCCACTTTTCATCTTTTTGATGGTTCCACCTGGCACAGTTGATGTAGGTAAACAAATAACGTCATCAGTATGTTTACGTAACTTCTATGTTCATTGTGACAGAAGGAAAACTGACATTCATGTTGAATTTAATGTTGATATAAAATGTTTTCTTTCAAGGATCAGAAAGTGAAGCTGCATCTGTGGACATTGTTGATAAGAAAGGTGATGACATCAACAATGGTCAAGAAGTTGATGTTGCTGACAAACAACATGATGGCATCACTAGTGTCCAAGAAGTTGATAGTGCTGACAAGCAAGCTGCTGACATAACCAATGGCCAAGAAGTTGATTGTGCTGACAAGCAAGATGCTGACATCACCGCTTGTCAAGAAGGTAATAATGCTGACAAGCAAGATGCTGACATCAACAATGGCCAAGGAGTTGATAATGATGATGAGCAAGATGCTGGCATCACCAATGGCCAAGTAGTTGATAATGCTGACAAGATAGATGCTGACATAAAAAATGGTCCAGGAGTTGATAGTGCTGACAAGCAAAGTGCTGATGTCACTAATGGTCAAGGAGTTGATATTGTTGTCAAACTAGATTCTGACAGCAATGACCAAGAAGTTGATAGTGCTGTCAAGCTAGATTCTGACAGCAATGGCCAAGAAGTTGATAGTGCTGTCAAGCTAGATTCTGACAGCAATGGCCAAGAAGTTGATAGTGCTGTCAAGCTAGATTCTGACAGCAATGGCCAAGGAATTGATAGTGCTGTCAAGCTAGATTCTGACAGCAATGGCCAAGAAGTTGATAGTGCTGTCAAGCTAGATTCTGACAGCAATGGCCAAGAAGTTGATAGTGCTGTCAAGCTAGATTCTGACAGCAATGGCCAAGAAGTTGATAGTGCTGTCAAGCTAGATTCTGACAGCAATAGCCAAGGAATTGATAGTGCTGTCAAGCTAGATTCTGACAGCAATGGCCAAGAAGTTGATAGTGCTGTCAAGCTAGATTCTGACAGCAATGGCCAAGGAATTGATAGTGCTGTCAAGCTAGATTCTGACGGCAATGGCCAAGAAGTTGATAGTGCTGTCAAGCTAGATTCTGACTGCAATGGCCAAGAAGTTGATAGTGCTGTCAAGCTAGATTCTGACAGCAATGGCCAAGGAATTGATAGTGCTGTCAAGCTAGATTCTGACGGCAATGGCCAAGAAGTTGATAGTGCTGTCAAGCTAGATTCTGACAGCAATGGCCAAGAAGTTGATAGTGCTGTCAAGCTAGATTCTGACAGCAATAGCCAAGGAATTGATAGTGCTGTCAAGCTAGATTCTGACAGCAATAGCCAAGGAATTGATAGTGCTGTCAAGCTAGATTCTGACAGCAATAGCCAAGGAATTGATAGTGCTGTCAAGCTAGATTCTGACAGCAATAGCCAAGGAATTGATAGTGCTGTCAAGCTAGATTCTGACAGCAATAGCCAAGGAATTGATAGTGCTGTCAAGCTAGATTCTGACAGCAATAGCCAAGGAATTGATAGTGCTAACAAACTAGATTCAGACAGCAATGGAGTTGATAATGCTGACAAGCAAGGTGCAGAAGTCATCAGTTGTGAAGATGTTGCTGACAAGAAAGTTGATGACATGGAGATGTATAAAAGTGACAAATACAACAAACAAATAGGTGAGGATGAAGTAGGTGACATAGATGTACACGAGGACTGTGACACTGACACAGAGGTATGTGACATCAACAGAGATGACACAGTGTATGAAAAGAGCCAAGGTGACACAGAGGTATGTGATGTCAACAGAAATGACACAGTGTATGCTGACAGCAGAGATGTTACCA
This sequence comes from Lamellibrachia columna, assembly GCA_963662155.1. NCBI lineage: Eukaryota > Metazoa > Annelida > Polychaeta > Sabellida > Siboglinidae > Lamellibrachia > Lamellibrachia columna. The sequence goes on from OY759275.1 coordinate 4,844,874, forward strand.
TATATGCTGACAGCTGTGAAGACACAGTGTTGCTTGGCATTCCGATGTGCAAGAACGGTAGAGGTGACACAAAGCTATTTGAGGACAACAAAGGTGACACGAAGGTGTGTGTCAATGTTGGCAATGAAACAATATGCGATGATTTCAAAAAAGACATGTCACATCTTCACAATAATGGTGACACAGAGACATCTGAAGACAACGATGACATAGTATGTGAAGATGACAGAGCTGACATTAAGGTGACATCCGATGACACAGAGGTGTGTGATGACACCACAATTAATGCAGACATGTATGGTGACACTAAGCATAACACCCATGTGTTTGGTGTCACTGCAGATGACAAAGATGTCATTGATGATACAATTAATGTCAGATATGTATACGATGACACCAGAGGTGACACAAAAGTGTGTAGGGACACAGTAGGTGACAAAGAGGAGTGTCACAACACCATAAGTGACGTCACAGTAGATGACGATACTACAGATGACACATATTTGTTTGGTGACAAAGCCCTAAAACGGGGTGAGACCATCGACCCTCGAAATGACAGCACAGTGGCTCCACCTACTAGTCATGGCAGCATAATAAATGGCAACAAGAGAAAGAACATTTGTGACAATCGTGGAACCAAAGACATCAACGAGAAACACGTGTCATTTGCCAAAGAGGCAGGACACAGTGACACTGACAGTAGTGACACAGGGCATGTCAACATGTCACCTTGTGACAACCAGTGTAACAACAACAATGGCAACTCACTGGACCGTCAGACGACAACCACAAAGCCAACAGTGCTAGAGAAGAAAATCATCCAGCAGCTTCAGGTGAGATATTAGGTGTGATTTATTTAGTGTCATCTCTATTGTGACACAAATTTTAAACCATTTAATAATTGTCTTTGCAGCCTTCTTGTGTTTAAGACATGGATCTAAATTGGCAGAAACAGATTGTTGAATGGTAATAATTTTGAAATACATAAATGTGTCTTTATGTTACGATAATATTTTTAGAGCAGACCTTGTATTGCAGTACTAATTTCCAAGCAGAGTGTGTTGCTTTGTGCTGGAATTTACTGCTTGTTTGTGCAAACAGTTGTTACTTTGTATTTGCAGTACTACTTTGGAGACTTCAACATGATGAAGGATGTTTTCCTGCAGAAACATATCAGCAAGGATGCTGAAGGCTGTATCCTTCCTCTGTGTCCTACTTCTCCATCTTTCAATGTATTGTATAGTGTCACTGCCGAACAACAAATGGCATTAAACATTAATCCAATAACATCAAATTGTTCAAGATATGAACATATGAATATTGTTGTAGACTGAATGAAACTCTTATCAGTAGTGACTGTTATTTGTAATGGTCTGTTTGAAGGCATCACATCGGAATTATGGACTAACATGTATTTGAAAAGCTGTAGTAGTAGTAGTGGTGGTGAACTCTCACGAGACAATGCTTGTCTTAGCTGCGTCACCTTCATGTCGATAAATTGCTAGCATGATGTCTTACATGCTTGGTCTGCTGGTTAGTCTGGAGTGCTATGATGTGAATAGCAGAACTACCATTAAGACTGGCTCACCAGTTGATTAACATTGCAGTTATAATTGATCACAACCTTGCTTTGCATTGTTTTTACTGAATAAAGTGGTCACTTTATTCCAGCGATATACATAAATTAAACATAAAGTATATATATATATATATATATATATATATCTATATAATATATTGAATGCACATAAAAATGTGTCTATTATAGACAGTTGTCCACTAGCGCAGGTTTTATTGTACTAGTGACAGCCCCAGTGAAAGTGAAAGTAAAAGATATATTTGAGCCTTGACTCCACCAGGGGTTGACCTGTCACTGTTGGTGACGTTCAAGCGACTAGAGTCACTCAGTACCGACTTTGACGTCATCACCACTGCTCTGAGCAAGTGCACGACAAACGTAGTTGAGGTACTCACTAAACCTGTGTGGTTCTTGCATTGGCATTGCTGTCCTGGGCAGTAAAATAATAATAATAATGAATTTCTTCTAAATAAATTATTGTTCTGGTGCACTGTTTGCTGTGTTTTGCATTAAATTATTATTTATGTTTATTTATCATTATTGTAATACATGTATTGGTATATTGTGCTATATTTATTTCAAATTAGTATTAGTACTAGTATTTTATTCTAGTTATTTATTTACTTCGCAAAATGTTATTTTTTTTAATATGTTATGAAGCACCACAAAGTATCTTTGATCTGGTGTTTTATCAAATATAATACTATAATAAAATCATTGTCATGAAATCATAATAAGTTGTTATAAATTTACTTTCGATATCTGCAATTATTTCCAGTAAGATTTGTGTATGTCAGTAGTTTCTTGAAAATATATGATGGGTTGTTAGGTTTTCAGGAATTTCAAGGCATGGTTATAAGAATATCTCTTATAGTGAATAATTTGAAAAACGTAATGGAGCATGGTTAGCAGTTTTGTTTTTGTAGAATCGTAATTAAATGTGTTGGTTTCTTACAATATTTCCAGCTGCAAAAACAGTTTGATGTTGTCTGCACTAACCAGTCATTCAGGAGATTGATGATATAAAGGAAGGCATAGTCAAGCCTAACAATGACTAAATTACTAAGCTATGTCATTGGTCCAGTCCAGATATTTCTGCTTGGGACTACAGACTGCATCTTAAAATGTGTCAACCTAATTCTTGTTTACAGTTGCATATATTCCCGAGACAAGAAATTATTCTTGCCACGTTGCAAGTTAAAATTGCATTATGAATAATAGGAGCCTTAGAACTCCAGTTTATTGAGCGCAAATAAAACACTGGTGCCTTGAACTTGTGCAATTTGACCATAGTATATTTCGGTTTGGCTGTAGGTGAGCCATTGCGGTACCAAGCTAAGGAGATCTAGCAGCAACCCTCTGTGTACAGACTACATCAAGTGGAAAGAAGGCATAAAGAACCGATCAGTTGCTGTAGTAAGTTCTCGTTACACATACAGTATTTGACCTATTAAGCGTACAAGCCCTAATTAGCGTACACCTCCTTTTCCAATGAGCAGGATCCATAACTATTGTAATTTTACTAATGTGGAACAACTGAAATGTGTCGCCATCTGGTGTGAAACCACTCTTCAGTTCTACACTAGTCACCAAATGACACTACTAGTGATAAACAGTTACAATAATAGAGAAAAAATTTGTGTTGTACGCTTATAAAAACAGATTCCTTGACATTGTTACATGGCCAGCTTTATTTTCAAGCATACTGTAGGCTTGTTACGTTGAATATGGTACTTACATGATATTTTTCTCCTTAACTGAAACATCAACCAGAAGCAACACTTCTTTGGGCTGATTTCTTCATTTCCTTGTTTATACTGAACATTTCTTTACCAGCTCTTTGGTTCTCTCTTTGGTTATCCCAACTGCTGCCCTAGATAACCATATATTAAAAGTTGGCATGAACACTCAACTCGGTGGAGTATTAATTTACTATAGAGGGAGCTAGTTTAAAGTTTGATAGTCTATAAACCAAATCAAAATTTTTACCCAAAATATTGAATTTAAGATTTGTGTGCACCACTAACTTGTTTGAGAAAAGTACAAGGTTGAAATTGAATGTTGAGAAGTTATTATGTCATCTGCTTAGTTATGGAGAACAAACTATTTGGCAGGAAACAGCGGCCAAGTGAGCCTTGTACTAAACAAATTTAATTCAAATACTACCGTTTTTTCACTGTGCTGTTTTCTTGAATTGTTCAACTGAATGCTTGAACGAATTAAATAAAATTTTACTTTCTACACTGTGTAACATTAAGTTTACGTTAGTGCATGCTGTATAATAATATACTTGTTATCATTCTATGTATGAAAGTTTGTTGTGGTTCACATTCTGCCATGCTATATTAAGTTCCTCTCACTCCACTTAATAATAATAACAAACTGTATTTATGCACTTATATCCAGAGTAAGACCCTATTCAGGAGTGTCTACAAGACTATATGTTGCTAAGACTTGGCTAAACAAAACTGAACTAGACAGACGCACAGAGAAACTATAAAATATAAAGTACCATTGCTGGTTAAAATTATATAAAAATCTGAAGTGTCGAGAAATAACATGATATTATAGAAATAAATAGACAGTAAAATATTAATGAATAATTCCCTATTAACAGACAATTAAAATAAGAAATATTGTGATAACAGGAGTAAAACAGATGTGTAACATATAGAACTTATAATGCAAGCTTAAAATAGTGTATCTTGTTTAAAACTAAATACAAAGTATTGATAGTTACATTCAAATAAGAAATACAGCTGTAATGAAAAATTATATATATAAATAAACAGTAAAATACGAATGAAACTTGTCAAAGCAGTCATGTATTTTATGACATTGCAGGAAGGTTGTGGGAGTGACTGCAATGAGGGCGGCTGGTACCTGCCTCGTGAACACATAGACGATCTGCAGAGCTTCTTTGAGTTCTATGGTGATGTGGAGCACATCCAACAAGGCATCTGGAAGCGCATGCCTGGTCAGGTAGGCTCTCCGATTGGGCATGCAAATTTGTCTTCAAATGTTCGTGGTAAATCCAAATTGCAAAGTAAAAATTGGAAACTTGGCTAGGTAAAGAGCACAGTAAATTTGTGTATTCTGTGTGCATTTTATGTTTGTTTCACCATTGGGGGAGACCTGTAAGGGGATTGGGAGGAGACCTGTACAGGGATTGGGAGGAGACCTGTACGGGGATTGGGAGGAGACCTGTACGGGGATTGGGAGGAGACGTGTATGGGGATTGGGAGGAGACCTGTATGGGGATTAGGAGGAGACCTGCATGGGGATTGGGAGGAGACCTGTACGGGGATTGGGAGGAGACCTGTATGGGGATTGGGAGGAGACCTGTATGGGGATTGGGAGGAGACCTGTACGGGGATTGGGAGGGGACCTGTACGGGGATTGGGAGGAGACCTGTACGGGGATTGGGAGGAGGCCTGTACGGGGATTGGGAGGAGACCTGTACGGGGATTGGGAGGGGACCTGTATGGGGATTGGGAGGGGACCTGTAATCTGTAACCTGTAATCCGTAAGACCTGCTAGTGAACCCACAGGATAATCTATGTCTGCTGGTTTGCTGTGAATGCTAAAAGATAGCTCACCGTGCAAACAATGGTGTATTCATTAGATCTAGTGAGATTTTGTCACAGCTGTGGTACTGTACTCCCTGTTAGATCAGCAGGAAATATAATAACATTTCGCCATCACCTTAATACCTTTCTGTGCATCTGGATTATCCTCTTTCATTCATCCACCTGTTGGCAAATTTTAAATTGCATACCAATTTGAGATTTCCCAACCCGTTGGTCCTGATGCACCTCTCAGCTCAGGTTTGTGATGATTTCAGCGCAGTAGGAATCTTCAGATTGTACTGTTCCAGAGAGAATTCACCGAGTTGGAACTGGTGGTCTTTCACAATCGGGAAGGTGCCGATAACCTGGCAAGGAGTGGTCCAATACAGCGACCTGACCGGACCCTTGTTGTCTACTTCGGGTGGGTAGTCTCTGCCGAAGCCAGGTGGATGCAGAGGCATCAGGATTTAACATCTGCACTAGTTTCATGTTACCTTTTGAAGCAAATTCAAGATGTCCGCTGTTATATAATATTGTGGTCTTTCCACACATCAGCCACCCTTTTTGGTTAGCCTCCTGTGTCCTTCAACTATCCATCAACAGGTAACTCAGGGTACCATTTCACCAAGTTTCTTATGAGCTCATTAGCACGATTTTGTTCATTAAAATAAATTTCACTCCTTAGCTGTGATCAAAACAGAAAATTGCTTTTCGCTAAGAATAAATCATAGAAACGCTTATAGAAACACTCTTAAAAATGCTCGTTATTAATGACGGGAGTAGACTGCTCATTAAGCAAAACATATCCATCATAAACAGTCATATTTATTTTACTGCGTATTACCATGACTACTCTGAAGAAACAGAACGTTGATGGTAATACACATTTAGGTGAGTTTTCATGTTTATGATGGATATGTTTTGCTTTATGAGCATTGCAGAGATGTGAGCGATGAATAGTTTGCAAATTATGGCTTTTGTTTACAAAGAGTGTTTTATAGCACTGACGTTGACAAATTGTGTGCATTATGTTATGGCATCATAAAGGTCAAGATTGTTCGCGAAATGTTTGCTAATTAAAATGTGCACCCGTAACCTTAATATTGCTATACTCGATGACACAGTTTCAATTAAGGTTGTTGGCACTCACTGCGAGCCTCTTATTTAAAACTGTCAACACGTCGCCAGTATGTCATGAAAATAGTGTCCTCTTTTATAAAAGAAAAATTTTTCTCTTCGCCCAGTGATCAAATAAATGAAATGTGGTTGAAAAGTGGTCGATGGAACATATCAGCCACTTTTTTGACAACTTCTTTATTTTACCCAGTTGTGCACACTGTGGAGCTTATGATGGACATTTTTATTATTAGCTTTTTGTGGATTTAAAGAGCATGTTAGTGAAATGCATTTTTAAAACGCTCCTTAAATTGAACGGCTTAACAAGATATAATACGATTGCCATCCAAGGTAAAGGCCCAGATGGCCAGTGGACGTTGAAGCCATTGGCTTAGCGAGAGCCAAAAGTTTTTTCACTCGTCAATAAACTTAGTTTTCTAGACACATTTCAACATGCTCTGCCTGTATAAACTTTTTATTTTACTTTTTATTCCCTGAGCAGAGAGGCCAAAAACGCCCAACCTAACCCAGCTATTTATAACCCGATCGGATTCAAATCTTTTACAGAACAAGATACGACAATGTGGCAACCGGGTGTTGTTGCCCTTTTGGTATAGTAATTTTTGTGTCTCGCCGTGTTGTTGATCGTGGCATCGTCTGTCAACAGTTTGAAATTGTCTTTGTTTATTTAAATTGTATTTTGTAAAGATGATCATATTGCTAAGCACACAGAGTAATCTTTCGGGTGTTGATTTTGTATAATTTTTAATTTAAACAAACATTCCAGTCGCAATTCACAAAACACATTTGGTAGCCATCTTGAAAATTACGATTTTTATGTTATCATGAACGTTGACAAAATATGCATAATATTAAAAAGTAACTATCAGAATTGGATAATTGTTATAGTGGAACAAAACTGACAAACATGGCTACATTTGTTTCTCTGGGTTGATGGAATTGGAATTTTATATACCATGGTGAAGTTGACGTTTATTTTTTGGCCAATATTCCCTAAAATTTGCTTCATGGTTTGAAAATCAAATATTTGTACCAATGGTACCACACATTCAGCGGTTGATGGGATATTCTCATTTTGCTACAAGCTACGTGCGACATAAGGCACACTTGGTGACCGTCTTAAGGTAAACCAGTTTCAAATTATGTTGCACATATGAAACTTCACACTGTCCGTATGAACAGAACCTTAAAAACCCATGTTATTGTTGATGTACTCTGACCGTTGCGTGTTTCACAGAGATGCCATCCTTGATGAAGCTGTTGAGTGGCTGTACGACCTTGTTGTGAGGAAGATCAAGAGATGTCGTATCCAGCCTGTAGGCAGTCGAAGACAAACCCGAGCATCATCGACACGTGCAGCTGACAAGAGCGGAAGATTGAACTCGAACGCGGCATACCGGTCCCAGCACACGTCAAACCACCCACGTAATGAAACGCATCATTCTGTTTCATCAGAGCAGTCGAGTGGTTCTAGTCGTGGCTGGAAAGATCCCAGCAGGAGGAGAGAGAACTGGTATAAAGCACATACTGAAGCTTTTCACAGTGAGACAGCTGGCGTTGGTCGAGGGTCTAGGGTTGATTTGGCGAGAGGAGCAACACGTCGCAGCCCAGGGTGGGCAGGGCAGAGGTCTAAACATACAGGCGTGGACGATATGAGACCACTAAGCGCTGCAGCTCATGTCGATGAGTCAATCAGTCGTGCGACAATGGACATCATGAAGTTTCCTGATGGTCAGAAGTCACCACTTGGCAGTTTGAACAAGAACAGTGGTGCAGTGTATGGAGATGTTGAAGGTGAGCCACCAGGAAGGTCTACACACACTGACTCTGGGTCCTATTCTATCCCTGGCGTCAGCAACAAGTCGGTGTCCCCAGGAGTGGCCTTTGGTAGAGGCGTTCACATAGCCCAACCGCTCAGTCTCAAAAGTCCCCGTTACATTACCAGCCCCAGCAATGTTGGCTCTGTCCGTGGGTCTCTCCGGTCACCTGATGGTCAGAATACATGTAGAGGTGCGGCGAGTGATGGTCAGCAAGATGCTGGATGTCCAAGGCCTGTTTCTGTGGACAGTGGTCAAGTTGACGGTGACCTTACATCGACACAAGAGGATCCTTCATTGACAACAAGTACATCTCAGCAGAGTGACGCAAATCCAATGAGAGATTTCCCCAAGTTTACTGCGGCACCAGAAAGCAACGTATCTGGTGGTATAGAACAACATGAGTACACCAGGACAGAGAGTGATACTGTCCGTTGCGTCCCCTCCCCAATTAGTCTGCCATTAGGGAATGCTGACAGCACTCTCGCTGACGAGTACAATGCTCTCAACCAGACAGACAGTGACGTTATCATAGAAGAGAGTGGCTCAGAAGACGACGAAGAGTGGACTTGATGATCTGTGTAAAAATTTGTCATAATGGTAACAACCAATACCGGTGACGGTTAATTTGTAAGCAGCCAGTTGGGTGGATGAAGCAGATACTTTTATTATATTATATTGTCTGCTGGTTTTGTTAATTATGACTTTTTCAAACTGGAGACACTATACTCAAAAACGTCATCCTGTTGCACAGACATTTGTTTTGTTTAATCATACTATTTGATTTGATGCGTATAATCGACAGGTGCTACCCTTTCACGCCAAATTATGTTGGTTCTGTTTCTGATACATTGCTGCTGTGATAGTTAATCATGGTGTGTGGTGCAGTGTCAAGTTATTCTTGACTCTGTGCAATGTCAAGTTATTCTTGACTGTGCAATGTCAAGTTATCCTTGACTCTGTGTAGTGTCAAATGATGTTTGACTCTGTGCAGTGACAAGTTATGCTTGATTCTGTGCAATGTCAAATTATGCTTGACTCTATCACTCGTGTCACGTAATTTAGAGAATTTGTTATGCACAAGAGCAGATGATGATTTGTTGTGATAACTATTTTAATTTGTGGACGGCCCAATGTTGCCACTGTATGTTTTCCCCGAATAAACCTTGTTCCAGTAGAAACATTGGCAGATGTTATTGTACTAGACTTCTTCAGATGTTATTGTACTAGACTTCTTCATTATTTATGCAGTTTAATATTGACATAGGATTGCAGTATTATTAGTATAATTATGAACTAATGTTGAATATTATTACTATGAATCAGGTCAGTGTTTTCACCTTTATCCCCTGTCCGACACAGTCGTAGATCGGGTGTCATTCACACACAGCCACGGGTGTCGTTCACACATAGCCGCGGGTGTCATTCACACACAGCCGCGGGTGTCATTCACACAGCCGCGGGTGTCATTCACATAGCCGCGGGTGTCATTCACACACAGTCGCGGGCGTCATTCACACACAGCCGCGGGCGTCATTCACACACAGCCGCGGGTGTCGTTCACACAGTCTCCACCAACTTTGCTTTGCTGTAGATTTAATCGCTTGAATGGGTCTTATCTTTGGAGCCCTCATCCATCAACCGGATGGCGGAGACCACCATTATCATCGTCATCATCAGTCAATTTAGGTTCCGCAAAAAATGTACGTTTTGATATAGCGCGGTATCCAGTCCTTGGGACTGCTCGAAGCATTCATTCCCTGGCATACCTGTTCAGTCCAGCGCCATCTCGACTTCTCTGGGTAATATTCAGCCATGCTTCAATTATTGCGCGAAGACTGTTCGTTTGCATATCCTTATATGTCTGTAGCTAGGAACTCGTTTATGTGGGGTGAACGAAATTGCCAAAGCTTCAAAACGGCAGCCAGAGGATTCGGGTGCCCTCGATTGAGAGTCCGAGGCTCTAACCGCCGCGCCGCGCCGCACGAGTGACCTTTACCAGGGGTGTATAGTTATACTGTTGATATCCTAACGTTGAGCATCAGTGGATATTGGACACGAAGGAAAGGATATAATCAAACTTCGGATATCATCAGTATTATTAAACACCTTTGGTAAACAGGGTATAGACATTTTCATAGACATTTCATAAAGATAGCCTTGTTAGACTATTGCGGGTACACATTTCAGGGTACATTATTATAAACATATATTTGTGGCCTTTTTACCAAAACCATCAATCGTGAAGCCACCTGGAAGGTCTTGACACGCACACGCGCACACACGCTCGCACCTACGCACGCACACTAAGAAGACTATAACCTAACGAAGGAAGTCAAGGTTCTGGTCTACAAAACCGTCGGCGTGACTACTATACTATGCTATGTTGCAGGATACATTCAACATTCACGGTGTTGATCCATCCCTTTCATTAATAATTTTGTTCCTAGTGCTTCTGATTTGTCCCACCTTTACACGGATTTGTCTTCATGTGAATAGTATGGCCTGTCTCCAGGTGCCCGTTTACTGTACCTCGTAGCTGATACTTCATTATGTCTTGGTATCTGCAATATGTAATCGCTACTATTGCGATCGTCAGATGGCGCCACAGTTCTGAATCGGTACACACGCGGTGCTGGGATATATACAAATGAGGTACGTTGTTGCGACTATTAAAGAATGAACGGATGTGCTATGAAACACACCATACACTATTGGAAAGTTAGATAT